>WEKY01060560.1:118702-185823 GCA_013390045.1 Picathartes gymnocephalus | reverse complement strand
AAAAAAAAAAAAAATTAAACAGATGAATGCCAAAATTATTGAGGGAAAAGAAAAGAGAAACCTATAAGGCAAAGCAGTAATCTAGTTTGCAGATGGATAGTGTTTAATCCTCCTCCTGTTTTGCTCTCTGAGGTTTAGTCAGCTCATAAAATGAGGAATCATTCCTGGGGTTAAAATTCAGGTGCCTGCAAATTAGAGAGTATTTTTACACAGATGCTTTTCTGAAGACTTTCTGTATGTCTAATATTTGTTTTAATCAGGGGAGTGTTGGTTAATTTATACTTTTTTGCCAAGTGAGTCAGTGTTTCTGTGTCTGTAAACAGACGAGATTTCAGGAGCACAGGTGCCCCAACAGGCAGGTACTTTTCAAAAATAGGTATAATGTTGAAAAAGTACCTGCCCTGGGGCATCAACAAAGAGGAATTTCAAGATCAGTTTTATGTTTGCTTCTTAATCTTTCTGGGGGATTTTTTTCTCCTTCCAGCAACTGTAGCAAAGAAAGTACTGTAAGCCATCACATTTCTGTTTGCCAGCATTTATTTGCCCTTTGGTTTAAATGTGTACAGTGGGAGGGTAATAGGGCAGTGCCTTTTACTGCTGGGGATACATTTTGCTGTGTCTGTTTTTCAGATGGCTGGAAATGAAGTATTAATATTTGTTCGTTGGAGAAACGCAACAACATTTTTCTATGTCAAAGAGACTTTCCCTTCCTCTCCCCTCATCCTGCCATCCTGCTCTGAACCTTCCCCTGTGGCCCTCCTTTGAGTGAAAAAGGGGCATTTTGTTACAATAATCTGTCCATTCTAAAGCCTTTCCCCTGTCTCCACAGGAGGAGAGGGCAGGCAAGTACAACCTTCATGTTTTGGGGGTTTTTGACCATTTTGTGCAACACAGCTGGTTAAACCCTTTCCTGCCATGTCTGTGTAAGACTTTGTGCTCACAAGTCCCCATTTCAGCCTCTTGCTTCTAACCAGCAGAAACTGAAATAAGCAGACTTATTTTTAGCACTCTGATTAGGACCCATTGTTGTCTGATGCCTAAACTGAAGAATTTTTGAAAGTATTTCTAAAATCCACTGGACAAACAAATCTGTTTAAAAGCTTTGTTGAAACGAGGGGAGAGCAGCAGCCCGGCTGGGGGCTGTTGGGATTTGGTGGCCAAACCCAGCCTGGCACTGGTCCTCATGCAGATTTACAGTGGATGAAAGCAGGTGTGTGAGACGCTGATCCCCTGAGGCAGGCTCTGTCCTTGCCCAAATCAGCAGCACTGGCTTTGTGTTCCGTGTTTCACTCACCAAATACCCAGAGGGAGCAGAGCAAGAAGAGCCCCCTGCCCCTGATTTGCCATCTGCTGGCACCTCGTGTGGCTGAGCTGAAGCCAAGCTCTCACAGTGCCCAGAAAGCTGCAGTGTTCCCTTCTCTAGTGTTGTCCCTGTGTTTTCCGTCGGTGTACAGCGAGCAGCAGGATGAATCCAGCTGTCTCCCTAGATGGGGAAATTTTTTTGGTGTTTTTACAGCGCCATTTGGTTTGTTTTGCCTGTGCTAATATTTCATTTCTTGATATCCTTCTGATTTATTTTGTATTTGATTGAGGTTCTCTGTAGATTTCCTGGTCTGTCTCCTAGTTTGCTATTCTTAATGTTCTCAACCATCTTTTCCCCTCATTTTTAGACTGTCTGTTCCACTATCTTTTTTAGTTTTCTTTTGCTTCCTGATAAAGAGTGGAGATCCTGTCTGTACTGCAGGACAGTACTTTGGTTGGAGGTGTCTGTTTTGCTTAAAAACTTTTCAAGGTCACTGGAGTGATGTTAGAAAAGCCATAGAAGGTAGAGGACATTTTCAACAGTTTAAGAAAGAGGAAAGGACACAGATTTACCCCAAGCACTCACATGCTTGTATCTGGTTAGCATCCCCCCGGCGCTGGGCTCTTTAACCTCTCTGGTGACCCTTTTCTGTTCCCAGCTGGAAAGAGGCCTTGCAGTGTCTGGGCTATTAAGTGCTTGTTCATCAAAGGTCATTTAAAAAATTTGGTCTTGATGTGTTCAGTTACGGCAGAAACATTTGCAGTGTTGGGTTAGAGATCTAGAAATTGTTAAAAAACTGCAGTGGTCAGTACCAGATTTGAGGCTTGTGAGACTCTGTGATTTTCCTTCTCCAATTTAATGCATCCTGACTTCACATTTTCCAGAAATTTGCCTCGATTTTCTATCTAGACACCAATATCAAAATAATAACTATGAAAATAATAGTCTTTGTGCAGATCAAAGAAACAAACCAGTTGTCAGTTCCTTCGTCACTTCTGAATTGTTTATGTGGGGTTTTGAGGAGCATTTTTTAATACAACTCAGAACTCCCAGGGAATTTTAGAAGCATGTCTAAAATCTTCTATCACCCTGGTTCCATTGTCCAGTCACCCACCCATGTCACCAAGGCTGAGCACTTCACTGCAGTTTCCTGACTGTCTTTCACGTTGTTTTATCAAGCTCTCAACATTTCACGAACCAACAAGAAAAAAAAAAACAAAATACTTGAGTCAGAGCCTAGAAGCTTTCATTTAATCTCCTCTCTGTGTTCAGAAACACTGGAAATCAGATTTATAATGAGAATCTTCAGCCTTAACCCAATTTTGGTTTCTGTAATTGCAACTGTATTGTATAAATTAGTGCTGGACCATGTTGGCAATGCCCCAGTGGAAGGTCAAAAGCTCTTTGGAAGCAATGGGTGGAAGCAGCTTGTCTCTGAGGAAGGGGAGAGCACTGGGTATTGCTGCCAGCAGAGCCAAGGCTGGCACCCTCCTGCACCAGCCAGAGGGAAAAAGCTCAGTCTGACTAATGACTNGCCTAAACTGAAGAATTTTTGAAAGTATTTCTAAAATCCACTGGACAAACAAATCTGTTTAAAAGCTTTGTTGAAACGAGGGGAGAGCAGCAGCCCGGCTGGGGGCTGTTGGGATTTGGTGGCCAAACCCAGCCTGGCACTGGTCCTCATGCAGATTTACAGTGGATGAAAGCAGGTGTGTGAGACGCTGATCCCCTGAGGCAGGCTCTGTCCTTGCCCAAATCAGCAGCACTGGCTTTGTGTTCCGTGTTTCACTCACCAAATACCCAGAGGGAGCAGAGCAAGAAGAGCCCCCTGCCCCTGATTTGCCATCTGCTGGCACCTCGTGTGGCTGAGCTGAAGCCAAGCTCTCACAGTGCCCAGAAAGCTGCAGTGTTCCCTTCTCTAGTGTTGTCCCTGTGTTTTCCGTCGGTGTACAGCGAGCAGCAGGATGAATCCAGCTGTCTCCCTAGATGGGGAAATTTTTTTGGTGTTTTTACAGCGCCATTTGGTTTGTTTTGCCTGTGCTAATATTTCATTTCTTGATATCCTTCTGATTTATTTTGTATTTGATTGAGGTTCTCTGTAGATTTCCTGCTCTGTCTCCTAGTTTGCTATTCTTAATGTTCTCAACCATCTTTTCCCCTCATTTTTAGACTGTCTGTTCCACTATCTTTTTTAGTTTTCTTTTGCTTCCTGATAAAGAGTGGAGATCCTGTCTGTACTGCAGGACAGTACTTTGGTTGGAGGTGTCTGTTTTGCTTAAAAACTTTTCAAGGTCACTGGAGTGATGTTAGAAAAGCCATAGAAGGTAGAGGACATTTTCAACAGTTTAAGAAAGAGGAAAGGACACAGATTTACCCCAAGCACTCACATGCTTGTATCTGGTTAGCATCCCCCCGGCGCTGGGCTCTTTAACCTCTCTGGTGACCCTTTTCTGTTCCCAGCTGGAAAGAGGCCTTGCAGTGTCTGGGCTATTAAGTGCTTGTTCATCAAAGGTCATTTAAAAAATTTGGTCTTGATGTGTTCAGTTACGGCAGAAACATTTGCAGTGTTGGGTTAGAGATCTAGAAATTGTTAAAAAACTGCAGTGGTCAGTACCAGATTTGAGGCTTGTGAGACTCTGTGATTTTCCTTCTCCAATTTAATGCATCCTGACTTCACATTTTCCAGAAATTTGCCTCGATTTTCTATCTAGACACCAATATCAAAATAATAACTATGAAAATAATAGTCTTTGTGCAGATCAAAGAAACAAACCAGTTGTCAGTTCCTTCGTCACTTCTGAATTGTTTATGTGGGGTTTTGAGGAGCATTTTTTAATACAACTCAGAACTCCCAGGGAATTTTAGAAGCATGTCTAAAATCTTCTATCACCCTGGTTCCATTGTCCAGTCACCCACCCATGTCACCAAGGCTGAGCACTTCACTGCAGTTTCCTGACTGTCTTTCACGTTGTTTTATCAAGCTCTCAACATTTCACGAACCAACAAGAAAAAAAAAAACAAAATACTTGAGTCAGAGCCTAGAAGCTTTCATTTAATCTCCTCTCTGTGTTCAGAAACACTGGAAATCAGATTTATAATGAGAATCTTCAGCCTTAACCCAATTTTGGTTTCTGTAATTGCAACTGTATTGTATAAATTAGTGCTGGACCATGTTGGCAATGCCCCAGTGGAAGGTCAAAAGCTCTTTGGAAGCAATGGGTGGAAGCAGCTTGTCTCTNAAAAAAAAAAACAAAATACTTGAGTCAGAGCCTAGAAGCTTTCATTTAATCTCCTCTCTGTGTTCAGAAACACTGGAAATCAGATTTATAATGAGAATCTTCAGCCTTAACCCAATTTTGGTTTCTGTAATTGCAACTGTATTGTATAAATTAGTGCTGGACCATGTTGGCAATGCCCCAGTGGAAGGTCAAAAGCTCTTTGGAAGCAATGGGTGGAAGCAGCTTGTCTCTGAGGAAGGGGAGAGCACTGGGTATTGCTGCCAGCAGAGCCAAGGCTGGCACCCTCCTGCACCAGCCAGAGGGAAAAAGCTCAGTCTGACTAATGACTAAATAAACCAGGAAAATAAGCATTTTTCCAGAAAAATTATCAGAGTAACAAGGTAGTACAAACAAATGGCAAATGTGGAGGTTTGTAGGTGGCCAAAAGGTCTTAGATTAGCATGTAATTTCTCAAACTTTGTCCTTCACTTTCCATGTAAATTTGGTCATTCCTGTCACCTTCTGCCCCAAAAAAATTAATATTCACATCGATCCTTTCACTTCCTCTGTTTCTTCCCTTCCAGCTGTACTGGGGTCTATCCACCCTTTTTAAATGGACTGTGTTGATAGTAAAAATAAAATTAATATCCACTTGAAGCTTAAATTCTAGGTGCAATTCCAGCTCACTGAGAGGAAGGCCAGGTCTCTGGATATGCACAGGACCATCCTGCACAGCAGAGAGTGTGCAGCAGTCAAAGCTGCACACAAATAATATCTGTGTGTCACATCCTCTCTGTAAGTGACTATCTCAGAGCCCTCCTTGACACCCTGCAGTTGGGACAAAAAGGGTGAATCCTTATACCTGAGCCAGACCTCAGGTACCTGTCTGTCTGTGCTGGGAGAGTTTCTCTGGGCCAAGATTGGTTCAGCTTTGTTTGCCTGTCTTCCCCTCCTAAGTCCCTCTGAACCTCCAAGGGAAAGAGCACTTTATGTTTTCACTTGTTGTTATCCATACCTGCCATTCCTTTCTGGAATTCCTCTCCCCCAGTGTTGTTGTGTGTCCTATTCTGCCCTTTTCCTGTTCCCCCTGTTCAAAGAACAGACTCACAGAATGGTTTGGGTTGGAAGGAACCTTAAAGATCATCTTTCCAACCCTGGGCAGGGACAGCTCCCACTGTCCCAGGCTGCTCCCAGCCCCAGTGTCCAAGCTGCCCTTGGGCACTGCCAGGGATCCAGGGGCAGCCACAGCTTCTCTGGGCACCCTGTGCCAGGGCCTGCCCACCCTCCCAGGGAACAATTCCTGCCCAAGATCCCATCCATCCCTGCCCTCTGGCACTGGGAAGCCATTCCCTGGCTCCTGGCCCTGCAGGACAATTGTCTCTCTCCATCTTCGCTGCAGCTCCTTCAGGCCCTGCAAGGCCACAGTTAAATCTTCCTGGAGTTTTCTTCACGCTGAACGACCCCCACTCTCTCAGCTTTTCCTCACAGGTGAACCCCCAGCCCTTGGATCATGACAAACTGCTCCAAACCCAGCCCAAGCCACTGCTTGTTCTGAGATGCCACCTGACCTGTTGCCCCCAGGATGGTCAGTCCTATTTATGACCTAGATTTGCTCTGCAGTTCTGGTGCAGCTATAAAACTGCAGTGGTCCCTTGAAAAACTCTCTGTCAGAACCAGGGGATGTAGTGAACAATTAATGATGGTGCTAAATGAATTGCCATGCTCTGACAGAAGGCTTCTGTGACAGTGTGTAAAGGTGAAGACAGAGAAAGTACATAAAGTGTGATCACATTTCTGAAACCACTCATTAATAATAAAAGGGGAGAAAGAAATGAAAGGGAATGTGAGAAAATGTTCTTTCTCTTTCAAGTTCCAGAAGTTCAGGCAGGGAGCCTGAAGTTAGAGAGAACCCACATTTTTAAATTAATTTTTTTTTCTGCAAGCTCTGGCCTTCTAGAGCAATGACCCAAACATTACCTACAGTAACTGTCCTGAAAGGTCACAGGAATGTTATGGCAAACTTGATCTAGTCATTAGGAAAAGTTATTTCCAGTTGGTTTCTCTTTCTCTTTTGATATGGGCATTTTAAACTCTCTTTTGCTCTCTGGTATTCTGCACATTTTAAGCTAAAAATAAATTATATCCTATAATACTCTTCTGCAATAGCTTTGCTTCTGAATGCTCTTATTTAACACTTAAAGGGGTGTTCTGATTTCACAGTTAAAATACCCTTTACTTAATCCACTTAGCAAGTAGATTAAAAGCATTCTTGTAACAAAATAGAGGCAATGATAACCACAGCCAAAAAACCTGGGGCTGCCAGAGTCCCTGGGCCCAGCTCCCATGGCAGGCTTGGCTCAGCTGTTCCCATCCCACAGCACAGCCCTGGAGTGGTGAATTTGAAGTTTTCCAGACCTGCTGCCACAGGTGCAGGTGATTTCCAGCTGCCAGGCAGGAGCTGCTGCGGGGGCTGCTAAAGCTCACTGCTGCTCACAAGGCTTTTGGAGGGGTCTGTGGCAAGGAGCAGGACAGGAGGACTTTGGCAGCAGTCCTGACATACTGCATGGGCTGTGTTAAGTCAAAACCCTCTGTATTCCCAGCTAGGAATTCAGTCAGGGAGTGCCAGTGAGTGTGACAGTCATGTCACAGGTTGTGCTCAGTTATCCCCTTGTGCAGTCAAGCTCTTATGGTTAGACTACATATGCTCTCTTGAAAGGTTTATCTTAAGGTTCCTGGTTTGCTGCATAATCAGGCTGGGTTTTCAGCTTATTTATGGCTCTCCTTTTGGCCTATGCCTTTCTTGGGCTTTCACTGTAAAGAAAACAATGATGAGCAGCCCATTAGCATTAAACAGCTTTCCTAAAAGAATGGTTGTTAAATTATCACCATTTTGTTGTGATTAGTTCCTGCAAATAGCGAATATCTCTGGGCTAAGCAATTCTCTTTCCCAGTATGAGGAGTCATTGCCATCCCCTTCTGGATTGTGCAGCCTGAATGATCTTGCTCTGTCCTTAGGTGATGCTGTGACCCTTTTCTTTCTTCCAAGGACATTGTTTCCTTCTCTTTGCACAGTAGTGCCCTGCACAGCGAAGTGCTGAAATCTCCATTATGAGCTTCCAGTGGAGGAGAGTCATGTGCAAGGTTATAACACATCCCTCTGTGTTTTCAGCTCTTTGCTGTACTTTCCAGTGTTTCCTGGTTCAGCTGTTTTCCTGGGAAAAACTTCTGTGGACTTGAGGATAAGTATGCCAGACCTGTGCTGGTATCCCTCCAATTTTGGGGTGATAATATCAATGCAGGTACCACCTATGAGGAAGGCATCTGTCAAGTCTGACCAGAGAAAAATAGTTGTGGAGAATTGCTGTTGTGTAGCAGCTCTGTCCATGCTCTTGCACACTCTCACTCTACCATTTAACTCTGGTGGTAAATGGGAAAGCTGCTCTTTAATTGCTTAGTGCTGAGTCTCTACACCTACATTTCATTTTTTATGATTCCTTAGCTATCATAATCCTTTCTATGCACAAGAAAACAGTGCAGTGCCTCGGAACACAGACAGCTGTTGAATTTTTGATAGTACCCTGTACCTGCTCTGTTGTAGCCATGTGTTGTTAGAGGGGTTTTGTTTGGTTTTTATCTGGAGTTGTATTATGGCATTTGGGGGAGTTTGGGTTTGGGTTTTTTTGTTTTATTTTTTATTTTTCTGAGGCTAAATGTTCTCTGGAAAAAAAAAAAAAACAACTGCTTTACATAGTTGAGAGTTATTTACAGAAAACACTCTGTGGGTTTTAGCATGTTGGAATTTCAGCCAGCTACTCTGTGTCTGTACCCACATTTTGCTTTAGTCAAGGCACATGAATATTTTTCTCCACACGCCTTTTTGACTGTAGTAGAATGTGATTCCATGACCTTGCATTATGTGAGAAAAGTCACCTGATCCCAGAGAGTCTCTGAGGAAACTGGAGAAGCTCTTGGTAGTGTTCATGAATTTCTCTACGACAGCAGGGACTGGAGGGTCTCTGGACTCAGTGAGACAAGAAATGTGTTTATTCCTGCTTGAGACAGGAGGTGTACCTGAAAACCTGGAATTCTAAGGGGAATTTCTGTGAGTAGAGAACTCGTCTGCAGGATGCCAGGGTGCCCCTCTCTATTACTGTTTTCCTTAAAACCTGCTGAAAAGGAGGAACATTCAGCACAGAATGTCAGGGACAGGAGAAGTTGTTTCATCTCTCTGTTAGAAAAAGGACCAGTTGGCAAGGACATTGTAAGGTGCCCCTGCAATAGTCATTTTAATATTAATAGAGGTAGTGTACAAGTGCACTTTCTAGCTCAGCCCTGCCAATTAGAGAAAGACCCTCCTACACATTCTTTCTGTACTCTGCTTTCTTGCAGTGCTTTCACCTATGCCATCTGTGATGTTTGTATTTCTTGATGACCTTTTCAACAGTTTGTTGTTCTCATTCTTCTGTCCGTGTGAGAGAGGTGGAATTCTCCAAGGAAAGCTACTTGAACATATGGCAAGGTACAATATTGTAGCATGTAAGCTGACATTCATTACTGCTTCTCTGTACTGTTGTTGACTTTATTTTTTTTCTCTTGTTTTGTTGTTGTTGTTGTTGTTGTTGTTTGGAGGAAGGTTTCATTATTAATAATATTCCTAAACTGGGGAAAGAGCCCCACTATGGGGATTGCAGTGTGAGGCAAGTTCATACCAGCTGAGGAGCTGGGCCAAGCTGTAGATGAACTCTTCAGATAAGGAAAAAAAAGATGTTTGTGCTCAAAAGAGGTTAACCTGGTTTTTTTTTTCCTCTACCAAATTCTGCCAAGCATGGGCATCAGGAACATGTTTGAGTACAGGCAGAAAAGCATTTGTAAGTCAGTGGTTTCATAGCTGGGGCAATTAAGGCTAAAAGTGAATGGAAAAAGTCACACAGTGGGAATTCTTCCAATAATTAGAGAGTAAGGGTGTAAATGTCAGGCAACTTCTCACAAGATTGGAGTGCTACAGTCAGGGAAAACTTGTCCAGATCATGAAGGTAATAAAAACTGGCTGGATGAGGTGTGCCACAGGTGGAGAGAGGGGGCTGAAGGTAGGCTTAGCATGGGTTAAATGATGGGGCTATTTTTGCAGCTTGTATTTCCTGATGACCTTTTCAACAGCTGCCTGCTTTTGTTCTTCTGGCCATATGAGAGAGTTAGAATTCTCCCAGGGAGGCTGCTTGAATGCCTGCCATATCCATCCATTTGTGTGAATTAAAAGGGTATTGTGTGGACATCATAAAAATGAGAGAAGAGATGGAGGCTACTGAATTAAGATGGAAAACAAGTGAAGCAATTTCCAGTAGTTTAGCTGTCAGAATGAAAAAGAAGTTCTGGATAATTTATAAATCTGTGGATCAGCGAATGACAAAACTTCATAACACTTTACACATGTTAGAAGAAAGGTGAATGGACAGTAATCTGATTAATGTGAAGGAGAGTGAAAAATCCCCAGGGCAGTGGAGAAAGAAAGCAAAGGAATAGTTTTTGTTTTGTTGGAAAGGAAGTAATCTGACATTTAACTAAAGATGGGAAAGTAAAGGAGCTGTTGGTGGATCATAAGCAGAGATGTGGAATCAGGTGTGGGAGGAATAACCAGAAGCAGTCAACCAGCAGCAGAGATGGTTGACGGGTGAAGTCAGTTTTGAGAAAGAAACAAGAGGAAAATACTTGAGAAGGGATGAGGAAGAGATTAAAAAACAAAACAAAACAAGAACTAATATTGCTGCTTAAAATAGTTAGAGAGGATGTTATTATTTACAGCTTACAGTTTCTGCAAGGTCAAGAAAAATCCACAGATGCAATTTAGTGAGGGTTTCAATCAAGACAGTCCATATTAGCAAGGATATTTATGTTAACACATAAACTGTAATTGATACTCGCAAATTTAGAGCCCAAATTTTGGTTATTGAAACTCTGTGCAAGAGGAAAACAACCTGATTGTTTTTCACAGCGTCTTCCTCTGTAATACATTTATTTCATCCCTCTCCCCGTTCCCAGGGCTGGCCAGGCTGGCCGTGGTGCTGTGCCGTTGGACCCCCAGGAGCTGCCCGAGGGTTCCACGGTGACAGAGCAGGGTGTGTCCCCCTGCCTGCCCTCAGCAGCCGCAGGTCACACCGCTGGCCAGCTCCACATTTGGGGATGCCACTGCTGTCCTCAGGAAGGAACGACAGGAGTCCTCCGGAGGGTGAGAAGTGGGCTGCTGATGATCCAGAACTGCAGAAAGCTCCATCAATTCTTTTCAAGTGAGGTGCTTCTTGTTGGTTTACACGAACAAGAGAGGATCCCACTGACAAAGCTGTGGCAAAAAGGCCAGCTGAGCATTGCAGTTCCAGATAATTCCCTCCTCATAAACATATTTGGGTTTCTGCCTGTGTTTTCTGTGCAGGAACCCATCTTTAGGCTTTAATCTCTGCAAGTCCTTCTTCTTTCTCACATTCAAACATGGCACCTTTTTAAGCAAGTACTGTGAATAGCATATCAAAGGAAGCGGTTGGCCTTCAGATCAATGCACCAGATAACCTCACCCATTTATTACATTTGAGAAAAATCGTGCTTCTATCAACTTGGATAAAGACCAGAAGCAGAAATATCTGGAAAAATCTCCAGCACGTTTCAAATGTTTCGCTCCTGTTGGTTTCAGCAGTGCTGCTTCAGAGCCCTTCTGCAATACCAAACTCCAAATATTCCAGGCAGCTGAGGAGAGCACGCACAAAACCAATTCTCTTATTCTGTGTTTACTTACTCTGTGGAGTTGTCTCAAAGCACCAACTACAATCTGCAAAAACAAGATTGCTTCCCTTTGGACCCAACTTGCATAAATATTTCAGTGGATAGATACATAAACTTAAAAAAAAGATGTTGTGGTAAACAGAAAGGAAGAAAAAAAACCCCAAATCTGAGATGGGCTGATTTGTAAACAATAAATATTACATCGTCTTTACACGATAAAGTTCCATAAAGGACATCAGATGATCAAAGTTATGAGTAAGGCTTACTAGAGATAGAAAAGGATGGCTCTCAGGGTCCTAAACCACTTGTAATTCAAATGTTCATTTTACTTGGTGGTAGCCTTTTAATAGCCAGCTGCTTGGCATTGGCTGTTTGATACTTTAATATTTCTTTATTTTCTGTTATCTCTGTCATAATCCACCCTAAGTAATTATTCAACTCAGAAAGAGTCTGCACAGAGCATTGCTAATGTCCTGTGGTTTCTTTGCCCATCTGAGTTGTCATATGGTGCTCTTTCCAAAACCACATTTGTAGAGCACAGCCTTGGAACTGTTTAATTTTCTGGGGAAGCGTTTATTATTAAACACTAGACTGTTATCAAAACAATTCAATATGCATGACCTAAATCTATTTGTGGTTAAATAGTAAGGTCTGGAGGTTAATAAAAAGAACTGCAGCAAGCTGCTCACAAGATAATTCAAGAAACTTATGAAGGATTGTACAAGGCCAGCCATTTTCCCATTAGGCTGAAGATAAAAGTAAATATAAAAGGAAGATGATAGTTCTATATTACTATTTCCTTAACAATATTGAGAAATTCCATTGTTTCAAAGGTTAGGTGAGACAAGGAGAAACTATGTGCAGTAGGCAAAAAGCTGGGGTTTTTCCTAGATTTAGCAAAATGGGTTTTTCCTCCCTCTTCAGGTAATTCTTCATTTTATTTATTTTTGGGGTTTTTGGGTTGTTGTGGTTTTTTTTTTTCCCCACTGTCTTTAGCCTTGTGAGTGTGAATTACAGGAGTGGGAAGGAGAAGAGACCTAAATCAGCTTCCAGTTCAGCATTTAAGCAAGCACAGTCACTTCTCAAGTGCTGCTGAGTGTCACAGCAAGACAGGGAAGGGAAGTGGCACTAAATGACTCCTGAAAAGTCAGTAGGCTTATTAAGTCTTACTTAAAAAGTTGATTGGGGAGCTAATTTAGAGCTCCCCTGTCCTGCCTTTTAAGTATGATGAAAACCCTTAAAGGACTCTCAGTGGTGCTAACAGATTCAGAGTGGCACTGAGGGTAGATGTGGAGTGGGAACACAAAGTTTGAAGGACTGGGCACCTTTCGAGTCCGTGCCTGTGCGCTTCTCCTGGAGGGCCAGGGGGAGATGAAGGATATTTTACTGTCTGCTCTGCTCGCAGTACGATTTTTCACTGCACAGGGGCCCCGAGCCCTGCCTCGTCAGTGTGTGGAAGCCTAATGTGGGTTTAAATGCCACCCACACCCACTTCTTAAGCAGCAAAAAGGGATGGGGGGGTAATAATAAACCCTGATTCTCCCCAGGGGTTTTATTGGTGTTAATGGCATCTCCTTATTGTTCGTGTGGCGTCACACAAAGAGTCAACCAAGCACTGAAAAGGTGGCACTGGAAACTAGTGTTCATGCTTTAAATTGCTTCTAAGCTGAGCCTTTACAACTGAATGTCATTTCATAGCAAACTGCCTGCCCTTTTAATGGAAATGTCAATCCTTTAGAAAGTTCTTGTTTAGAGGAACCATGTGCTAGACAATACTCCTAATGAAGATCTTCTTCCTTTGTCTCTGCACTTGCCCTCTCTTTTATTTCCTCGCATGGAAATACCAGCCAGGACTCTTCAATTATGGAAAAAGCTTTTCATTTTAACAACTGTTTTGCAGGCATTCTTGCTAATGCGTTTTGTCCGCCTTTGTTTTCCGGCCTCCCATTTCTACTGTCGTCTCTTAAAATGACAGCAGACAGAGCTTTTTCATCAGGAAATAGCTCAGACGAGTCAGTACAGTTCAGGCTGTGCCTGGAAGAAAGAACAAAGGCTTGACTCTTTCATTTTAAACTCACTACAGGTGCATTTTCAACAAGACATTATTGTCTTATGGCCGTTAAAGTGTACCAACTGGAAATATTTTGAGAGAATGAATTCTTAATCTATGACATCAATAATGTGACCCACCAGAGTGTCTGAGAGTATTTCATTATCCATGGAGTGTGTACATGCTTGTTTTTATCCTCTCCCAGGCAAGAGTCAAAACACATTATTAGTTTAAACTTCAGGGAAAGAAGATGAAAGTGGGGTTTTTGTGTTCCAAGTGCAGCAAGCTGAACACTGCATGGATGGGTGGTGATGGTGCCCCTTGACTTCCTAAAGAGACACAGGCATTGTGCATCCTATTGATTTTTCCAGGACCGTGCCAACAGGAGAGCTGCTGCTGGAGCTGACTGTACTCAGTTACCTGCCTCATACTCTGATTATTCTGGAAAGGGCAGAGTCTCTATCCACACAATAGTCCCTGGTCACTGTCAAAACAGAAAACTATCCATAAGAGGATATTTTCAAGCATTATTGCAACCACTATTCTCTATTATTAAGCAACCTGTCAGCTGTCCAAAAGCTTCTTTAGAGAGTATTTCCATCTCTTTCTTTCCTTGAGATGGAAAAAAAGTAACATAAAGTTGTCTGTCCATGAGAGTCAATGAAATTTAACACTGCATATCTATCTATCTATCCATCTGTCTATCTCTATATATGCATATGGAGATATACATGGATTAGTTTGTAACAAACGCATTGCTTTCTAACTTTTTTGCTAACTAATGATAAGTCAAAACCAAACTGTGGTGTTATGTGTAATATTTTTGTCCACTGTGGAATACTTTCATCTATAATTCTGAAACGTAGGCCATTGTAAACTTGTGTTGATAGCAAGTGTGTTATTGAATCTCTGGGGTACCAATAAGGGAGACAACAGGCTGTCCCCTGAGATCTCAAAACACACTCTTCACAAACAAGCTTGTTATTAGCACCACCACTGTGTTATCAGAGTCTTTCATCAGACCAAATTGTGTGTTGAATTCACTTTCTGCATATCATTTCTCTACTATTATTATTACTATTATCATCAGGAAGTTGAATTCAGTTAATTGCTCCAGTTAGAGCTTCCTCTAAATTTGCAATATTATTGAACCTGCCCTATAAGGGAGACAAACAAATTTTATTAATAATGATATGTTGGAATAGATAAAAGAAGCATTATTCCTTCTGCATTTCTAGTTAAATGCTCTGCAAACTGTGCTGGATATTCCAGACAATCCTCTAAGAGTGCACGAGTGGCTTCCAGCCGAGCGCAGCTCAGCACACGCTGAGCCCCTGCCGGTCCCAGGAGGGAGCTGCCTTTGGGGGGCTCCCCGTGCTGCGGGCAGGGCACTGCAGAGCCCCGTGCGAGTGCCACGTCCCGCAGGGCTGGGGACAAGCACAGCGGCTGCTCTGCCACACGGGCTCTCCACTCCTCGGGCAGTGTCCCCCAGCACTGGCCACCCGTGGGCAGGGACAATAACAGCATCCCAAAGGCAGGGCTGCCCGTGCCAGGATGAAACTCACTCCCCTGCCTTGCCTTTGCTGGCTCTGTGCCTCGGGTTTGTCCAAAAAAGCGATGGGCTGTGGGCCCGAGGCTGTGAAGAGCTGTCTGAGCACTCTGCTAATCCTGGGCCCAGGCTCTGCCACGGATCTGTGTTTCCATGTTGTTCCTCTCTGAAGCACCCCTGTGTTTTGGGCTCTGGCAGCATCTGGGGCAGTAGTTTTGTTCTCAGAGCCTGGCAGGCTGTGCCAGTGTACAACAGAAGTGTGTAAGGACAATGTATAGGTTGTGTCTCTCCACAAAAGCCCAGAGTTCTTTTATTGTCCAGGCCTGGCTCATCTCTTGGTGTCCTTCAGCCCCGTCAGCAGCACTGGTGGAAGTTCAGTGAGTGCTCCACAGCTGAGTGACAGCAAAACCGGCTGTCCTGCCCTCATCACCCCCTAAACAGCTGTGGCTCTGTGGGGGAAAAAAGGAAAAAAAAATAAACGAGAAGAAAAAGAGTGAGGGTCAACTAGACAGAGAGAGGAATGAAGATAAGAGTGCTTAATGTGGGAGAGTGAGCACAGGGAGTGGCAGTGCCCAGCACACAAACCTGCCAGACACACGGAACCCCAGTGGGAGGGCAGGGACAGAAATAGAGCCCCAAAGTCAAAGACAGCAAAGTGCAACTGGAGAACATAACCCTAGAGCCTAAGCCAGCACAAAGGATGGGTCAAGCTGCAAAAATAATCCTCCCCTGTGAACTTTTTCATCTGGGTGATTTCTGAGACTCCCAGGCTTAGCCTGTACCTGTGGTTTGGAGAGAGCCAAGGCCAAGCACTGGAGCTGGAGTGGGACTGCAGAAGGATGCTGAGGGACAGTGGATTGCATAAAGACTTCTCCTCTGAGACTGTTTTCATCCTTTTCCACATCCTGACTTCCTGCTGTTGACTTCTTCACTGGAAGGCAGCTGTGGGAATTATCTGACAAAGACAGATCATCTAGTGCTAAAAATAAATGAGATAAAGGAATTGAAAATGCCAGTATCAAACCAAGCCCATCCCCAAATAAGACGCTTTATTATATTTCTTTATCTGTGCAATGGTGGCAGGGACACTTTCCTGCAGAGGTAGAAACAGGTCAATGCAAGCAGGTTCTTTTTTCTGCTCACTTGGTTATATGGAATGCATATTCAATTGAAGACATAGAGGGACTAAGAGACTTCTGAAACAGTTGATTTTTTATGTTCATTTAAACTGGAGGGCAGACAGCAGTGAGAAAGGACAGTGGAGCAATTGTCTTCCTAGAGGAACAATTTTCAAAATCTGGAAATGATGTGGGAACAAATGTTGCATTAAACTTTTCTCAGCTGTTGTTGCAGATCCCATGAGCATTAGCTAAATATTCACAGGGGAGGGTGAGAACCTTATACTATAAAACCCATTTACAGAGAATAAAACAGTAAAAGCAATAGATGTTTAATATTCAGCATATTCACCACGACTGCTTTATCACTGAATATCTGTTGCACAGGGAAGGGACTGTGTGCAAACACTGAGCACGAGGGTACAATTGCTTCCTTCCCAAGGTGGATTAGAATCCTGTGGGTGACTGACTCTCAGCTCAGCACTGGGGTTTTTTTGAACATCCTCTGGTAGGTAGCCAAGGGGAAGTTTCTTGTTGAAATGACAGAAATTCGTTGACATTAAATGTTTTCTTAGAACATATGTTGAAATGTCTCTACCATTTCAGTGATGAGCTTCCTTTCTGGCACCTATCAATGTATGCTCGTGGTAATCACAAGCAATATCTTGTCAACAGCCATCTCCCATAAGTGATCCTAATCCACTTTGCAATCATTTTCAAAGCCTCTTCATTTTCGCTGAAAGGATTGTTTTGTTTCGAAGAATTCCTGCTAATGTGCAAAATTGCCCTTAGTTAAATGCATTGTAGGAGCTGAAAAGGGATACAAGTATAAACCTTCGCAGCTGGAGCACAGAGCTGTGTGGCTGCAGCTCACACTTCCCATTTTTCACATGCAGCATATGCTGGGAGAGAGAGGAACAGATGCAACTCCTCTAATGGGACAAATCACATGCATTTTATTTTCACGGCTGCACGTTTGGAGGGTGCGCTCCCTCTTTACCTTTGCTCAATAGGTTCTGGATAAATGTGAATAGCTGTGGCAGAATATTGACATGGCTGAGACCAAGCTTGAAACTGAAGGTTCCATGGCCTTTCTGTGAGCAGCTCGTTAAAACAGGCAGTCTGTGGTGTGCAGGTGGCTGCAGAAATGCAGCCTGGAGTGTTTTGACTGGGCTCAGGCTGCTGATGCAGAGGGAGGGTTTGGCATCTGAAGGTGCTTCCCATTATCATCGACCAGGGCTGGAGGCCATGGCTTTACCTGCTGCTCTGGGCCCTTGCCAAACCCTCTCTGGCACCAGTAAAAGGACTTTTCTCTGCTTCTTCCTCCACTGTCTCTCTCTGGCTGCATTGCTGGGGGAAGATCAAGGCAGTCCTGTCACACTCGGTGCAGAATTTGACCAGTCTGGAGCTGAAACAAGCAGCTCTGCTGGATGTGACCTGCCATTGTCAACATCTTACACATGAAATACTCTCCAAATATTCTGGCCTGTGCCCACCTTCACTGAAATGTTGTGCCTCCTTTGCTTTGTTCATCCGGAGTGCTGGAGAATAAGCAGATTTATTTTTTTAACTTAGCTGCCCTTCTTCCTGCAGCCTAGACACCACACAGTATTTCCATTGGTGCACAGACAGAATATCAGCTTTTCCTGACCCTGTGTGAGATGTAGGGGGGCCAGGCAAGCCCATATTTTAAATTCACACTAACTGGGATTAACAGAAAAATACATATTTACACAATATGCATAGGGTAAATTCAGTGTCCCCTTACTGTGGGCTTGTGGGCTGATTTTACTGCTGCTTCCAGAGATTCTTTTTAATAATAGCTGACAATTGGATCTGATCCCAGCTTCCCCCTCCTAAATCAAGATCTGTACTTTCATATGGGGAAAGGGTAATGGATATGGATATGTTTACTAAAGCCACACATGAGCGATGCTCAGTCCTGAGGAATTTGACAAAAACAAATAATTAGAATATTTTTTTAGCCAGCTATTGGTCTAAACAGTCACATTTTTCAGGAGTATTTTGGGTTCAGGGTTTTTGTTTTTTTTTTTTTTGTTTTTGTTCCTGATTAGGAGCTGGTAACAGTGGAATACTTGAATACAAAAATATTTTCTTGGCAGAAGTCCAAGCACACATATCTAAAAAGTTATATTTTCTCTCTCTCATTTTGTCTTTGCCTTCCCTGTTATTGATGCACATAATAAAACACTAGGAAAAAAGACAAATCCACCCAAAAGGTCAAAATCAATGATCCTTTTACAGATGGCACCTTTGGGAATCCTGGGTACTTTACCATCAGCTTGTGTTTGAGACTGTTACTTGAATACTTGTTTTTTGATGACAAAAATCAATGACTTCTTTAAAGAAGGCACCCTTGGGGCTAGAGGGATGCAGACTTTGAAATGTTTACTAGTCTGTGCCTGTCTCTGAAAGACTAATAAACATATTTATAAGTTTATGAGCTCCTATTTAATTTTATGGATTGGAGATGGGATATGGTTTTGACAAGAATATTTAAGCTAATGTGCCCCAATGAAACACATCCTGTATCACTTTGTAAATTTACATACAAGTTCTGATCCAAAACCGATTGAAATCTACAGATATATTTACATGAGCTTTAAATTTATCCCTGTGAATAAGCCACTGAAGTTATTGGAATTATCTTGTTGATCAATTTGATCCAACAGCCAGATACTAAATCAATTTTCAAAATAAAAAGACAGAAAACCCACTTATATAAAGATAAGGAATCTGCTTCTCTCAGCAAAGATTATTTCCTTTATTTTTTTGTATACAGATATTTCTTTATTGTTACTCTGGGATGGAGAAAGCATTTGTTTTTGGTTTTTTGGGTATTTTTTTTTAAGGAGATACATTTTTTACCTTATTTCTTTGCTGCTAATTTAGCACTGCATTTATTTCTGGCAGTATGATTTACTTTGACACCAGGGCAGATATTCCTTGATTTTCCTGAACGAGCAGGGCCAGAACAGGCTCTTGCAAATTAATAGAACACTTGATCTGGGTACCCTGTGATGTGGAGCTGAGGCTTTGGTGCTGGAGTCTGGACAATCAGTTTTCTCACCAGCTGTGCAGCTGCAGATTTTGCCAGGATTTTTTGCCTTTTTTCTTTTTTCCCCCAATCAAAGATTCAGAGTTGTTTTAGTCTTGTCTTTTGCAAGTCAGTTTCCAGGGAATGAGCCACAGAAATTACTTTGGAAATAGACTGGCAGTGGATATAGCCTTGCAGTAATTAGAAAAATTAATTTATATTCCTTTTCCTTTGACTCTAGATCTAATCAGTAAATACAGTGATAAAAAATGTCAACCCTAACCAAACAAGTGCATGGAAAGCATAATAGTAGATAATGTCATTTATGAATTAAAACATGAGAACATGAATGGCATTAAAAGGTTTGTTATATTAGACATTTCTGCCCATCACTTACTGATCTTAATTTAAATTTACCTATTTCAGCCCCATAAATCAGTATTTTTCTGATATGTAGTGTGTCATCCCATCCTTAAGGCAGCAAAATTGCTTGGCTCCTGAGTAGTGTGGGAAGAACTGCTGGATAATCTCTCCTGGGCCCGTGCAGAGATGTTTTGGAGCTGGGAATTCTGTCATGGGCTCAGCCCAGCCCAGGAGCCAGCAGCACACAGCCTCTCCCACTCCCACTCCTGGGGCCACGGGGGAACCAGGGGGAGGTCACACCCACGGGGTGGGATAACAATGTCATAGATGACACGAAGTGAACTATGGTGATAATAATGCTAAAAGGCAAAGGAGAGAGAGGAGTAAAACCCAATGAAAAGCAAGCGGTGCACGGTGGAATTGCTCAGCCCCCACTGATCGATGCCCAGCCTGTGACCAGCCCCTCCCACCAACCTCCCCAGTTTATATCCTGGGCATGGTGTTCTGTGGTCTGGAATGTCCCTGTGGCCAGTTTGGGCCAGCTGTCCTGGTGAGCCCCTGCTGGGTCCTGTGCCCCTCCTCACGGGCAGGCAGTGGGAAACTGAGGCATCCTTGACTGAAGGTGAGCAACAACAGAAACATCCGAGTGTCATCCACACGGTCCTCACGCTCAATCCAAAACACAGCCCTAGGGAGAAACTTCACTCTGTTCCAGCTGAAGCCAGGACTAAAGGCTCTGGAAAAGTCAGAGGGGGCATGGGATCCTGCTGCCTCTCTGCAGAGCTGTGCGACACCGCGCAGGGCAGACACAACGCCCCACACGGCTCTGCTGAGCATCCATACAGGGCAAGGACTGCTCTAGGGCTGTCTCTCACACTGCACCAACCCACAGCAGGATGACTTTTAGTGAACAAACTCTTACTTCAGTGCCTGAGCTAAATGGAATTTTGCTTTCCTGATGAATGTCACACTGACATCATTCACGACGGTACCCAGTGCCACTGACCTTTCATTGTCTGCTATCCTTTACAAGTTCCTCAGTCTCATTTTGCTTCATTTTCCCAGATATGCATTGAAAATGGTAAAGCTTTCTCCTCTCAGATTTTGGTAATTTAAGGGATATTTTTTTCATTGTCAGCCTTTCATTGCTTGGGGATCATTGTATGCAATTGTGGTGAGACTGATCAGAGAAGGGGTGAGAAAAGCACTGCCAGTAGAACTGAAGAGCCCCAGCCGCCTGCAGGATGGGACAAGCAGAAGGGTGTCTGCCACAGCTGCACGGCCTCTTGTTTGAGGGTCTGGTGCTGGTCACAGCCAGCAGGAGGGTGCTGGGCACAGAGCAATTGCAGATCCTTCTGAGGCTGTGATGAGAGCAGGCTGTGCACAGTGACATGGACAGTGCACAGAAATGGAACCAGGAGCTCAGAACTGGCACACAGAGGAATCTTTTCACCTGGTTGACAATTAAAGATCGCAATGCAAGGCCTTGTCTCCGTCCTTGGGAGTCTTCAGGAGCTGAGTGAATTAAAGCCAGAGCAAGCTGGTGAGATCTCAGCTGCCCCTGCTGAGGTTGGACTCACACCTCCTTAGAGCCCTTCTATCCCAAGAGTTCCTGTGACTCCCAAAGACCCCCGCATTGCACGGGAAATCTGCATTGTTGTCACTACTTAGGAAGGCAGCATCCCAATATGAGTTTCCTTTAGTTATTTCCTGCCATATTCCATGATGAGACTTTGTTTTGTTCTGCCACAGTTTTATAACTTTGTCAGACCCCATTTGTTTGAGCTGATATTTGAGAAGGGTTTATTAATTACTTGTACAGCTTAGGACATAGGAAAATGCCCCCTGTCTTTGGAAGATGGGGTGGGTCTTAGCTTTAAGAATTTTATAATTGAGGCGGTGTTATGTTATTTGGGCTTTTTTATAAATTTACTATACCAAAGGAAAATACTGATACTGCTGGAACATTTGGCATTCTGATGCTTTTTCACTTTAAGGGGAACAATTGGTTGAACGTATTTAATGTTGGCAAGAGAGTCGTGAATCCCAATAAGGCCATGAATACATTTATTATTAATTTTTCTCTCATTCATTTTTAATTTTCTGTCAGACAGAATCAAAGGCTGAATTGGTGACTTCAGTGTTTTTTACCTTGCTCTATTGACTTCAGAAGTCCTTTAATAAGGCAATTATTTATTCTGGACATCACTGGGAAATCAAAGGTGAAGAAATTGGGGATATCTAAACCCTGTAGTGCATTAATTCCAACAGAACTCACATTGTTGGATAGAGTTCATGCCTCTGGTTCTTTAATGTTGCCTGGTTTGGTACCTGTTTCATTTTAAATTTAGCTGGAATGTGTAGAATGGAGAGTGAAGGAAAACCACAAAAGGATTTAGCTTATAGAAGCAAGAATTGCTGGAATCAGCAGGGGTTCATCTCTGGATTGAGGGAAGGCTGGTTCATTGTCGGGGGAGGAAGCAGGCAGAGGGTCTTTGGGAAGGGTTTCATGTGTGCCCACAAGGCTTCCATCAGGAGTTGTGGCTTACAGCGGCTCTCTGTGCCTGCTATCTCCTGCAAACAAGGGGTCGATCTGGCTTCGTCACAATTCCCTTCTCTGAGCCCAGCTACCCGACTGGAAGGAGGGGCAGGCTGCCCGCCTGGGCCTGCAGCAGCCTCTGGAGCAGGGCGTGCAGCGTTTGCCTGCCCGCGGAGCACAGCCCCCGTTCTGCAGGGAAAGCAAGGCTCTGGCAGCGCGCTGGGCCAGCCTGGCAGGAGGGGTTTCTGTGCCAGGCTGAGCTTGGCCCTGAACAGCCCTCAGTTGTACCTGGACAGTGTAGTTCACAGCCTGGGACACTGTGAACGCTTCCTCAGCTCCGTGCGTTTCAGTTTCTGTGCATTACTGATGGTATTCCCCCACGAGCAGGAGGCAGTGTTTGTTCCTTTTTTCGGAATAAATATAAAATACATCCGTTATTCACACTGCTTTGCTATCAAGACGTTACTGCAGTCTCTTGCTGTTGTGTTTTTGCTCGTTCCTCAGAATTTTGGCCTTCTATGAAGTTGATGGAAGAAGAACTGAAAAGGGAGACAACATATTGAACCTGACATTTAAAGGTTCAAACCTTCAACACACTGAGCATATATTCTAAAGAAAACAGTCATGGAATTTGCTTGTCTTGTATCCTGAATTCCTCCTTGACACAAACCTGCCTTACTGCAGCATGATGTGGTTTAAATGTGATTTAATATTGCACCCAGAGCAGGTAACACTCAGCTCCCACGCTCTGTGTTGAGCAAAGCAACAAGAGGCTATTTGAAAACATTTAGCCACGTGCTCCTGAGGAAAAAAAGGCTCTGCACCTCTCTGTCTAATCATCCTGCTGATCACAATTATCCTAAGGAAAAAGGAATATTGTACAAGTTGCCATAAAGTTTTATGAGCCAATTATTACAGATATAATTGTCCAAGGTTATAGAGGTCTATAGATGTCTTATTTTCTGTAGGCTGGTGCCCTTTTATGCTCCTCTTTTATAGTTAATGCAATGCCTCATTTAATAATTTAAAAATAATTTATTGGAGTTAAATTGCTTTTTTAGAAGGCATAATCTTATCATTCTCATTTTTATAAGAAACTCATTTTAATTTGTTTGCTGTGCCATTCTCAGATGAATTTAGGAATTTAATGGAGTGAAAATTGAAGGCTGATGGCATCAATGAAATTATTAATTTGGTAGCCGAAAGATTTATTTGGTTGATTTAGATGGAATTTTCAATACCCAATTATCTTTGGACTCTATTAAAGAGTGAAGCCTAGCCAAATAACAGTTCTCACTCAAAGTTCCCCGGGATGAATTGAAAAGGACATCTTCATTATTGCTATTGATGTTAATGTGGAAATCACTTACTGTTAATAATCCTGAAGGACAGATAAAGGCTTATTTTTACCCTCAAGAAGCTAGGTTCCAAACCCTAAAAATGTTATCTTAGTGAATGAATATTACCTGCAGATAGCAGACTTAGCCATGCATAATATTTTAACAGTTTACTTTTATCTCTACCAAGTCCCATTAGAATAATTGAGCAGAAAGAAAATATCTTTGTCATGCAAATAAGTTTGATTTTTTTTAATAAAGGTGGAAATTTAACTATATAAAGAGTCTATCTGCAAACCTAGATTTGAGCATACAAAAGAAATATTTATTTTCTATTACATTCCATAAGCTTTTGCTATTAGGTTTTTGAAGAATCCCTCCATAAAAACCACCCTTTTGCTGTTCCTATTTTCCAAATAATTATTTTTCTAATACCTTTTGCCAATATAAACATTTATATATTCCACATGTGTTGTTTCCTGAAGAGAAGCAAACACCAACGTGACAGCACACCTCAGTGAAAGGGTCACAGGCTTTTTTTGTTGTTTGAAACTGTCCTGGCTGACAGAGCTGCAATGTAGAGAAGCACAATTCTCTGTAGCTCTACAGTTGATAAATGTAAATTCAGGAGAAGAAACTGCAAACGAAGCATTAATTGCCTTAAAGTTGTTGTCAGATGTTAAAGAGAATCTTAGTGATTTTAAAAGTCAAAAAGGAACTTATTCCTACCCAGGCTAAAAATACACAGTATGGATCTCACTGTACAACAGCTCGAGATAGTCAAACACTGATACCAAAACCCAGCCTGGACTGAAGTGATCATGGCCAATTCATGGATAAATTGCATTGTTGTGGCACCTGGAAGATTCAAACTGGTTATTAAACAATTCTTGGTAGCATAAGAACAGAAAATTTCTTTGCTCTCAGTTTTTTTGACAGCTGGAAGAACAAAAATAAGTCAATTTATACAAAAGTTGCGTTCCCAAAGTGCCAGAGGTTTATTGCTGGATATTTCCACGCGTGATCCTCTCAGCATAAGCTCTCCCTGTCCGGTAATATCAATCATATATGTCAGGTGTGTGATTCTGAATATTCAGATTTGGGGTTGAAATGAGGAGAGGAGAGATTTAACAGTTTAAACTAGGCTTGGAAGTAGTTAAAGAACTCCTGCAGGTGGACGTGAGTATTAAAAAGACAAAGCCAATGGATCAGGGTCTCTGCACTGGCTTGCTGCAGGTGTGGGGAGTGCTCAGGTGTGGCAAACCAGCAGTGAACAAAGCTGGGCATGGCTTCCCCACAGAGCCAGGCCAGAGCCTTCCATCCCAGCCAGTATTTATTTCTTTCTGGGACCAGCCAAAAAGGTTCTCCCAAGAGCCTGCTGGACCTTGCAGAGCTCTTATTTCCCCAAACCTCTTCACTCAGTGAGGACCTCTCCCTGTTGTGTCGCAGGTTTGTTTCCCCGCTGCAGCCAAGGTTGATCACAGCTGGATGGATGCACAGCCCGCTGGTACCCACGTTCCCAGAGTGTCTGCAGCCTTTGCTTCCACCCTCACACACAGGCAGGGAACTCTCCAGAGGTGAGATTGCACAGTGAGATTATGTCCCCGTGAACATCCATCCCCCTCTCTCCACAGCATCAGTAATGCCAACGAGGATGAAATAAAGGTGTGTTTTAAAGTGGCCTAGGAGAGAGGAATTATACCCACAAATTTCATTAAGCTTTCGTCATTTGGTTGCTGGATCCCAGCTCAGAGAAGCATTTGGAATGAAAGCTGCATGGTTTGCTGCAGCTCTCAGCTCTTTCTGAATTTAGAGGTTAGAGCTTAAGCCCTGCTGTAGAGCCCTCTCCCTCTCTGTGCTATATATAATTTGTGCAGCTGGATACAGGTGAGATCCTCTGGTCAGGAGACAGTCAGGGCACAATGAGCATGAAGACTGAAACACTTCTTTATGCTGGCAGACAATGTCACTCGGATCAAAGAGGGCACTATTTCTAGAGTGAGAAGCAGAATAGGTGCTGTCTGCAGAATAGCTGACCTCTGCTTGCAGCTCCTTGGAGTTCCACTGTCAAGGATCACAGGGAAAACATGCACAGGACTTGAAGAGGGAAATTAAAGAATCTACAACACAGTCACAGACAGTTGTGAATGGAATTCTCATAACATTCTCCTCTTAAATATCGTGTGAAATTTTGATGGATTCTCTAACTCTTGTAAGATTGTTAAAGCTGTTCAGGAATGAGTAGAAGTGGTATAATTCCCCTTCTTTTCTCCTTCCTCATCCCTTATTAATTTAAATCAATTTACAGAACGTTTTAAACCACAGTTGAAGGGCTGCCTCCATTCTGTCATCAACAAAACATCACTTGCAATTTTTTACTACTTTATACTGTGCAAAAGGAAGAAAAATGCATAGAATTGTATTCCAAACCAAAAATCAAGCTCAATTCGTTTAATTAGCAACAACAGAAAGGGATTCCTCTTTGTCAAAGAGCTCTGATATAGGCATAATTAGCTCATTTAACCTCAAAGAAATAATTAGCCAACAAGAGAGGACAAGAAAAAGAAGTTAAAATGCCACAGCAGTATATTTTCCTCTGTTTTCTAACAAAACTTATCACGTGGAAAGGAGGGCTGGGTAATACTGACTTGCTGAGGTTTTTTTGCAAAATGTGGTAGTCAGGTGCAAACAAAAAGCAGAAAAGCTCCTCTGTTCCATCTGAAGAGCAATTCTTTCCTTCAGATATTTTGCAGTTCTGAGAGAACTTTCCCTGTGTTTTGGGGCTGAGTCACATTTGTAAATCTGGCCCCCCATTAACTGCCCAAACAATGTAAAAACGGCTTCACACTGCAAGAGACAATCACAAAACCCAACAAAAACTCAAGAGATGTGAAATCCATTGTCTAGCCTATGTACAACTGATAATTCCAGCAGAAACAATGAAAAACACTTAAATTGGAATTAGCTCCTGCTAGCTCAGGCACTTTGATGCAAATGGGAAATGACTTGGGATATCTGGGAGCTGTCTCAGCTCCAGTGGGCCACTGCAGTGTCACTCACAGAGGCTTCCTGAGGAGTTCTTGCTTCTCCCACCTTTCCTCTCACCCCTCAGAGTCCCTGGGTGCTGTTCATGAAAGATGGCAAAGATCCTTTCTGAGATTTAGAAACCTCTTCAAGCTGCAGTGCAGGGAGCATTTTGACTAACAGTAGAAGTAGCTTGATCCTTAAATCTCTTAAAATTTCATCAGAACAGCTACTAATTAATTACACTTGACTTAAAAGTTTACAGTAACTAATCTGATCAACTAGGAGGACTTCTGAATCCCTCCAGTCTTTCTAGTAATTATATGTTCTTAAAATAATGTTTACAACAGAAAGGTATGTCTGAAAGGATACAAAATGAACAAAAATTAGGGGCAAAACTTGTTCAGATGTTACAACTGAAAATATTGTGTCTGCTATCAAAGCAAAACTTCTTCTTGTGTCTGTGGAAATGAGGTCAGTGGCTGGTTATTTTGGGCTGTAATGAGCATAATAAAAGATTTTACTGTTGATTGTTGATGAGGTGTCTCCAACACCAGATTTAGAGGGGTTTCAAAGTGGTCTTTAGGTGTTAAGCTTATTCCTGGCAGAGCTGGGAACTCACTAGGTACAGATATGGGGTTTACCTGAGCAGCCACTAAAAGAGCTGAAGCCTCAGCAGCAACTTCAGACAAGCAAGATGCTTTGTAGTCATGGTAAAAACAAGTTAATAATTAAAGTGCTGACAAAACTTGAACTGCAGTATCATGAACTCGGCTGTTGTAAAAACACCAGGATTAAGTGGAGGTGTGTGGATAATAAAATCTTCAAAGAGACAAATTGTCTATGAATGTATAATTATGGCTTTCCCAAGAATTTTAACCTGTGTATTTTACTCGAGCACTTAAAGGACCATTGGCAGAATATTGTCAATGTTTCAGCTACAAAATCTTTCAAACAGCCTGAGGCTTTTTGTGTAGCACATAGTTTCACTATTCAGTGAATATCATTTTTACATGATGCAAACAATGTCAAAAATCAAAGGGAACAAATATTGAAGAGAGAGGGAAAGCAGTCTTGAACAGAGCTGCCATCCCCTGGAGCTGGTACGAGCCCACTGGCACGTGTGGGAGCTGGCTCACTCTGAAGTATTTTTACTCTGCATTTCCACACAGGACAGGTGAAAAGGGAAAGCAGTGCAGGAGGTTGGTTGGGTTTTTCTCAAAGCTAAACCCGCTAGCATTTGGCATCAGCCTTGCAAACCATAATTGGTGTTGAGTGCACCTGTTTGCCCGTGCAAAACCCCACATTCACAAATGCAAACTGACTGAGGGGGCATCCCCAGCAGCAGCACAGGGTGAAATGGATGCTGGAAGCCTTTGCAGGGCTCCGTGTGTGCAGTTAAAGGGAGACTGATCACGTGTGTCACAATGCAGAGAGCTCTGGTACGTTATTTGTACAATCAGGCTCACATGAGGCTCTTTGCCTGTTGGGGGACAGATTTTTCATGCATTTAGGAATTTGGAACACTAGAAATTCTGGTGAGGTTAAGAGAAGCACTCAAGTACTTTTAATGTCTAACACACCATCTATGCCTGGGTACCTAAATACTTCGGCAGCTTTGACCCTTGGTCAGCTCATGTGTAAAGGAATTTCTGTAGCTACCCTTACATTAAGGCCCTTCTTTGTTTTTTTCAAGTTCTGCCTGTCAGCTGCAACATTTTCATTAGCTAGGCAACAAAGAGGCTGTTCTAACCAGAGAATGGGCAAATGCTGCTTCTAGTTGAGAAGGGCGTGCATTTCACAAGTGGCCAAGAGCTGGTGGCCTTCTTGCTGCTGCTGGCTGCCCTTTAGGCTGTGCTTGTGAAACGGCGGGGTGGGAGCATCCTGTTCGTTCTGATCATCTGTAGGAAAGAGGGGGAAGGGGGAAAGGGTGAAGGCAAGAACAGGCTGAGAAGTGGCTCAATAACCCATCAGGAAAGGCATCGCTGATGAAACAGCACATCCCTCAAGGGAGTGTGCTGCAAAGTGATGTTAACATTAGCATTTCAGTGCTTGTAAATTATACATTGAAACACAAGGCTCGCCTACCAGAGATTTTCGAAGAACCATGAGGCAGCACAATATCCTCTGCGGTGTTTTATCTGGTTGGCCAAAGAGAACACAGTGGTATTTTTGTACCATTATAGCACTGTTAGAGGTGTGCATGTGTTATAACATTGTTGGTGCTGTGTGTATCTTTTGGTCGGAACAAACAGATACCACCAGTGGATGGGCACACAGTGGCTGGTTTGAGAAAGAAAGGTCTCATCTTTATACAGAATGGTAAAAAGACCTTTTAGGTCTGAGTACTCAGCTGTACCCCACACTTTTACTGTATAAACTATAACAGCTTAAGAAGAGGTGAACTAATAAAATTCTGCAGACAAAGTCTGAGACGTGAACCAAGATTTGGAGACCTTGCAGATACCTGTATGTGGTAGTTTTGGAAGTCAGAGAGTCAAAAGAAGAGTCCATTTAGTTGTGTCAGTATAAACACAGCAGAGAAAGTTGTCATGACAAATCCACAGCCACCCTGCTAGTTCCAAAAATATATGCCTGCATGTAATGACATAGCTGGGTAGGAAAGAATGTTCCTAAGATGTTGCATATTTCAAATACAGCCTTGTCATGAATTAAGACTAAAGCTAAGCATTTGGTAACCTTGAATCAAATATTTATTACCACTTTACTGCCTCTCTATCCCCTTTTCCAGTTGCTCAGAGGAATTACATCAGTACTACCACGGCTCCTAGAACTGATACTTGGAGATTGTGTTTCTGGGGATGGTATTTCAGCCCCATAAATCAGCATTTCAACTGCTGTAACTTACATGCTCTTTATATCAGGAAATCTTCAGGAGTGAACCCTGGGAGGCAGAATGTGAATAGCAGCACAAATAACAGCTATTGCCACTCTTTGTCTTTCCTGCTATTTCAGTTTTGTATTGTTGGAAGAGGAGGAGAATCAGTGCATTGGGTTACATTTGCCCACTGTCTCCTTGCAGTTTCTGTGGGTTTGGATACTGGTGCTCATCAGAGATAGGATATTGAAATGGGGTGGATCCAGCACGGCAATTCCCCTGGTCCAAAATTCAGGATGCTGCGAGTGCCATTTGGGGTTTTCCATGTCCCTTTTGCACAGGGCTGAACAGATCAAGTGGCTGAACCTTGCAGAGTGTTTCTCCTCTAACACTCATATGGGCAAAGCCCTCCTGGAACTCAGTGTGCCCACATAAAACCCACATTGGCCACGTCCCTGGAGAGAGGAGCCAGTGCTCCCTCAAAATCTGAACAATGCATTCAATAACGACCTCAAAAGGTTTCTTCTTATTGCTATAATTTCAAGCACCAGAAAAATAACAATATTTCAGTTCTTTCTTGTGTTATGTTTCTCTTCTTGTCTCAGAAGGTAATTTTTAGTTCAGGCAAGGCCAAAGACAAAGTAAAATAGATGTACTGAAACACATGAGTACCAGGATTTCCTTCCAATGATAATCCAGTCACAGCTGTCAAAATTTACTTCTTTATCCATATGACATTTTAACAGCATGGAAACGCCACGTTAGAATAAGCAGCTATGAAGGACTCAGTCCAAAATGCCTATCAACAGCAGACTCTTCCAGGCAATATATTGTTTATAAATTTCACAGAAATTGCTTTACCAATACTACATTTGATTTTGATGCTCAAAAGCTTAGCCATAACTCTTCTCTTTTATTATGGCAAAGTTAAAACAGGCACTTAAAAATGTTGATTTCATTTCTGCAGGGATCCAGAGGAAAAGAAAAATGTAAAATTATTATGCTAAAAAATAAACGGTACAGGGAATGTAACTCCTTAGTCTTGGCGAGTCCTTGTGGGTTTTATCAGTTTGTTGTTGAGAGAGGAATCAAAACCAAATTATAATATTTGGTCCAGCTTCCCTTAGTTCAAAGGGAGATGAATTCTGGAATGTTCTCATGTGTGGGTGAGATTGCCAGTGCCTGGAAGAGCTCAGCCCTTGGCAAAGCAGCTTTGCAGTGCTGCACTGGTGCTGCCATATTGCAGCAATATTGCACTCCTGGCCCCAAATAGTAATCACTGAAAGCAGGGTACAACCTCTCTGTTAATGGCACTGCAAATGGAGATAAGAGAGACAGGTAAGGACAGAGGGAGTCACCTCTCCAGCCTCTGTATCGCTTTGTAAAATACATTTTTCCTTCCTGAAGCTTCTAGATATGCTAATTTAATAATCTAGATTGGATGGGACTTCCTTGGTAATTCCACTCCCCACCAGCTTTGTGAAATTAATACTTGTATTTTCTGCTCCGTACAAAGTTGTGGATAACATTCAGGTGTGGATGTCCCCTGTGATCTGGTTTATACCTGAAGAGGGTTTTAAATATATAGCAACTGAGCAGCTTTCTGACAGCTACAGGGGAAACCAATTACTGTCTCTTCACCATCACTGCCCACTCTCCTTCTTGGCTACCCTTTCAATGATGTGTTATTGGCTGTCTGCCCCAGCAAGGTCTTTATTCAGGACTTTTTTTCAGAGCCTTATTAATGTGGGGATTAAATACAACACAAAGTTGTAATGTTATCATCCAGAGGAACTTCTTCAGGCTGTGAATGACCGTGCTACCCTGGAGGTAAACAAAAAGTCCTGCTCATGTACTTGTCACTTCCAGCATCCTTTATCTGAAAAGTTTCACTGGGGTCAGCGCCAAGCTACCAGAAGGACTTTATATTTAGATATCTTTGTCATTTCCTCACGTTAAACTCTGTTCACCTTAAAAAGACACCTCTCTACACACATCTCAAAACAAAACAAATTGTGAGTCTGTAGGTCAAACCACAGGTAAAAAAAATAAATAAATCTCTTTAACATCACAGTAGAGGAGGCATTTAGGCTGGATAGAGCACATTTTCATCTTTTAATTCTTGCATCAGCTATGCAACTGCTTGTCCTGTAACTGTAAATATGGCTCAGTTAAACCAAGCAGTGTCTCAGGTGAGCTCTGTCCTTGTGAGATTTGATGAAAATTTCAGTGTGGCAAAATAGTTTTTAAAACTTCCAGCAAATAAGAATATGGCTGTCAGAGCATAAGAACAGAATATATCTATATCTATATCCATCCCAATCTTTCCACTTGTTCCTAGACTACTTAATAATAGAAACATGCAGGGCTGAAGAGACTTGTAGCTCCTGTTTTTGTCCCCTGTGGTCTCTGAAGCCATGGGAAAAGTGAGCCATGGCAATGATGCAGTGATTGAAGTAATTGTTATTCAGGTGTCCAAAACATCACAATAATCCTGCAGGGCTTTAATAAAAATTTATGGGTTTTTCTTTAATACCTGTTCTATATGGTATTGTAATTGTTTCCAAAGAGTTTTCTCTCTGTTGTATCTTTTTCTCCAAGATGCAGGAGAGGTGCAAGACTAATCTGGCATTAATATATTCCAGTGCACACTTTAAAAAAATCCCCCTCTGTCTAGGTCATCTATCTCATTTTACTTGCCCAGGGCTAATGCAGGGCTGTGCTAATTATAGGATTCGGTCTTTAAAAGTGTCTGCTTGATGCTATATTTTCCAATATTGATTTTAAAATAATGCTAGTTCATAATGTTAATGTTCATTTGTACCCTACAGATCATTTATATATAGAAGACATCATGAAAAAAGTGGGAAAAAATTGTTTGAAATTGAAAGATGACCAAACAAGATAAATTAGTGCTAGTATTAAAAATGAACTTCCTTTAAAGTATGTATAAAGCACACTGTTTCAGTGAATAAAGTCAGCATTATTAAGTTCTTAGAACATCTCCAGAACTTCAGCTCTTGTTCTGGAATAAGAAACAGGAGGTGTTATAAAACATCTGTGTCTCGACAGAAAGTTTTGTCTCGGAAGAGAGAAATTGCAGCAGCAGTGGGAGGAGAGCAGTGGCAGTGCAGAGCTCCAGGGAAGCTCCTTCCCCACCTGAACACAGCAAATGTAGAGATTCTGGAAACCAACCACAAATTGCTTAAGTGTGTGGCATCTAATAAAGTGCTCCTGACATTTCCTTCTTACTCTGCTGGGAAAATGCATTTGTAACAGACTCAGAAGTCTTTCATTTAACATGTCAGTGTATATTTAGTTACCCTGCCCGACACTCCTGCAGTCTGAGCACCAGCAAAATGCCTTTGAAATCCAGCAGGATTTCATCCTGGGTTAGTACTGCATGAACCAGGCCCTTGATTAGGGGGCAGATTGAACCACAAAGTAACAGAGGAATGAAACTCTCAGCCTGCCTACCGAAATCTCATTCCCTTCCAAGATCTCCACGTCAGTGAGACGGATTGTGAAGCTGAAAGCTTGCTCATTGTCTGCAGGAGAATTAGTGCTCCAGTTGATCATGTTTATGGCTTTATATAGAATAACATGCTGGATTTTTTTATGATAATGATGTAACATTAGGGAACAGAAGCAAATGCATTTGTACTCTGTTTATTGTGTGTGTGTGTATGTGTGTGTGTGCATTCAGGAAGTCCTGTAGAATATTGGTAGTTTATACAGGAGATGTCTAATGAGCAAAAGTAGCTTAATCCTGGCTTCCAGGATAGCCACAGACTATCCATGCCCCTCTGCTCCTCTCACATTATTGGAAGAGATGGGTGGTCTTCCATTTAGGAGAATTATTTCTATTTTCACAGTGATAATGTGATTATATCTTCTGTCTTTAGCATATACTTAAGTGAAAAAGGAGATGTAGGGAGAGATGGCTTAGAGAAACACAGGGGAAAAAAATCTTCCTGGGATTCTCCTGATGCCATTATAAAGAGCCTAATTGCCTCTGGGCAGAGTCAAAAGGTCCAGAGTTGCTAGACAGGGTATAAATTCTCCCTGAAGAGTTATGATTATTCTCAGCAAACACAGAGCTCAAATGGCTGTTAGATCATCCATGATGACAGCAATCACTAAGGGTAGAGATTCCTTAATGACTAGAATCCCAAATTACTGCATTTTTTACATGCTACTCTGAATATTTCTCAATGCTATTTGTAGCATAATTAACAAAGTCCATCATGAGCATGGAAAACCAGAAGCAGTGTGATGCAGTAATAATAATTTAATATATTATAATTAGCACCAGAATGTTACATATGGGCTTCTGTGGACACGCGAATTGAAATTATTTGACATATCTTGGTCTCCACACCACATCAGGTTAAGGCCTTGCTCTTGAACCATCCTTTTGAGACTTTTCTGTGGAGATCCCTTCTGCTTTCCCTTTGGAACACCCAGCCTGTGAATATCTATAATACAAGGGGGGTTTATTTTACCAGGATCTCAGTAAACTTTGTTAGTCCATGTCTTGAGTGAAAAGCAGATGCCATCTCTCTGCTGCTGGGAAGTGCTCTGAGATGCACAGAGGTGTTATTGCTGCTGCTTCACCTTCCCTTCTAAATCAGGGAGGATGTTGGTGGTGCTGCTCTGAGCACGGGCTCAGATTTGAACTGATTGTGTATTTAGGGATATGGCAGACAGAACATGTTATATTCATTTGTTCTTTCTTTGTGTTCTGTTCCTCAGTGACTGGGATGGGTCACATGGGCCCTCTGGAAGAACAAGGAGATGTTTTATTTGCTGTTGGCAACTGAATATCCAAATCAGAGAGAATTCTTTCTCCAATGGGAGAAAGGCAGGAGGAGATCTGGGGAGGGTCACAACAAGGACTTGTGAGCTTCTAGGTCAAGCAGAGAGACTGAGAATACCAGGTACCAGGTCACAGAAAGGGCAGAGAAGAAATTACAGAGAGTTAAAAGGGATGGGTTGGACTTCCCATAATTCACAAGCCATTGTTTAATCTGAAAATCAGGAGGTAAGGATGCACCTGTAGAGACAGAGTTAACTAAGGAAGAGTTCCTTACAAACATTAATTTCTGCTCTTTCTTCCTAATATCTGTATCTTAATAAATTCTGACCTTTTCTTTGACTGTAAAACTTCTCTGTGTTCTTTGGAAGGATCACACAGGAGAGGTCCTGGACAGATCTTTCTCCAGGTGGGCCATTTTGAGTCTCAAGATGATGCCTTAGGTTTTAACTTTTATATTTTCCAGATCAGTACTGCTTTAATGTATAACTCTGAAACTCCATAGCCTGTCAGCTGCTGCCCTACCATTTTATTCAGACAAAACAACTTCTCTCTGGGCTCTAACTTCAAGGACAACCTGTGTTTCAAAGCCCAAAAAATGCAAACAACTGAGAACAGCAGCAAAGAGAAGCAGGGGCCAAACTGGAGAATGGGACTGCACTACCTGAAGCTGTAATTGGATAATTAGCTCCTGATATGCAGATGGACCAAACCTATACCTGTCTGAAAAACTCGTGTTGGTCCATCCTGGGTGTAGCCTGGGCCAGGCTCTTGTGCTGCCCAGGGTGTACCCTGTGAAGGCCTTTCAGTAAATACCTACTTTATTCTTTTAATAAAGCTCTGTCTAGCTTCTGTTCTAGGGAGCCTCTCAAGGCATCAAAGACAGGACTTTTTGCTTCCATGTACTTAATAAAGCACTTCAAATTAATAAAGAACTCCAGAACGTTTGTTTTATAAAAAGGCCTGAGTTGAAGCTATGATGATTTTGTGTCTCCCAGACCTGTCTGTACTGAATATGTTCTTTCACAGTGCAAATCTGCTCCCTTTCCTGTCTCTGTCTCCCACCACACCGGAACCTGGGGAAGTGCAATTCTCTCCAGGGAGAACTGAAGCACATCCAGGTCTAAGGTGCTCAGTAAAACATGGTCAGAGGGCAGAGTGATGGGTTCTGTGAAGGGGCAGCCCCTGGAAGTTTGTCAGTGATGGAACATGTGGCAGCTAGCACAGACATTTTTCAGTGCTGTTGAACAAGTCTGATGCAGTGATTCCCATGATTTATCCCTGTCTGTTGGGCTGGAAGATGAGGCCCAACTAAGGAAGCTCTAAGTCACCATTAAATTAATATAAAGGACTAGATAGTAGTGGATGAGAGCTCCACATTTTAAATAACTTGCTATTGATTTTGCAAAAATTGATGTCATCAATATGGTGGGAGTAAGTCAGCACCATTATAAATTCAGCAAATATTCCTGATGTAAACAAGCCCACAAAGGACAGAGAGAAATCAGTGTATCTGTATCTTAACAACCAAGTTTCAGGGAGGTCATAGATGATTTTTGGAGACACCATGCTGATGGGTGTAATTGCCTTTAAAATAAGTTTTGTGCTACTTAAGACTGATTACTGCCAGTTTTATTATTTGTCTAAAATTGCTTGGAAAAGGGCATAAACTGTTTCATATTGAAATTGATAACTCTGGAGCCTTGCAGCTGGCTAACCACATTTCCAACACATGCAATTCATAATCTGAATATTCAAGTGCTTTCTGTATTTCCCTACTGATCCAAATTTCTTTGTAAGTTATGTACAGGCTAAAAACTCAGCTACCTTACTTCATAGTTTTATAAACTGCTGATAACATATATATATATAGTAAAATTGGGAAAGAAATACTTGCATGGTAGAATGCCCTAGTAGAGGGTATTATCTATAATTAAATAAATAAGCATGTGAGTCTTACAAAGCATGCTTGTGTCACTGCAGTAGGATTCTAAACCTCCCCTCGTGGCTAATCATTTCTAATTTAGAATTCTGCAGTTGTTCATGTTGCTTTTAGGGTGGAAATATCCCTGCAGGGCCCATTGCACTGAAGAACTGGGATCTGGTTTATGGCTAAGCAAAAAAAGTTGCTTGTTTTTTACTGTGTGAGGAGCTGGATTCCAAGAAAGGAATTCTCCCAAATGGAAGGATCCAGGATGAATTACCAGGGCAATCTATCAGTCGTTGCACCTACCCCACCTTTGCCCAGCCATGTGTAAGTACAAAAGGGCAAAAGGATTTCAAGGCAATCTCAAGCAACAATTTTACCTCGGCAAAACACAGAATCAGGACAGATAAACAAAATAGAGATTGAGTCTTCACTTTTCCAATGGCTGTTCCAAGCTTTCCTAGTTTGGTTAAACTCAATAAATTAAGGCCAGCTCCTTGCTCCTCCATGCAGATGAAAAAGCTGGTACAAGGTGGAGTGAGGGAGATGCCCTCCAAATGGTCCCAGGGTGTAAAAAGTGTCCCCTTGTCCTGGAAAGGGGGGGAATGGTGCTGGGCTGCAAAGATTCTGTGAGCACTGGCTGAGGGAGTCTGTGTTTCTTACTTCAGTCTCTTTTTGGAACCAGAAATCAAGTCTCACATGTATTTCCAGGAAGATGGTTGATGATTGTCTTTTTAACTTACAAAGGGAATACCAAAGACTGATTTGTGACTGCTCATGACTGTAGGAGTGATACATCTTTCCATAAGATAATTTTCACCATGAAAATGTCCTATATCACTTTAATTGCCAATCACAGTGAAATGAGAGACAGTAAATTATTTGCATAGTCTGCTGAAATGGTAAATTGCAGGAACCAAGAGCCCCTTACAGAAATGTTTAAATCACAGACTCATAGATTCACAGAGTGGTTTGACTTGGATGGGACCCTAAAGATCAGGTTCCCAGCCCTGCCATGGGCAGGGACAGCTCCCACTGTGCCAGGCTGCTCCCAGCCCCAGTGTCCAAGCTGCCCTTGGGCACTGCCAGGGATCCAGGGGCAGCCACAGCTTCTCTGGGCACCCTGTGCCAGGGCCTGCCCACCCTCCCAGGGAACAATTCCTGCCCAAGGTCCCATCTAACCCTGCCCTCTGGCACTGGGAACCATTCTCCTTTGTCCTATCACTACATCTTTCCTGTCAAAAGTCCCTCTCCAGCTTTCATATTTAAATCTTCACTAAAATTCTGAACTTAACCTTAACTTAAACTAGTTCCATGAGGTGTCTGCGTGTTTTCTCTGATTATGATGGAATTATATGTCAGCATGTAAAAGATTATTTTTCCTCTAGCATATATTTTTGCCACCCAAAGAGCACTGACTTAGCTTTTTTTACAGCATAAAATCTATATGCTAGTTTATGAGCAATGGATACAATAATAAGCATCACTTCTGACTCTAAAGAGCTGCAGATCTAAAATCCTTTTCTATATAATAGCTATCCACAGTGGTAGACACTAAGAAGAATAAGGTCATACTTAGCTAAGGTTTATGAGTGCAATTTCCTATCTAAATGAGAAAGCATTTCCATTTGAAGGCAAGGGGGTGTTATTATGGACTCTCTTACTGTTTTTCCTACTTACTATTATAGGCACTCTTCAGCTAATGCTTCCAGTGCATTCACTTACAAATGCAGTTCAGGTCTGCAAAACATCAAAGCCATAATGACACAATCTTTTTGAAGCCTTTTATCAAGCTGCTGAGGTTGACCTATTTAATTGTGCAGCCTGAGATGATCTGGATTTCCTGGAAGAACATATCCACGCTCTGAGGGGTTGATTTGTGCCCTGCAACAGTTGACACAAGGACAGAGCCTCAGCAGGAGTAAACTGGAGTTGCTCAGTTGAATTAGAGACTGTGGTCATAGTTCCAGTAGCTGGGGATCTGTTAATCCTCCAGAGAAGACAAACAGATTAATTGCACATGGTTTTCCTTGCTGCCATGTTTTGGAGTGTCCAGGACTTTACCAAAGGGCGACAATACAACTCACAAGTGATATTTGTGCCCATGGTGACTGCTCATAGAGCAGGTACCAGAAAGGAGATTCCTGTGATGGCCTCTGGCAGAAAAGTACTATTGTTTATAATTTTACCAAGTGTGAATTTAATATGACTTTTCTTTGATGCAGTTTATTTATTTTCCTGCAACAGTTTGCAGGGTGATCAAAGCAGGAAGAGGATTTGTGTCTGAAGCCCATGCAGCATCCCAAAGGGCTGTAGCCACAATCAAGTCTTAGGTCTACAGTTTGTCACTTCAAATCAAACTGAACTTGGATGTCTGCCAGAGCTTTGATCTCAGTCAAGTTGTGGCTCTCTGCAATCCTTCAGGGATATTTCACAAAGATTAAGCATATCAGAATTCACAAAATTGGAGCAGATTTTATCAGAATTAACAAACCCAGTGTGGAGTTCTCCGAATGGAACTGAAGGCATGAAAATCATCTACTTGAGCTGCTGACAGGAAGAAAATTGATCTCAGTCTATCTTTACAGTCGAGAGCAGAGTCAAATGCCTGATATATTGGGTACATTGGCAACATACATCATTGCTCAACTGATTTTTTTTTTTCTTTTTAATGAATATAATGTTCAAGGAAAGTGCAGGGATTTATAGCCCTTATTCATCATCTCGAATTTTAGCCAGGTTCAGCACAGAACAGAGGATACTCACAGCCATCTGATGGCTATTGAAGTGAACTGAATCACTGGTCATAGAATACCCACAGCCCCAAAATCTCATTAGAAGAATTTGGGCAGACACATACAGAGCGACACAGTCCAGAGATGACAAAGATGTTTTTTTGATTTGTCAGATGTAATTGTCTGCCGTGAATTTGTATGCATTTTTCAAAAGATTTGCAACAGTTTAGCAAACTTGGAAAGGAACAATAAAAGCCAGATGTGGAAAAAGGCTAGCTTAGAGGGACAGAAGAATTCTTTACACTTTTGGCTATTGTGGCTAGCAAGAAAGAGAGAAAAACTTTCCCCACAATAAAGCCTAAAATAACTTGGAGTTATGGTCTGACTTTACAATGGGAAAGTTATGAATTCATTCTTGGAAATACTTTGTTTGATGTGTAACTTTACAAATCAAAATAATCCACTGGGCTTCTAGGGACCACTTTTGCAAGTGAGGTTTAATACACGTAAGATTAATGTGTGTATTAAGCATTTTTCTTATGCTATTCTTATTCTTTCTATTCCCCATAGAGTTTACCTGCATGCGTGTTTATTTGTGTATTTTTAACTGGAATTAATTCACCACAGACTCCCAGCACTTTATTTCAGAGCAAATTCCTCAGACATTTGTGTTTTAATGTGAAGGTTACACTGTATTGCCTCTACATATTGGCCCAACCAGTGTTTGCCAAAGGGTGTTCTCTTGTAAACAAAGGGAAATCACAGGAAAACAGTTCCTTAAGTTCCAGGAACAGGAGATGAATGCGGAGGACCCAAATGAGGTTTATATTGATCGGGCAGAACATGAAATCAAAGGTAAGGACAGAAAATGAAGTGAGGAGGGTAGTTGTTCTGAACTTTGCGGGCTGTGATTAAATTGTTATTGAGCTCTGGAGCAGGCTGCCCAGAGAGGCTGTGGAATCTCCACCCCTGGAGCTCCCCAGGCTGTGCCTGGACACAGCCCTGCACAGCGGCGTTTGGGGGCTGCTGCTCTCAGCAGGGAGGGCTGCACTAGGAACCTGCTGGGGGTCCCTGCCAGCCTCCACTCCCTCAGGATTTTATGGACTGTAATATCTGTGGTTGAACTAAGATTTCCAGGGATCCAAAATCAGTGGTGTTGGCACTTTAGATGAGCCATCGGCTGCCATTGCTGTGACTCAGGTTTAGAAGGTTCCAGGTTCCACTGAACTCTCATCAGTGTGTGTCCAGAGTTTATACAAAAATCTCCTCTAGAGCTCAGGTTTTTCACTGTGAGGATCAATTTTGAGGAGTGATGTATTCAGAGGCACAGACCAGCACCTCTCAGTGTTGTATCCTGGAGCTGGAAAATTGGGTCCTACCAGGGACTGCCCTGTGGACCAGCAGGAACTCTTCCAGCAGACAAATCTCACTTGGCTGTATGGATCTGTGAGTGTATATTTAGGCAGCACATGTCCAGAGGTGTGTGCAGGCTGCCCTGCTGGCCCACATCCCCCTCTGAGGAAGGTTTCCCAGCACGGCAATGGCACGAGGCCAGGTGCAGCAGCCACCAGCCGTGGCCTCTCCAGAGGGATGCTCAGAGCCCTCTCCAGGATGCAGGATCATGCATGGCAGGAGCTCCAGCCCAGTCTGAGCCCCCAGGGCGTGCCCTGAGCTCACAGCAGCTCTGTCTCAGGGAGCTCATTTATCACAACAGCTCCTCAGCCAAGAGGACACTTGACAGAAGGAGTTACTCTCCTTCTGAGAGAGGGGACAGTTTGCTTTTTGCTGCTGCTCCCCTGGGGCTGCATCTCTCCCGGGGCATTCCCAGCTTGCAGGCAGAGTGGAGTTTATAACAGGAAGGAAAATGTTTGCTTTGCAATGGTTCATTTGAATCTCCTGTTCTTCCCAGTGATCTCCCTATAATGATCTAAGCAGTGAAGAGTGTGTTGCTGCTGCTTGGAACAGAGGGAAGATCAAAGGTCCATGTATCTGCAGGTTTTGTCTAGTTAGTGAGGTGATGGGTAGCAAAGTGAGGACAGCAACTGCCAAGGAGAGAGAGAAGCACTGTAACTAAAACAAAATCAGTAACACATTCACAAAAGTCTGAATTTACTGTTTCAGTCCTTTGTTGTTTACAGGAAAAACAAAAAAGGACAAAAGTCAAGACTCCTCTGAGATCTTTAGGAAACCAGTAGGGAAAAAATGCAGCATGATTTTAGGGGCCAGAGATGTCTCTGCACATTTTAAAAGCAGATGCACTTGGTGATCTAGTAAGAGGCTAATGCCTGCTTTTTGTCATTTCATTCAGACCCTCAAGGCACTGTCTCTATCCTCTCCCCATTTATATGCAAGCAACTTCAGGTGAATCGTGAATGGTTCTGAAGGCCAGGGACTAACACAGCCCTTAATTCTGCCCTTTTTGCTGTAGTACATAGCCTGATGCTCTGTTTATCTCCACTGTGAAAACTGTGAGGCTGCAGCATTCTGACCTCGTGCATTGCCTCTCCCAGGGATCTCATTTTGACTGCTGCCTTGATGTTTCAGACAATCTGAGATTTCTGTTTGAAGCAGACAGAATTTTGAGGTTTTTGTTAAGAAAGCACACTTTTCATCAGGACCCAAAGGACAGAGAGAAGATTTTTTTTTTTTAAACTTATCCCTTCTTTCAGATCCAGTGAGTGAACAGAAATGAATTTCTTGTGAGGCTGTTGATTCCTAAATATTAAATATTTGTGTTGAGAAACCTTTTGCAGTTTTCTGCTTTGACAGCTGGCTTCTGAGCACCCCTGCTCATGCCATGGAAAAAACTTCATATTGATATTGCACTTGATGGCTGTGGCTTGTGATATCTCCTATCCAGCTGGATCCATCACACAGGATTGTATCCCTGCCCAAGCCCTGTCAGCTCACAGGAACATCAGACATTCTGTCCACTTCTGTTTCAGCAGCAGATCTCCACGATGGCTTTCTACTTTATTACTTTGGAGAGTCAAAATCCAGTTATTCTTTGGTTGCTTGGTGAATGATTTTATCCAAGATACCATTAATAACAGCTAAAGTCAAACTGAATCAAGTGTATTCCCTGTTGAATGTCTGTTAAAGATAGAAGGTTAAAGCAAGGTGCAGAGGACATTTTCATTTTGTAAGTGAGAGAATTAAGCAGGTTATCTGCAGTCCCTCTTCCTTTCTTTTTCTATATCTTCAGACTTCAAAGTGCATAAGCCAAGCTTGGTTCACAGATGAGCAGTGTAGGGGGTCAGAGATGGATTTTAGCTCAAATCATGGTGTATTTTTGTGAGGACTTTTACGAAGGGGTTTTGCTTATTTTTTTCCAACCATAGGAGACTAAGCTGACTAGGCAGTTCAGAAAATTATTCTGAAAGAGTAAAGTTTTGTGGTCTGTTCCCAGATGGTTGCAAGTGTCCCATGTGGCAAACATTCAGGATGCTTCTTTTTGCTGATAAGTTTGTATTTTTGTTCTGATTTTTATAAGCTAGCACAGTAGCCACTCATCAGTGAGGTCTTTGTAACATCCAAATAAAGCACAGACGTGCTTTAATCCCATTTGTAAGGATAGGGACTGAAAGGTTTAATCAACATGCAGAAGATCACAAGGGAAATCAGAAATAAAACTTGAGAGGTAACCTAGACTTCAGCCTAAAGACTCCAAGCACAAGATCTCTTCGCTTCAGTCTCTCTCCTCTGTAATTACGAGGTAGGAAACCCCAGAAGGATGCCAAATCCTTCTTGAAACATTTTAAAAAGTAAAACACATTTTGAATAACACTTTGCATATCCCTAAATCTCTACAACAAATCACTGAGGTGAAATTTCCTAAAATATTTGTGTGGAGCTCCAGGCTCTGTAGAAGCCAGTACAAATATCCTGTCCCTGGCAGAGGGAAGCCAGTGTATCATTATAGATAAAGAGGTTTTCATCCTCCTCACCTGTGGAAGCCTGGCTGCAATGAGCTTCACGAGGGAGAGGATATGGCTGGTGGCTCCAGACAGAGAGGAGACATTTATTTCAAGCCACAAGAGCCAAGAAACTGTAAGTCCAAAGCCCGGTGGGATATTCCTTCATCCTAACTACTTGTGCAGTGCCTGTCTGCAGCTACCAGTGACCTTGGGGCTCCCAGTGGGGCCTTTCTGGCTGGCAGCAGCAAGAGACAGAGTTTACAGGAAAAAAAAGTAACAAAAAAAAACCCCAATAAAAAACCCCAAACAATAAGAAGCAAAGAGGACAAGAAGAAATCTATTTCCTCCTTTAAAACTCAGGGACCTTAAAATTTCTGAAAAACATGTCACATTTGAAAAGTTTTGTTAAGGAATGAGATTGTTTTGCAGATGAAGGGACACAAAACGATAAACTGGTGATACATTTCAACAGCAATGGATTTTAGGGTGAGAAAAGACAAAAACAAATTAGCGTTGATGACATTAACACTTCAACTGAACACAGTGTTCCACGAGTCATGTAATTGCTCTGCCACATTTTAGCCTTGGTAACTTAAAGTTTTGCTTTAACCAAGATTTTAAATCTAAGGAGAAACTACAGAAAAGACATTCAAAGATTTAAATTCACTGTGAGTACTGTTGGCTGCATGCTGGATTTTGAGGATTTTCTGGTTTATATAAAGCTAGCAAAAATTCTATCAAAAACTTTTCCCTTCCTGAAAAACAAAAAAAAAGGCAGATTGTTTCCTAGCAGAGCATAAAAGAGGGATTGCTGTGTTTTCTATTAGAGCCACCAAAACAGGTTGCACAGAGGACAGTAAATTTTGTTCATGCTGTGCAGACATTTTGAACCAGATGACAAGTCCAACAGCTTGGATTCTCTGGAAGGTGAGATTTCAGTGGCTCCAAATGAAAATGAAAAAGCAAGATTGAGGGACACCAAAGTGAAAGCCACTTGGATGAGTGACAAACACAAATCAATCAGGTTTATTATGCCCTGTTTCTCCTGCGGAATCCTGGGGCCAGGAAGGCAGGGTGCATGACAGGTATATCCAAAAGTGTCAACAAATCTACTGCCTTGAGCTCTTCTGTGTGTTCCCAGCCGAGACAAGCATTGCCAGCACGGGAACAGCCTGTCTGCATCATTGGAGGCATATTCTGGGAAAGCAAAGGCCCTGCCCTGGCACAGCTCGCTCCGTTTGCTTCTGATTGTGCCGTATGCTGGTGGCGTTTTAATTCTGTATTTAAACGCAACTTTTGCTGTCTCTGCCCCCGTCATCCAGACCCCTTTGGGAAATTCATGGCTGGTGAGGAGGAGATTGGGCTGGGGGGGATCAGCAGAGGCCTCAGTGGGGCAGGGGATGAGGTGCCCTGGCAGTGTGATGGGATGAGGAGCAGCAGCGGGGAGGCTCAGGTGGAGAGACGCAAGGAAAGCAGCAAGGGGTAGAGCTTCTCCTGGAGAAACAGGTGGAGATAAGCAGAGTGGGGAAAGGTGGAAGGCTGGGTTCCTGGAACATCAAAAGTGACTGGGGAAGGGGCCGTGGGAGGAGTCATTTGTGCCAAGAGCCTGCAGTGCAGAGGCTGTGAGGGGCTGCAGGATGTCAGGGGGAAACACAGGACAGAAAAGGCAGCCAGGCATCCCCTGAAGGTCAGCTCAGCCTTGGACACTGCTCCATGGAATTTAACAAAACTTTCGTTAAAGAAAGAGGGGGAAAAACATCATTAAAGGGGCCCCTCACAGTGGGGTCACTACTTGAAGAGCCACCCATGGATTTGTTTGTAAAGAGAGGTGTCACAGCAAGGAGTGGGGATATTCTGCTGGCACCCGATACAGGAGCAGCAGTCAGCGCCTGTCATGTCACTGTTGTGGGCACCACCACCAGGAACCAGGCAAGAAAAGGAGTCAGAGCACAGGGACTCGCTCAGGGGGCAGTTCCCTCCCCTCTGCTCCCAGATCTCCTCTCGGTGACTAAATCACACCAGTGGGCTGCTCTTTAAATGTATTCTTCTTCAGCCTTCAACCTGTTTTTCATTACACAGCCACACAAAATCAGAGAAATTAAAAGCTACTTCTTCAGTAAGAGACACACATATCACGTTGTTGTTGCTGTTGCTGCTGTTGTTGTTTATGTTTTACAGAACAATACAACTTCTCACCCCATTGGACAACTGCACCTGGAGTCGGAATTTTATTCAAAGCAGCATGAGTCAACACTAAAAGTACCAGGAACAAATGTTCCCACAATATCCACATATTTTAAGGCAGAAGGAACCTCAAGGAGAACATTAGGTTTCATAATTTGTACCAAATTTTGAATATATGACAGAATATTCTACAACTTTTGGCTCTGTGTTGGAAGAATCTCTAGACTATAATTTGGATTTTTCTTTAGATAGGCAGTGCAAGTTCAGTTGTTTTGTTCTGGATGTGAATCAGGTTGTTTCTACTGTGTTGGTTGGAGCAGGGAATGTTCTTTAGAGGAGCCCATATGGTTTTTTTACTGTGAGGTTTTTCTGTGGCTTCAAAAATGTGTTCTTTGCACACCCTCTTAGTCTCTCATTCCAGCCGTTGGTACAGAGGAACCAATAACTCTGCTGGGTCTCAGCCAGTGTGGTGAATTTAATTTTCCAACACTGGACTGTCATTGCAGAGTTTCAAGGCAGCGTAACATTCCATAAAATCAAGCTGTTTATTATCTAGCAGAAATGAAAGAGCTTTGCTTTTCTTTATTCTCCCTTTTTCTCCACTTTGTACTAAGTGATAATATAAATCACATTTTGTACTTATTTCAGGAATGCATGTTTGTTCTCCCGTGATGCTAAATAAATCTCTAAACATTAACTGTCCCTAAAATAGTTGGGGTGGGGGTTTGCTTCTGCTTAAAATATAGACTTACTCAGCCCCATGGTGGGCAAATAATCTTTTTGTTATGTGATGAATCTGCAGGTCCTTCACAACAAAAGATCTCCTAAAGCACCAGGACCAATCCTTCAAGTTGAGAAATGGTATATCAATAAAGGTCAGTGTGACAATGTGATTTATTGAAATACTGTGCTGCTCCTAGCAGTTAGTATTTTATATTATATGATACACGGCAGGTGTTTTTATTCGTATTTGGGTTCCCCACTGAAACCCTGTTCAACCTGTTTTATTATTTATTGTTGCCTTTTAGAGGTGAAAGAAACCAATTTATTCGGCTTTCATAACCATTCCTAACAGGCACAAAGAGGTTAAGGACTAACAGGAAAAATCAATTGGTTAATAAAATAGTTAATTGACTAAATGCTCCTTCCAGGAGGCCCTGAGTGCAGACTGTGCAGAACAAAAGGAGGTTGCTTTAATTATAATGGCATCTCACTGCATAAAAACCTGCACTGCAAACAAGGGTTTCAGACCTCACTGAGCTTGTCCTGTTTGTATGGCTTACACATGGAGAAAATCTAGGTACCATAATTAATATTTTTCACAGTTTTTAGTATCTACTTTTCCTTTTTATGGTCATGACAGATAGCAAAATGACAATGAAACTGAAAGATCAGTCAACATGTTCACAATAGGTCTGGAAAGATTTTTAAGATAAATGTATAAAACACTGGCAAACAAATACTTCCCAATCCTTCCTCGTTCTGCTGGACTGTCTGGCAGGATTTTAAAATTGATTTTATGGTGCTGTTACTTATGAAATCCAGGATTTTTAAAAGGCAGAGAGGGCTGGGGAGTGACTCACTCTCTTTAACCACTTCTGAATTTCTAGGAGAACATCCAAAATTGGTTTTGGGCACAGAATGCCAGGCTCTGAATGCCTCTCATAAAAATACCCAACGTCTTCCATTTGCTTTGATGTGCCACAGTCACCACTCAGTGGGAATCCCCAGCATCTGAGCTCCCCACATTTCCCTGCCATGTTTAATGTCGTTATAAGCACATTTTAAATACTGATGTCTAAGGGACACCATTAAAAGCTCAACAGACACTTTACAGTAGAGACAGTCACTTTTTGCATATACATGTTGCATTGTACAATATTGCAAATGTTAAAAAAATAAAAGGAATTAAGTAAATTAAATTAAATAATCAAATAACTAAGTAATAGTTAAATGAAAAAAAAAAAAAAAAAAGCTGCTTGTGCATTTCATGCCCCAAGAGGCCAAGGCAAAGCAAGGTAACATGGAATCTGAGCGAGATCCTTTCCTTGGCTTGCCCTCCCCGTCCCTCATCTCTGGAATCAGGAATCTGCCAAGGCATAAAACATTTCAGTGCTGAGTGATGAGGTTGCCTGACTGAACACTGAGAGGAACAGCCCATGATGAGACACACAGGGTTGTAGGTTTGGGGTCGGTGAATAATCACAATAACTGAGGTGATGCTCAAATAATATCTGCAGAGGTAAGAGAACAAGAGGGTCACTGATTGATTAACAAGCTACTTGGGGGACAGAAGAGAGTAGTTTGAAATATGTTTGGAACAAGATATGCACAAACTATTTCTATTTTTCATCCCTATATATTAACCCCAGTTTTCCTCCTATGATGGTGTAGCCCACTGTCATGCATTTTTTCCTGTATCCTTCCAAATTTCCTGGCGTGAGGGTTGATTTCCTTGTCTGAAAACCAGACAAAGCTACTGGTGAAGTATTTGAAATAACTCCAGCAGTTTAACTCCTGGCTCTGGCAGCACCTCTGTGATTCTCACATACCATGGCAAAGCCAGGGCAGGAGTAGCTGAGCCATCTCTTGGTCTCTGCCTTGTGACCAGCACCGTGGCTAGGATTCAGAGGGGAAGCTGGTTTTCACTCCTGCTGAGCACCACCAGTCTTGGAGACACCTGGGGAAATGAAACACTCAGCCCTGGTAAAGCCGGCAACAGAATCTTCTGGGCCAATTTGACATTTAATTTCAAATATTGACATTATCGTCCCCTTATCAACAAAATGCCTCTTGAGGGTGAATATCCTTTATTGCATCCCCAAAATGGGGTCCTGCTTTACTCGTGTCACAGTTCCCCAGCCCAGTCACACACAGTGGCATTTCCCAGCTCCCCAAGGTGAGTTCACAGAGCCTGTCAACCTCCTCCAGATTTAATTGAAATGTATTAAAAGCAAATCTTGTGGTTTGAAGAAGCTGAGTTGTGCTGAGTGTCGCCTTTGCCTGGAAAGAACAAGTGGCACAGGTTGATAAAGGACAGGCTGAGCAGGGCTGGGTGCTGCACGACCTTCAGTGCTGCCTCCTGGTGACATTCAGACAGGAGAGACATTCAAACACTCGAGGTTAAAAGAAAGGGGACTTTGATTAACAGCAAAGTAATGCATTGAAATTCCAAATTATGTAGGAGTCTGTTCAGGCTACAATTTGTCTTGTTTGTTTTTAATTTTAGATTCAATGTCAAGGCAAGATTTTTAACTCTCTGGTTACGGCTCTTTATGCTGATAAACCCCTAATGTAATTGTGATATAATTCTCAATTTTATTAGGAGTCAAGTTAAAAGGTAGCAATGTGTTATTCAGAATATTACCTTCCCTGGCAGTCTGAGCAAGTGTCATGGCCTGGGAGCTGCTTTTCTGAGGAAAAACTTTATCTGCCTCTGCTGTTGGGAGCACCTTCAGGATGGAAAGGTGAAGCAAACACTAATGTTAAACCATCACCAAGGCTCCTGAGTCAGAACATCTGATCTGCAAAATGGGAGGTTTTTGCTAAAACATCAAGCTCTGAAGCGCAGTGGCTGAAGGCTGAGCTTTTCCTTCTGCTGTGGGAGAGGGGAGCTGCAGGTGGGGCAGAGAGGGCAGCTGGGGAAGGAACTCTGAAGCCATCCCAGCAGGGTGTGACAGAGCTGAATGGCCACCAGTGGCTTGGCAGGGCCACCAGGGTCACACCCAGAGCCTCCGGGGGCTGTGGGGCTGTAACAAGGACAGGAGATCAATACTCATTTTCATGGTCCTGCTCTAAAAAGCCCAGTGACAAACGGCTGGTAAAAGATTTTCTGAAAAGGGCTGCTCACATCCTTCGTTATGAAAATTGAAATCATGACAGGCTCTGTGGGCATGGTCCTTTGTTGCACTTCAGCTACCCTGGCCCAAAAGCTGCAAACAGCGCTGGCTGCAGATGTTACACACCAAAATCCTTCTGTTTTTCCAGTGGCTTCCTTGTCCACAAAATCCATGCACTGACATTCTAGGACATGGTGCTGAGGGAGCCGCTTCCCTGACATCCAATTTTGATCCCAAACAAATAGCTTGAGATTTCACGTTGGATAATTGGGTTTTACCTGCATTTTAAACAAAAATCCTTCTTCTTTTATAAACTGCTTGAGTTGGGAGACATGCAGAGCTTTTGCTGAAAGAAATGCATTAATCCTTTTAAGTCTGAGAAAAGGTTCCTTTGTACCATACTGTATGGTTTCCTGCTGTGGGCCCACATTTGTGTAGAATCTCCATTTGTGGGGAAAGAAAGATATAGACTCCTTCTAATGGCTTGAAGGAAAGGCTGATAAGAGAAAGTGCTGCACACTTGGACTTAAAATTGAACGGGACCCAGGGGAAGTTTATGGCATTAATTGGAGTTAATGGGCATTCCTGTCAATTTCCTTTTTATTCCACAGATGTGTCCCCAGGAACTGTAGGTGCTCACCCTTTCTTTGAGGCTGGTGGTGTAGCAGGCCCAAAATTGATCCCAAAATTGCAGGGACATGGGAGCCCCTGCCATGACCTGTTTCCCTTGTTCCGCTGCTGTGTCCACTGCACAGGCAAGTCCTGTGTCAGACAGTGACACTATTATTGCAATAATCTGCTGCCAAGGAGCAAAGAAAAATGCCTGGTCTCTTTTGTTTCAAAGCCAAACCAGCCTAGATTTATTTTGGTATTTCTGGTATTTTGTTATTACAACCAGATCAGTGCTGGGCATTGCTGGGCAAGCTGACACTCAACATTCCTGACTCACTGTATCCCACACATCAATAGTGACCAGTGTCAAGCCTTTTAGACTATTGCTGCCCATTGATCAGCTATTATTATTATTATTTTATTTCTCTGTTTCTTTTTGTTTAGAACATTCCACTTTTACCAACCAGTGTAGTAAAATATTTTGATTTTCACTTTAGACAAATGTGTACAGAAGATACAGTAAAACGTGGTACAGATCTTCCAGTCATAAAAACCTTGGCACTGCGTGTTGAGCTTGTATATCTGCACCCAAATTCAGTCCAGTTAAGCCCAAAAACAATGTAAGCCAAACTTTTACAGATAAGTTACATGTTACATTATGAACTGATCTAATAGAAACAACAAACTCATTGATATAGCACACACAGGGAACGAGCCCCCTGTGCCTGTGTGTTATAGAGCACTAGGGAGCACATAAAAATGCCAAGGAAAAGCTCACAGAGTGAAGTGTTGGGAAACAGTGCTGGCCAAAACATCCTCTCCATCAAACAAGCTGAACCTTAACAGGGCTCTGCTCTGCCTTGTGCAGAGCTGATTCAGCCTCCTCTGCAGCCTCCTGTGGCTAAAGGGGACTCCTGGAAACACCATCCCTGTCCTTTCCATCTCTGTTCATGATGGGCTGGAAACACCATCCCTGTCCTTTCCATCTCTGTTCATGATGGGCTGTCACAAATTTTGTGCAACCTCTTGGAACAAGCTCTATCCAATTTTGTTAACTTTTCCGCAGCTTACAGATAATACAAGGCATCAAAAAATCTCTTCTTATCTCTGAGGTCATCTCTGAAGGTTTCTCAAGCACATCAGGTGTGGTCCTGTGCCACCAGCACTGTCAAACCTCAGCCTCACACACGCAGAACCTGCAGCCACATCACAAATTGTTTCCCTCTGTAACTCACTTTGGCCAAAATGAGACCTGGTCTGGCAAATCCTCTGGACTGAAGCTTAGAGTTGAAGAGAAAGTCAGTGTTTTTCTGCATAAAGATATTCAATTTATTGTATTCTGGATAAGTATGGTATTATGCAGACATTCTCTCTCCTCATTAAATGGCTCCACAGTATTATTTATGAAAAAAGAAATTGTGACTTTGTTAGAAAACAAACAAATACCAATATGCCCTTATTTATGCATTGGGAGATGGCTGACACAATAATTAAATAAAAAAATTCTGATAATCAAAAAGGATTTTTTCATGTCCATTTGGGGAATAGCTGGTATCTCAGAATACCCCAGGAAGCTGAACTGCTACCAGCAGCTACTACTGTGTTTTGGGTTCTGTTCCTTCTCCTGAAGTCTGTGAAAAAATTATCAGGTAATATGGAAAAATTCTTCCTTTTTTTAATGCACATGATAAGTCCATGTGAGCTACATCCTGTTGGAAAAGTATTATGTAAAACAAAAAATAAGTGATGGTTTAAGTGTTTGGAGAAGCATTAATGACAGACAGTATCAAAACGCCTGTGGTGAGAGTGTCCAAGAATTTATAGTTTTACTGAACCATGCAGGTGGATCTAGAGAAATCTGCATTTTGGGCATCTTCAGATACCCTCAGATGCTCTGTAAGTATACAAAAGGTGTCATTCCATTCATGAGGTGAAATTGCATGGAAATATTTCTGAGGTGTCTCATTATTCATTAAAACCAGCTGAAGCAGGAATATTTAAAGGGACTATTTTATAAACACCCCCAAGTCCTCAGAACTCCCAGGGACCCACCCAGCAAAGGCGTGGCCTCTTGCCTTTAGGAGAAATGTCCTTTCTCCACAGATATTAATCAGGCTGACTTATGTTGTTTTGAGTGTTGGATTCAGCCCTCCTTAGCAGCACAAATAAATTCAGTCCTTGAAGGTGATGCTAGCAGACTGATGGCCTTATCACGGAGATTGCAATGTTCTGGCTGGAGCTGGTTTGAACCTTTTCCCTTTAAACCTTTCTCAGTTGAAAATGTGACTTCAACAAGATAAAATTAAAATTACGCATAAAAAAGTCCATTTTGTCAAAATGTGATCCACAAGGGAGAGGGAACAAATTTCCAAAGCAATAAGCTGGTTTGGTATTTAAAGGGGTTTTTAATTATTAAAACCTTGCGGGATATACATTTTTGTACCATTCATTGAACTGAGGGTGCAATTTATTTAATAGGCACGCATTTTACTGGGCAACTTACACCACCAGAAAAGGATTTCAAGCCTCAGCCAAGTGGAAAATCTATCCCAAGGTGTCTGTGTTGCCCAGTAAAAGTAGGAGATTTAAACAGTCGAGATACAAGCTGACTGTGAAAGCACCTACCACTAATGTAAAGCTATGCAGTTCTTAAATGATGCTGACAACCCTCACAAACCTTTAAATGGCCATTTCCAAGCTGGCAGATCTAAATTGCAGGAAAACAAAGTAATCACTCAAGGAATTCTTTGCGAATTAAAACAGTTCCTTCTCGTTGCTTTGTGTTTTGGAGCTTCACAAACAATAATACAGTATCTGAAGCCATTTGCCTATTTCCTTTTGTACCAAGTACTTTTTCTGCAAAAGTGAATACTCTGTCAGTAATGAAAAGAAATTATTGGTGCATAATGCAGAGCACAAACAAGAACTGTACATTTTACAGCCGATTCAGGAAATAAATAATATACTTGTGTGTATCTTATTTTTATGTAAAATAAGGCAAGAAGTTACTTCTTCTGTCACTTCTGGCCCCCTGTAACTGCCTGAATGACGCCTTTGTTGGGTTTGTGTTTGTGTAAAAGCCTAGTTCAAGGTCAGTACACCTTGTGAGATGCTGAGCGTGCTTACAAAGGACCCAGAGTTTGTGCTGCCTTTCCACAAAGGCTGATAGAGATCCTCTCCAAAACGGAAAGAGGAGAGGCCCCTAAGTGAAAACACCCCTGCAGATGTTTATGCAACTTGTGGCAATCACAAAAATAAAACCAATCTCTGATACCTGCCTAAAGAAAAGCTTACAAGCATAGCAATTCATGGTGGGAATGTGAAGCCTGAGAGCAGCAGGAACAGCGGGCAGAATGCAACTCCAGCAGCCCAAGAGCTGCTGGGAGGCTGCTGTGGCACGGAGGCTGGGCCCTGCTGGGGAGCCCTGCCTGTGCCTGTGAGCAGAGCCCAGCCCCACGGAGGGATGGGTGTCCTTGGACCTCAGCAGTGACATTTCCCCGGCAGAGCCAGGGCTTACATCCCTGCTCTGGCGCTGCTGCAGCCACCCCTCCACAGACCTGCTGGGGCCTTCCCCCAGCCCAGGAGTTCACTCCTGCCGTGAAGAGCTGAAGGTGTTGCTCAAATGATGCACAAATGTCTGAGTATTTGTATGTACTTTTCGATATTCCTGTGAAGGAGGGGCATTGTTCGGTTTACCTACATAATTTTCTGTTGAGGAGAAAGAGAAAATTTCTCTCCAGGAGCAGAAATCCTGGAGCTGTGGGGTGCTGAGGTTGGAGCCCCCCTGTGTAGGTACAATCTCTGCCAATAAAGCCGCCAATGGGCTCTTGGTGCTGCATGGCAGGACTGACTGCACCTGGAGCAACGTTACTTTGTGAAATTCAACACGGTTCTTTTAGGTGCTACCAGAGCCAACACCCGCTCCTCTTGGAAGCCAAGAGCCTGCAGGAATTGATAAATCTGCGGAGCTCAGGAGCCCGGGTGGCCTCTGAGCTCTGCTGCCTGAGGCCAGATGGGGAATGGCCAGGTGGGGGCTGGCACAAAGGGCTTCTCTCTGGCTGTCAGTCCTGCTGTGAAGACCTGCTTCCACTCCTTCCTCTCCACAGCTGCTCCCTGGTGCTAAAGTCCATACCAGATTAGCACAAAAAGACTTCCACACTTATTTAATTTGAATTTTAATAATTTTAGGGTTTGTTTCCGTTTTTAAGAGCCTGTCAGATCTCCAGGAGAATTTGGACAATGCCCCCAGGCACAGGGTGGGATTGTTGGGGTGTCTGTGCAGGGCCAGGAGTAGGACTGGAGGATCCTTGTGGGTCCCTTCCAACTCTGGATATGCTATGAAAATAACATTACTTTCTGTGAAAAACTGGTTGCACCCTTGGTTATGCATATTAATGCATAAAACCACTAAAGCTGCAAAGTTAAAAACTAAGTATATCTTCTGAGAGGGACCAAGCTGATTTTTATTTATTTATTTATAACTTATGTTATACATGAGGTGAAAAATTACTGCAGGGGCTGTACACGTGCTGGGAGCCCTGTTCTGGGGAGAATTCACCTGATAATGAGGGGAGAGACAACCTCCACAGCTGGGCTGCAAGGGCATAGCCAAGATCCTCATTGAACAAAACTCTTCTAGACATTGTAGCACACAGAAGGATAAATCCATATATTTTTTGGTCAGGTCCAGTTGTGTGAAGAAAACAGTCAGTGTGAAGTGCTAAACTGGGATCAGCTGTGCTGGAACCCTCTCTGGCAGGGTTAAAATTACTGGGATAACAAGCAGGAGGTGAGAGGGAAGTATTACACCAGATAATGGATACTGGCAATATTTAGGGGTCGCCAAAACCAACACCCTTCAGGAGCCAACTCTTGTCAAAGTGAACGATCTGGGCTGTAACATCCACGTGCAAATAACCAGTGGATAAACACAATGTACGTTATCTGTCTAGAGGCCATACTTTGTGCAGCCTCACAAGTGAGGAGCATCCAGTTGTTTCCTGCAAAGACAGAGATGGCTGTGGATCCTGGCTAGCTCTGAAATTCACTGACACCTGACTTACCTGAGCTCTCAAGCACCAGAGAAAAGCCAGGCATGTGGCATCATTTGGTAAATTTCTCTGAGCTGATGTTTCAGAACATTGGCTCTTCCATTCTTTTCCAAGAAAAGGCCCAGGGACCCAGGGTTCTGTGTTATTTTCAAACCTGGTGGGTGGCTGGGCACCCACCCAGCATGACTGCACCAGCTGGGAACAGGAATGTCAGTGACTCCCACTTTAGCTTTCCCTTTTGCATTCCTGGCTGCACTCGCAGGAGTTTTTGTCAGAAAGCTCACCTTGCCAGGAAGATGAAAAACAGAGAGCAGGAAGTAGGAGAAGCATTTTGTGGCACGGCCTTCAGCCCTTTATTTTTGAAAGGATTCTCCCTGCAATTTATGTCAGTTTGAGTTAGAAGTATGTGTTAGTTCTGCCCTTGAGATGTGGTGCAAGTACTGATGATAGCAAATATTCATCTCTGGCAAATATTTCAGTGAGATGAGAGACTGACAATTTATTAAAGCTAATTTCCAAAGTCACATCCAAATCTCTCCCCATTCATTCAGCAAAACCTGCAGTAGTTTAAGGTAAGTACCAATGCACAAACCCTTTTAGCATTATTGCTCTGTTCACTGTGGGGATGCTGTAATGAAACAAATGGATTTTTAAAGATGTGCATTACAGAGAACACAGTAGTATTGGTGGGGTAGCCTGAAATGGAGGACAGGTTATTAAATTAATAATACCAATAATTGCATCAGCTGCTGTCTCTTGAATAGCTTCCTAACGTGATACAAGCTTTAGCAATGGGGCTCAGGGCAGCATTCTGCCTTCATCTCACATCTCACAGCAGATGTTGCTGCAGGTACTGAGCTTGTTTCTCTTGGAGCTGGGATCTCTGTAGCTGACCTAAGGAGCAACTCAGAGCTCAGGACGGGAAAACCACTCAAGTCTGAACCTAAATCCTCCCACAGGTCTCCCAAAGCCAACCAAATTCCCTGCTCCCACTGCTAAACTGTGATTGACCCCCAGACCCCGCAGCTTAAAGCCATCCTCTCAGGTATGTATATATTGCGATACAGTACATTTCCCTCTGCATTATGATGCAGGAAAGACTGTCAAACATTAGGGAAACTACATGCTTGGAAGGTTTTTTCAGTGGAAATCATGTGCTGGAAGGAAATTTGTTTTATTGCTGCCAGTAGTTAAAAATCTGTCATCAGTTTGGAAGGGACAGAAATATGCTTCTGAGAGAATATAGTTCTCCAGACGATGCCTGAAGAAACATTTTAAACCTTCTTGATAAAGACACTTGCAGAAACCCATGCAGATGATAGTAACGGTGATGATAAGCTGGCATGAGAATTGTTTTTCTTATATGGTGACATATTGCATTTTTATATAAATGGGAATACAATTTGACATGATCCATTTGGCCATCTTCATTAACAGCCTGGTATGGCAACAGAAAAATGAAACACTGCAAATGTGTAATGAAAGATAAAACAGTAGGTAACTTCTGATAAGCATATTATGGCTCATCCATCTTGGGCAAACCTGAGTTTATGAACTTTTCTTCAGCAGCAGGGGCATAAGTGCTCAGAGTAATAACAACAGAAGTTGAGTCCAATTGCTCCCTTCACAGAAGAGATATAATTCAAAATTATCTGAACCAATGAACCTGCTTCACATCACATTCATTCTCAAAACTACTTTTTGAAAAGCCATATCCTGAACCTGAACATTATCATCTTCAGCCACTAATCTCCATTTCAAATGCCCCGAGCTGAGCAGCACAGGACCATCAGTGTAATTATTGTATATATATTTCTGTTGACACTCTCCAGGCTTCTTTCAGCAAGTGGATTTGAGCTAAGTGTGTATTGTCAAGGTTGTTACCTCTTAGGTTACTGAGAGGTGTGTAACGGTTCTTCTCAGAGAAGAACAAAAGAACAATCTCCTTGGTCTCTTGTCCTTCTAGAGGGATACACATACCCACAGAGCATTTTTTTAAACTGGATTTTCTTGCTGGAGATATAATTAACATGTCACTGAACTGTCCTTGGTGTGTCCCTTGGACTCACAATTCATCACATGAGATAAACTCAGAGTGTCACCTGAATGATTGTGAGGCTGTATTGTGTGACATTTTAAATTGAGAAGGCTGGAAATGTGTGGGGTTTTTTTTCCTTTGGAAGAAGAAACAAAAATCGATTTACAAGCAGCAAATATTTTCCTTCATAGTGAGGACACCTCTGGCCTTAATTTGGGCAGCTGGCCAGACAGCAGCTACTAGCTGAGATTTATAGCTGCACTTTAATTTCCTTGAGTAGCACGCACACAGATTATCCTGTATGAGCACAGATTCTGCTCCTGTGGGGAGCTGTGGTGCAGTTAATTGGGCGTGGCATTTGGAGGCAGGAGAGCTGGTCTTAGCTCTGATTCTGGGACTGACTGTCACTTCAGGAAAGGCACTTTGTGTCTGAGTGTCTGAACTGGAGGCAGTAATATCAGTGTGCTTTACCAATAAATGAGCAATTAAAAAGCATTAACATCAAATAACTGTGGCCAGCAATTTCAGTGTAGATGTATCATTCCCTGAATATAGCTAATTATTATCGCAGTGTCAGCTTTTGCCTCTTTCCCTCTTTACTTTCATTGGCTTTGTCATTTTCTAGCTGTACTTGGACGTTCTGACTCAGCTCCTGTTAAACTCAATTTTTAGGTGGATCTGTACAGTAAACATTGTAACACTTTGAACACATTCTGGGCCTGGACAGCTGGGCCTGATGCATTTTCTGCCAGGGCTGATCACAGTCCAGGGTTAGGGGCATCCTTGGTGCAGCACCCAGGGTGCATTGGAAAACGATGCTCCCTCAAACAATGAAACAGTTGTGGGACAAAACAGGCTCTGGGGGGTTTTATTGTCTGTTTAACTGCAGAGATTAATGTCATTAAACACTGCTGGTATTTTATGGCTAGATGCAAAATAAAAAAAAAGAAAAAATAGCATCATTGGAATAGAAATAAACATTCAGTGGGATTTTTTCATTGAAGAAAGAATGAAATTAGTTAACAACTTTGGTGCCAGAATAAAAGGACAAAGTGTAAACTGAAGATAGGAGAGAAATTCCGTCCCCCCTGCGGTTTATGTCTTTAAGAAGATTTTGTTTGTGTAAGTCTTATTTCATTTTCCTCTGCGTCTTATGAACAAGATTCTATTATAGGTCAAAGCCAGTGAATATTGCTTACAGCTGGAGAAACAAGAAAATCAAAGACATAATCATTTATTAGAGCCTTGTAGTGGCACTTCTCATTTGGCTGTTGGTTCTTCATGCATTCACCACTGTTGGGAGCTGAGTCTCTGCTTTGGGAAGGACTCATTTTCTTCCTCGGGGTCTCTCTGTGCCTTTTTATTGCACTGGACTTCTTTACAGCAAAAAACCTCTTGCTCACACTCTGTGTGTGTTTCTTCTCTTAAACAAACTGCAACCTGACCAGGTGCTGGGTGTGTTTGCCTTACCCTTTACAGCCTGTAAACCAAGAGCATCCCAAAATACCATTTTTGCAAAGCTATTCCAACTCTGAATTGGCTCGATGGATAAACTTTTCCCCACTTGTTGTGTACCAGTTACCTCCTGGATGCTGCTGGAAGAACAAAAGGCAGTTTGGCAGGATGGTTCTCAGCATCCCTGCTGCTCTTTGCCTGGGACAACCAAAACTGGCTGCTGTGCTTCTCCTGTCCTGAGGTTGCTCCAAAACCTCTGCTTTGCTAGGCAGGGTTGGTTAAAGATTTTCCTCAAAACAACTTGCAACATGTTTGATTTTCTCACACCAATTTATTGCCCACCTTCCTTTATTTTCCATGGGTAAAGCAAGACTAAATAGTCATCAAGATTTGCTTTTCAAAATATTTTTTCCATTGAGTTGGTATTTATTATGTTAAAATTTCATTGGGAGGGATAAAAGAAAATGATTTTCATTGAAACTCAATGACACTCTTAAGCATAATAGATCTGATTAGATGACAGTGGTTTACATGAGAGGAGGACCAGGCTATCACTTATCTTTTTACCAGTGTAAAATACTGTGCTTTAAGAGCTCCTATGAATGTGGGACATAAGAAATAGTATTCGGACAATAATAGGGAAATTTCACGGAAGAAAGAAAAATTATTTTATGTGAATCTCAGGGGAAAACCTCAGCAACACTCATAACAACTCTCAGTAGAAACTCCTGTGCTCATTCAGTTTGTTGTTGCTATAATTCCAAAGATTTAAGTTATAAGACAAAATCTGATGAAGTCCCATTACCTCACTGAGGATTTCAGACATGGTTTATTGGGGAAAATGAGGGAAGAGGGCTGGTGTGGAAGAGCTGTCACATTAGTTGCATTTTTTTGCCCATACTCTGAGCACTGAAGCCACAAAGAAGTGACCCAATGCCAGAAATAATGCAGCTATGACAGAGGCCACTTTCTTGGACACAAAATGTTCTTTGCAGAGATTCAGTCCTTGCATGATTCAAACCTCCCCTGACCCGTGCACTGCAAAATTACATATATATACAGTACATTTTGGTGATTTAAAGTCTAACTTGCCAGGAAGTGCAATCCAGTATTTTCATTGTAATTGTTATATTTTTCTAAACTTCCATGCATCACTGAAAATTAAGTGAAACTGGAATAAATGGCTTTGTCAACTGCACAATCCTTAAGTAAGTTTAATGCTCGCCACTGCCATTGGTATTCAATATCACTAGATATTTTACCTTGCATAATCACTGATGGACATTGATTTTGTCTTTGCTCTTCACAGCGCAGCAAAATTAATGTGAAAGTCAGAGTTAAATGAGTCCCAGTGCTGTCCTCCACTCTGCTGAGAGCACGTTTCAGATACTGAAGAACTGGCAACCAGCTCGACCCTCCAGTGTCTTGTACTGCACCAATTAATGGATATGGATAGTCCTCACAGGGGGGATTCGGGTTACCTTTGAATCAACTTTGGAGGTTACACTCCTGAAGCACACAACGAGGTTAATGTATGGTACTTTATGAACTGAGTAATTCTCTTCTTTAAATTAAATTTAAAACTTTAGCTCTTTTCTTTTCCTCTCTGAAAATTATGCCGAGTCACTTGTAAAGTGTTAGCAATGAGAAGTTAAATTATTATAAAGTTTAGGGTCAGAAAAATATTATATACTTAATAGTCTGTTTTTTCTACTCTTAATGAAGGGGTTGGCAAAGCAATACTTGCTCCTCTATTTTTTCCTCTCAGTCTAGAGTAGTTTTTCAGCCTTCATTTAGGTCCTAATCACATCATAGAGCACAAAATCCATGGTGGCTGCGAGGCCAGGGTTAGGCGTGTGGATATGGCAGCCAAATGCATCAGGAGAAACAAGATCTAACTGAGGGCAACATGTGCTTAACAGCTTTGGAGTCATGCTATACAAAGGTATATGGGAAAAACTTTACTTTTCCTCTCTGCTCTAGAGGTGGATGGATTGGCATTATACCAGCTGCACAAATCAAACCAGAGAGCAGCAACCCTTGTAGGAATTTCACAGCTGCTTGGTGGGGAATGGGTTACAAGTGGAGGAATGGGTTAGAAATGGAGGAATTGGTTACAAGTGGAGGAATGGGATAGAAGTGGAGGAATGAGTTAGAAGTGGAGGAATGAGTTAGAAGTGGAGGAATGAGTTAGAAGTGGAGGAATGGTGGCAACCTCTGTGAGCAGCAGGTAGTGATCCTCTGGCATGGACTGGGTTTAAGGTGCCTCTGTCTCCACTGCCCAGGGATTGCTTTGGGGATCCCCCAGATCACGAGGTAACAGAAATCAATTTACTCTTTGCTTTCTAGCCATGAGTTTGTGGTTGTTCCAGTTACCTGCCTGTGTCAGCTCACACAACAGTTATGAGATGCTAATTAATATTCAGAGGTAGGTACAGAGGGGTGTAAGTGTGCAAAGCAGCCATTCTGCCCCAAATCTGCACAGATGTTCTAGGGAATGGTGAAAAGGGTGGGCAGGGTCCTTAGGACCTGTTCTCAATATTGCCATCTAAGACAGATCAAAAATTATAAATCAGCTCTCCAAAGACTGTGAGATTTAGAAAGAAGAAAGGCAGAATGATTTTAAATTTTCAGGCTCCTCTCTGCCTTGTCAGCACATAAAAATAGTTTCAACCCAAACAACTGATTTTTAGGGTATACAAAAGAGGATACAAAAATGCATCTCAGAGAGTTAAGCTTTCTGACTTCACAGTCCACAGAGCAGAACCTGCACTAGGAAGAAAAGTTATTTCAACCTGTATGCAGGTTTGGGCTGAGATTCTGTTCCCAGGGGCTGGTGTGGGGCTGTGTTTTGGATCTGTGCTGAACACAGGGTTGATAACATGGAGATGTTTCTGTCATTGCTGAGCAGGGCTCACTCAGAGCCAAGGCCTTTCCTGCTTTTTGTAGGGCCATGCTGGGGAGGAAGCTGGGGATGCACAGGAGGCTGGGAAGGGCCACAGCCAGGACAGGTGACCCCAAGTGACCCCAGGGACATCCCAGCCCATGTGGGATCATGCTCAGGATATAAAGTGAGGGGAAGGAGGAGGAAGGGGAGATGTTTGGAGAGAAGGTGTTTGTCATCCCAGGTAACCATTCCATGGGATGTGGTCCTGCTCTCCCGGAGATACCTGAACACCTGCCTGCCCCTGGGAAGCAGGGAATTCATTCCATGTTCAGCTGTGCTTCTGTGCATGGCTTTTGCTTTCCCTATTAAACTGTCTTTATCTCAACCCAGGGGTCTTTCAGCTTTTACCCTTCTGATTCCCTCCCTGACCCCACTGGTGAAGAGTGAGTTAGGAGCTATGAGGGGCTGGGGATTAAACCACAACAGCCTAGGAAGAAAACAACAGAAACTTAAAAAATAAAAGCAGGGAAGAAAGGTCACAGGGTTTGGTACTGCAGCTCCTGCAGTGGGTTGTCTCTGATTCTGCTTTTTCTGGCTTTGTGGTGCTCAGGTATTTTCTTTGCTACTATCAAAGAACCAGTCCTTACACAAAAGCAGTGGCTCGGGATGGAGCAGGGACTCTAGCAAGAACTTTTATCCAGCACAGGAGGAAACCTTAGTTCTGAGAGGGAAACCTCTTTTGCAGGAAAATTTCAATTATGTGAAAGAGAGAAAAAAATAAGGGTGAGGAGGGAAAGAAAGGGGGGAAAGAGAAAGAAAAAAAGAAAAGAAAAGAAAAGGAAAGAAAAGAAAAGAAAAGAAAAGAAAAGAAAAGAAAAGAAATCATGCCACTGCAGAAAACATCCTGCCTGCAGGAAGCACAGTGGGCACTGGAAGGAATACATGGGTAAGAACCTCTGCTTTCAAACTTCAGTCGTTTTTCCTGACAACTCAGAAACTAATATGAGGTGACAGAATTCTGATTTCTGCCTGCTGTCTGCACAGGGGAGGGAGAACTTAGCATAGCACCATACCCAGCTTCCAAAGTTCCACTGAATCTCTCTCTGTGTTTTTTTGGGGTATTGTTTTTTTTTGTTTGTTTTTTTTTTTAGTTTTAGTTTTCAAACTTCTCTACAAGTAAATGATTGGAAAGTTAGTGATATGTGCACAGAACATTTTTTCAATTAGCAATGCCCATTAGCTGAATGAGCATGAAGGGCTGATATTTTTCCCCCTGAATTAGCAGGTACACATGTGGAATTTGGGCTATAAATCATTACTTAATAATTCACTAGAGAATAAATAGGACATAAAAGATAATTAGAGATTTGTACCACTTGCCTTCACCTTAATTATGAATGAAAGATATTTGGCATTGTCTGCAGGACTGTTAAATTTTGTTATATTGAGATGGGTCTGGAAAAGGAAGATACAGCAAAGTCATTTTATGAAAGAATATAGCTTCTGGCAGAGTGGGTCTTGTACATCATTGCAGGAGAGCTATCCAAGAGTTATGATCTTAAAATCTAAATGCTATGTGCTGGACCAAGAATGGCGAACAGGTTTGTTTTGCTATTTCAGTAATGACCTGTTACCTGGCTCACAGAAACACATATGCCAGCCAATTTCACTGGAACAAAATTAATATTATATCTCCATGCTGTAATAATAGTTAACTTTGGCAGAGCAGAAACAGTTGGATATTCTTTCCTGTTCTAAGCTTTGCTGGAGGTACCTGGAGATAGGGGGTATACCAATATTTAAATTCACAATGGATTTGAATGCTCTGCTGTAACATAAGCCAGCACAGTATGAAACACAGCTTTTTCCTTGCCTAGGCTTTGTTCACTTTAAAACAAGGGACAGACTTTCAGTCCTGCTCTGTTCCCTTTGCTGTTGCAAAGCACCCAGGTAAGAATTCCCCCTGCAGAGATGAGGCATGAGAGTTGCTTCACTTTTCCTGTTGCTGGTCATCTCTTGTCCCAGCTCAGGAGACACACAGGAGCCCAGCAAATCAAAAAAATCAAATCAATCAGCCCAGCAAGATTCTTGTTCCTCACCATGCACTGGTGATGGAATGCCTCATTGCCTGAAAAAATTACAGCAACCTCCACACTGCCTTCTCTTGTAAAACCCAAACCAACCCCACCTACTCCGAGGATCAGGGACCACAAAGGAATGCAGGTGCCATGAGCTGGCTGGGGTGGAGTAATATCTCCAAGTGTGCTGGTCTAGATTATATAAATTAATGTGAATGTGAACATTCAGTCCAGAATTCATTACTATTTGTTATCCAGGATGGACAGAAGGAAAAGGCTTGGATTCATCTGCAGTCATCACTTCCTGTAAAGAGTAGCTGTGAGGTGCAGGAAAGCCCCCACCTCTTTCTGCCCTAGGTCTGTGTTCAGGAACATATTTTCTGCTTTCCTTTGGTTTGGGACACTCAGGGTCTGTTCCCTCAGCTCTGCACATTTGTGGCCATGCTCCTCCAATCACGCAGTCCATGACAAAAACCCCCAAACTTCTAAAAAAGTGCCAATCTTTTCAGGTGCTGCCTGCTTCAGTGAAAGGACAGAACTTTGAGAGAGCAGAGAAAGGGGAGGCAGTGGCAGATGGGAAGATCTGGAACGTTGCACTGTCTCTCACTCTTGCCTCATCAGAAATAGCCCACTGAACTCCGATTTAGCTGCAGCTTTCCTCAGAACTTTGGATTAGACCCAAACAGACTGAATTAGAGTGTATCAGCCTGGAACAAAGACAAGCCAGGCCATCAGCTGAGAAGATTAAGAAGAGCCTTTCTGCTGTCTGGAGATGAAGCATTTTCTCCTGATGATTCTGACAGCACAGAGGCAGGGTGATGCCCAGCATGAACCAGCACCAATTGCCGCTTTACCTGCAACACCCGAAATGGGTGAATTGTGACACTATGCACAGGTTCTCCAAAACACCTTGTTTTGTCAGGCTCTGATTCATTTAGATTTTCCTGATGTTTTTTTTTCAGTTTACTTATTTATGACTCAGACTGGTGTCTGGAGCTCGTTGAAGTGGCACAGGCAGAGCTGAATAAGAATGAAACCCAAAAAACATGAGTGGCCTGTCAAAGGCAAGTTGGCAGCTGCTCTCAGAGTATCCCTTGATGATTCCCTGGAAATGTCAAGGAAGAGCAGTGGCAGGATTGAGCCATGGCAGTTCTGCTTGTCAGGGCAGATAGTGTGCTTTGGAGTGATGGAAATGATAGACAATGTCCTGATCACACTGCTGAGATCTTCATAAAGGCAGGGAACAATCCCCAGGCTTTGCCATTAATTGAAGAATTAAATTCCTATTTTGCTGACTACATCTACCACTACACAAGTAAATATTTAATTCTTGTGGGATAAAGTGATAAGCCCCACTTTCATTATGAGATGTGGAAATACTTAAAAAATTCAGAGACAATTCTCTGCTAAGGCAGACAAAAATCAGACTGACAAATAACAGCCTCTAAAGCTCCAGCTTGGGTTTCATTGCAGCTACAGACATAATAGTAATGTATTTCAGAATCTGTGAACTTGTAAGTATATATTGTAACTGTTGGGAAGTAGGAACTGCAGAATGCCACAAGAAACTCATCTCCCAACGGGCTCCCAATACCTATTGAGAATAATAGGTCTCAATTTATGCAAGGTGCTTTAGCATTCCCACTAATTGTAAGCATGCAAGTAGTCCCACTGCTTTCAGCTGGTGATTATCATTAAGCACATGCTTAAGTATCTTGCAAAATTACGGTTCCAAGAGAGCTCTGTTGAGTTAGAAAAGCTCAGTTATGATCTCAGACTTTAATGTTCTTTCCCAAATCCAACTAGATCTATAATGATTTGGAACTGTTTTTTTCCCCTCATTGCAAGTGAAATATCAAAGTGATAAAAATATATCTTTTTGAAAGAGATCTAGGTATACACAGGCTTTTTAAGATGTAGCTTGAATGTATGATCTTGCTTCTTCCTCTTGATACCCCTGGCTCCCAGAAGATATTGCTGGTTTATACCAACTCCGCTCTTGGGTTTCCCCTGTGGCACCTGGTTTTCACTGAGGCAGAGAAAGATTTCAGGTCTTGTCATTTTTTCCTTCTGAGATTAAATGAATGCTATGCTTACAGGGGCCATTTTGTTTTAACGTGTTTGAAGTTGTCAGGTTTTGGCACTGATTTTCACAAAATAAAGGCTGAAAGGCCCTGAGTGTTTGCACTTCTTTGGAAAACACGCCTTGACAGCATTGTGTTTGTGTGTGTTTGTGTGCATCTACACCAGGCAGTTAATAACAGGTTAAAAATAAAAGTTAGTGCAAAAGTGTCTGTGGATTTGAGGGCTCAGGCTGAATACCTGGCCAGCTAAGTTACCCTATAGCCAAGTTCTTAACTCTTTTCTTTTGTGATTCTTTGTCATAATGACTTAAAGAACCAACAGGACTCCTGAGCATTACCCAGATATGATTTCTGCCTTAATTTGCCTCCTGGAGAAAACTTACCAGGAGGTTCTAACAGCAACTTCCATGAAGCAACACCTTAATTTCTGTGAGGCATAACATTGTGAAGCAATCCATTCCCATGTGTCTGAGCACTAGGGGAATCTGCTGGTCATGAATCCATGCTGGAACAGCCTTTTTCAGGGCTTCAGCACCACCTCTTCCAGCAAAGTCCTCACTCTGCTGATCTGCAGTGCTCCTGCCAGGCATTAGAGCAGACCATACACCATGGGGATTTCTTACTCTGCCCTTGATCCAGTCCTTGTTTTTCTTTCCCTGCAGGTGACCCTGCAGTTTGCAGACCAGGCATCTGAACAAAACAGACTGAAAAGCACAGGAAAGGAAGGCAGCAGAGCACAGGCAAGGACATGAGAGAAATCTGTATTGGAGAAAACAAGTCTTAGTAGCAGTTCATGTGTCTAAAGCTTATAGGATGAAAAAGATACCCATTAAAGTCTTCCTTTTGACACTGCTGTCACTGCAGGGTGACACTGCAGGGGTTCAGGTGCATCCCTCTGGCAAGACACGGTGCAATGGGGCTTCAATTGCAGTAAGAAACAATCAAGGTGAGAAATATATCCCACATCACAACTTTACTGTAAGGGATAAATATTTAACAAGCTCCTTCCAAAACTGGCAATTTGCCTTGCAACCCCAGTAAAGGTGGCCTTCCATTTACAGAGTCTGTGGGACTGCTCCCTGCCCCTCCCCATGTAGAAGTAGACAACCCTGTGCTTTTAGGAGGCTGCAAGGAGAGCTCCAAGAGTCCAGCAGCTGGACAGAATGGCCTGATTATACAGCTCCTCTTTGGCTTGGTACAGGAGCACTGGTTTATGTCTGCTGTTTATCAGGTATATAAGCATACACCTGCCTTTGGGTATGGGTCTCAGAATCCACTTTTAAGTTCAGCAATGGATGTTCCAGGGGCATTTCCCTGTACAGGTTTCCCTGGAGAAGGTCAGGTGCTCACCATTAGAGGGAGAGGCACTCAGGTGTGTCCCCTGTGCCTCGCAGTGATGGGCCAGATTGCAACTCCCTTGCTGGCACTGATGAGCAATTATTTGTCTAAGGGCACTAATTGTACCAACATAGCATCTCTCATCTGGCACCCAGCAGCTGTGGGCTTGCTCTGTGCCTCACAGGCCCGTGGCCTTTCTGCACTGTCACCCTGCCCCAGGCTCCCTCAGCACCCCCTTACTTCACTAACACCCCTGGCACACAGACAAGCCCGACTTAGCTTCGAGGAGCCTTTTTGGAGTGCCTGCTTCTCCAGGTAAAGTGCAGTGGTAGTCTCAGCTATAGGCACTTAGAACTCTCACTTTTCTTCACTTTCCTTTTCTTGAATTCATCCTCATCATTCATTATCTCCTCTTGCATGGCAGTCATGTTTCCTCTTTCCCTGTGTTGCCAACTCAGTTCTTGAAGTACCAGTGTATAAAATAACAGGGGTAAAGAAATCATCCCTAAAATCAACATGGTGCTCTGGAAGGAACTAGGTGTGGTGCTGTTCAGCACTCTCTGCAAATAATTTCTTCATGATTTTAATTTCTTTTGTTTTGCTGTGCTGATTGGGGGGATTTTTGTTTGCTTTCTCTGCTGTTCCTTTCTCTCCTTCTTGCTTCTTGTCCTCTGCCCTTTGATATTACATTCACATCACTTGATCCTCACAGATTCTGACACGAAACAGTAAAGTGGGACATTATCCAGCATCACAGACAGCCAGCATGACAGACAGACAGCCTCCCACTCCTCCTGCAGTGGGCTAATTCCCCGTGTCCCTGCCAGAGACCTGCAGAAGCAGCTGGGGTGTGTGTTCTTAGCAGGCACAGCATATGCTCATACATGTCACGAGCAGCCTTCCTTTCATGTTTTCCTCAGCACTGTGCTGTGCACCTGCAACAAGTGGGAGAAGGAGGAAAGCCCATTCTAGATGAAGTGCTGAGCACAAAAAA
>WEKY01060560.1:61575-118678 GCA_013390045.1 Picathartes gymnocephalus | reverse complement strand
AAAAAAAAAAAAAAGGAGCTTATCAGATTTGCCGTCAGTAAGGCAGGGCTGCCAAAAAGACTGGGACAGAAAATGAACCCCCGAATGATTTTCCCATTTGTGCTTTGTTCAAAAGGATGCACAGTTACTGCTTAGTCTCAGCTTATGATCTGCTGCCAGCACCAGCTGATTTTCTGAAATGGAGGATAAGAGCTGCTGACAGCTGTGGCCTGCACGGGAGCTGCCAAACTGCAGCACAGGCCTGCCAGGCTGCCATGTGGCCCCGGGCCAAACAAGACATCGATGACACACGTAATGGGATACTAAAGGAAATAGCATGTATCATGGATTCTAAGGAGAGCTGGCAGAGCACAGGGATGGCCTTCTGTTCCTAAACACGGGCTAGAGGATTACAGCAAGGCTGAGTCTCCATTAGAACCCTGCTTCTGAACCTGAAAGGGGAAAAATGAGGAAATGTAGCACCCCAGGTATAACGAGGGGAATGATGAGCTATGCCAGAGTGATCATGCTGCTGTGGCACCTGGCTGTGGTTTTGGAACAGGGAAAATTGGCAGTGGAAAAGAAAAGGTGTGGAGAGAACACAGGGAAAGTTACAGAGCAGTGGTAAAGCAGCAGAAGTATAGAGTCAGATTTGGGGGTTAAAGACAGAATCTATATTGGGTCAACAGCATTTTGAATCCTGTCCTGTGGTCATAAGTGAACAGGGAGGGGTCTTTTAATCTGCTGCTACCCTTGCCTTAAAACAGTCAGAACCTCTGTCTCATCCTCAAATGCTTTTTCAAGGCATATGTCTAAACATTACAACTCTGAGACATGCTTAATTTAATATCTTTGCATCTTGGGTCTTTATTGGTAACACTCTCCAGCAATGTTCTTCTCTGGAGTCTTTTAATTCCTTACTGTCTCCTCAAAGCCTGAATTTCTTCCTAGCTCCAGAAATTTATCTCTGAAACTTTACCATCTCCTGAGAGATCTACAAGAATTGAACATGTACTACCAGTGTTGTAACCCCTGTGGTATAAGAGACTGAATTGGCTGTGCTACAGCTCCTTCTAGCAGAGAGAAAAGAAAAAAAAAAGAGACACCCTGGCTATATCCTCATTGGCAGTGCACCAGAAGCCTTGGCAATGCTACTCAATGCAGTGGGAAATTCTCATGAAGGGAGCACTCATACATTATCACTGAGGTTTTTTGAACTGGAAAGAGGCTTACAAATGCCATGGATTTCTTTCTGCTCTCAGTAATCCATCAGAATATACTTCTCTTAGCCACCTTGTACATACGCCAGAAAATCCCCAAATAATCCAGTCTAGCTTCTCCTGTGATGCTGGTTTTCATCATCTTCAAAGAATCTGTGCTGCAGCTGCTAGCAGGAAACAGGTCCAGGAAGCATGTCAGCTGTTCTGTTCCAACAGAAGCCAGCTGGGAGCAGATCTAGAATGTTCCTCCCTCCCAGGTATTTTATTGCCAAAGCAGACTTCTCCTTGTCTAGTGAGCCATGGCTCCTTTCTTTCTCGTGCTGCCTTGCTGGCCAGGACTCGATTCAGATTTTGCCTTTGGTCTGTGAATAACATTCCCATCACAAGTGCCATGTTCCCAGTCCTCTGCCTTCTGCTGGGTGTCTTTGGGAAACTTGGACTCATCTCCTGGGAAGATGTTGTATCTGCAGTGAATGTTGGTATGCTCACCTCTCCCTTCTTGCACCATTTCATTTTCATCCCAAGTAGGATCCACATGATCTTGTCATCCTGAAAAACTCTAAAAACAAGGTGTCATCATCAATAAATGGGGAAATCTGTATCAATGGGTGCGTTACCTCTTTGCTCATGCTGTGCTCATGGCACAGCCTTTTCTGTACAGACCAAAACAAGGACCCTCAGATAGCCCCTAAGTGCACATGGGCAATAAAATCTTCTAGGTAAATATTCCTTTTGGACTCGTGCCTTGTTTCAGGAATTTGCCCTTGAGGTGGCACTCCAGAGCATAAACTTTAAGACTCAACAGAGAGTTCCTGTTCTCGGTAAGGCTCAAAGTTCCTGTTCTGCATAGAAGGAAAGAGGTCAGAGCAGAACCAGTTCAGTTTATTGTAACAATGGTCCCCATCCCTTCTTTATAATCTCCTCCTTAGTTTAGATCCCATTCTTACCTCTCTTCAGGATGGTCGAGAATTTCCCTCCTGGCACACACAACACACCCCCACACTTTTTCATCAGGAAATGAGCAGAAATAATTTACATGTCCTATGAATTATACATATTGCCTCTTTTATTCCTTTTGTACCTTACGCATTTGAAATTCTCCACGTATAAGAGAGGTTATGGAAGGTACAAAACGCTGTTTGTGCTGCTTCACGTGGTACAATGACTTCACAATCACCTCATGTTTTTTACAATGAGCCTTCTGTCCTGCCCATGGATTCCTTGGTAGGGATCTCTGCGTGATGCTCTCACTGCAGCTCAGTTATTTCTTCCCACTGCAGCTCAGTTAATTACTGCATCCAGCTCACTTCTGCTCTCCCATTTCCTCCAGAGGCTGCATTCCCTTGGCACTGATGGCACCACTGCCTGTGTGCTTGCTCGCTTGCTCACTTGCCCAGTTGTGTTAAAATGACCTGGGCTAATTAACCCTGCCTAACGACGAGGGTTTTTAACCTGGCTCATTCCCGCACAAGTGGGTTAGGGAAACTGCTTTCATATTTCAATTATCTCATAGGAGTGGTGCCATTTTCCAAGACAGAGAGTGCGGAATCCAAGTGGTAGATGAGGATGATCAGCAGCAGGAGATGATGACTGGGGTAAGCTCTAGCTGAGACAGACACATCTGGCCATGGCCTGAATTGCCCCAGCATTCAGTTTCCTGGGGCAGAATTCTTTCATCGTGATTTTGATCTTCCTTTTGTAGAAAGCCATGAAAGGCAGCTTTAAAGGCCCTTCCCAGTAAGCCTAATGTAGACAGACAGAAAAATATGTGTTGGCAGAGATCTCTGGAGGTTATTTGTTCCAACCTCCTGCCTGGAGCAGGCTACTGCTAATACAGCTCAGGAGAGCTGCAGGTTTTCCTGGCCAAGCCTTGAAACCTCCACAATGATGTCTCCACTATCTCTGGATTACTTGTTCCAGGGCTGCAGTACCTTCAAAGTGAAGAAATTCCTCCTAATTGCCAGCAGGAACCCCATGAGCTGTAGTTTGGAGCTGTTGCCTCTTGTTTTACCATCTGGCACCACTGAGGTTTGCTTCCATTGTCTTGCAATTCCCTTCAAAGCAGTTGTAGGCTGCTCTTTAGTTCTCCTTTAGCATCCTCTTCACCAACTCAGCAAGGCTGAGTCTCTCCTTAGAGCTCACATAATTCTGGCAATTTTTCATGAGTTTCTCCCTAGTTTCTGATATCCTTTCTGCCCTGGGCAGCCTTCCAAGGTGCGTCCTTCCCCAGGTGGACACCGTTCCAGGTGTGGCCTTTCCAGTGCCAAGCAGCAGGGAACAAGGGCGTGCCTGGTTCTGCTGGCCATGCTGCTGCTGCCACAGCCTGAGTGCAGCGTGTCCCCTCTGCCAGGACACCCCTCTGCTGGGTGGCACCCAGCCTGGCACTGCCACTTCTCAGCAGGGCTCTTCCCCAGCCAGTTGGTTCCCAGCCCCTAAACAAGCAGGTGCAAGGTCAGGTGGTTCCACAGGTGCAGGATTCTGCACTCCTGGAGTTTCACTGAGGTTTCTGTTGGCTTCATTGTCAGTTTTCTCTGGGTCACTGTGCAGTGGCAGGTTGGGGTTTGAGCGATGCCACCCAGCTCCTCCAATTTAGCATCATCTATAACTGGTCGCTAATTAACCTCTGAGCCCAGCAGTGCAGCCAGTTTTCAATCACTCTGATGTTGATTAGTCCAGTCCATACCAAAACACAAGCAATACTAAATTAATCCTTTGGAATAACAGAACATGGCAGCAAGGGCCAATATTCAGTTTGCAGCGAATTCCAGCTTTTAAGGGTACTTTCCTTGCACCCACGCTAGTGCTTAATAACTAGTACGTGTATGACTCCTATTTGGCTAATGTTACTTAAACAGTAAAGACAAATTAGAGTCATTTTCTCTCTTCCTCATTACTCCTAAAAACACAAATTCTAACTTTGCTTTTCTATCCAGGATTTCTCCTTTCTGGAAAAATCTGCCCTTATTCAGGAAAGTGGTTTTGGATTTTGTCACAGTGCTCTTGACTGAACTTCCCAAAGAAAGGGCTCTGCTGGGGGGAGTAACTGCTGTCTGGATTGACAGCAGAGAGGAAGTTTGAACTGGACCAAGTCTCAAAAGCATTTCCCCAAGCTGTGTAATGCTGGGATGCTGTTCTGGGAGCAGAGATGCTCAGGCCTAGTTTAGTGAGTTGCACTGTGTGTCCAGCTGAAGGGAAACAGCCCCTGTGTCCACAGCATTTGTAAATCCTGCCTTTGGACTTCTGGCTTTAATTTCCAGTGCTGGGAGGCTGCTCAGACTGGAGACTTTGGAGGATGAGTAACAGAAACTGTAAGGGGACTAATAAGGGGAGATTGTGAGTACTAAATATGCACTGCATGGTCAAAGAATGACTAAGGGCGATATACTAATTATCTCCCAGTATTACAGAGCTGCAAACTTCAAAGAAGGAAAGACACTGTTTTGCACAGTCACAAGGTATAGAACTAGGATTAATGAGGTGAGATTTAACAAAGGAAAGTATCTTCCAAATCAGAGATTAGTCAAAGGAATGCCTTGCCAAGGAATTAAAACAGTGGTATCTTAACTCTTCCATCAGAAGAGGGCAAGGTTAGAGGAAACGAAATGAATTACTTTTCCCAAAATGGAAACTTTTCTCTAAATTCAAGAGCCACATACGCAAGTTGGGCCTAGAATTTAGGGAGGAATAGGAAAGTTTCATTTCTTTTTAAAATTTTCAATTTCTGTTCTTGATAAGAGGCTACAATAATGAAGTGCTTATTCCTAAGAGGCTGTTTCTATCACTGAAGCACTTACAGTATATATGAAATGCCTATATAATAAATACAACAGTTTCATTCCTGGTCTCAGTAAAATGCCATTGAGACAACTGATTTCAAATTAAGTTTGGCCAATTGTGTGTGTAAGACAGATATAAAATCACAAAGAAAAGGAAAAGGGAAAAATAAACTGGCCTATACTACTCTGTTACACATTGAATTCTTCCACAATATTCCAGACTCGTGTAACTGATATTTCTGGAATATATGGGGCATCAAGTAGGGTCCAGCCATAAATCTCTGTAAAAATCAAGTGTTGAAGGATGTGACAGAGACACTTTGTTCCTTACAAAAGAGAAACATGAATTGCACTACCCCAGTCTGGACATAATGACAGCAAGCACAAGAATCCTGACATCTGCATTTGAGAGCACACATTTCAGTCTGGTCAGGTCCCTAAAGTGGTAATAAGATATCTTGATAATGTGTCAAATGTCAGGCTCAGAGCGCCACTCCTCCCAGAGCAGTGCAGCTCCGTGTCTGACCGCGCAGCTGAGTGCCACCAGCGAGGAGGCAATGTGAGCAGCATCCCTGAGCAGGAGGGCCTCAGCCTTACCAAAATTAAATCTGTCAGCGTCAAAGGACATCCCTAACTGAGGCTCCCACGGTCCTTTTCTCTCCCAGAAAATGCTGAAGTGAAAGTTGCCAGCTCGGGCAATCCCTGTTACTGATCTTTGTCCCAGCAGTGGCCGTTCAGAGCAAAGTGCCTGGAGCTGAGATGCAGCAGCAGCTTCCATGGAGGTCCTAAAGCAGAGTCTGAGCCCCCTGAGCTCCTCGTGGCAAGAAACAACGTGATCCTTGTGTTTGTCACGGTCGTTGATGTAAAGCTGGCCCTGCTTCCTGAGGCTGCAGCTGCCCCCTGTGCAGTGGTAACCGTGCCTGAAGTGGCTGCTGGAGAACAATCCTGTGCTCTGAGGGAGTCCCTCCGACCCTGTGTGGGAATGAGGCATCAGCACTGTAAAACGATGCAACTAAAAGCCGTGTTATACATCAAAAGGGCTGGAGTAAGGTTGAAAGGACAAGTGAAAGGAAAGCAGAATAACAACTTTCAAATGTTTCGTTTCATAGCCTCAGCTTTCCTTAAGTATATTTTGTTTATATGCTAGATGAGGATGTATATAAAGTAGTAAAATATTTATTATAATGCACTGCTGGTATATAAATCAGTGATACACTTTTACAACAGTAACAAGAAGTTATCCTTATAGACATTGAGTGTTTATGCATACACACATCACTTTTGATGCACAAACTCAGAGCAGACCTGATTTTAAGAGGGGTAATGAAAAAGCCATAACTTAGCTGGTTGGAACTACAGACACAAGAAGTATGGAATAATTTAGCAGGATGCTGGAAAGTAATCTCCTACTTGTAAAAAAAAATGAGCTTATATTTAATACACTGAAGCTGTTGGGACTTCAGATTTACCAGAAATATTCCCTTGCTAGTGAGTCAGGGCTTGTTAGTAGTCCAAAGAAATGGTAAGCTGGTCAGAGAGACCAGACTTCCCCACAGTAAAAGTGTGAGTGCATAAAAAGGTGTCCTTCGTTCGGGGTTCCTCCTCTCAGGCACCAGCTCGAGCTGTGATTTTATTTACTTATAGCACCAGGATGAAATCATTTTAAGGATTAGGATGTCTGAGACTGTGCCATGGGAAACCTGGGGCTGAGCTGGTGAGGAAACCTGGTGTGGGTGTGGGGGGAGCAGCTGCCAAGGGCTTGGGCCCCAGCTCAGGTGCTGCCAGTGGGACCGACAGGGGACACTGGATGGTCAGAATGGGAAATGTCCTTCACAGCTGGGCCATTCCATGGCAAAAGCAGGTGAGCACTGCTTGCACAGGGCAGGTCTGCTGGTTGGTGGTGGTCTGCTTCCTCTTCACCAGAGAAGGCACAAAGAGTGCATGGGGTAAAGCAGCCCTAGGGAGCACTGCTGGGGGAGGCAGGCACACAGAGGGCCCACACAGCCCTCAGGTGAAGGCCATGCCTCCGTGGTGGGATTTCCACAGGGACTGGTTGCTCTGTAAGCCCCCGAGCCAGGAGCATCCTCCCGGAGCTGGAGTTAGGCTGTGCTCTGCCAGAGCCCAGCACGGCCAGTAACACACGGCAGAGTGCAGCTGGCTGCGGGAACCCTTTTCATACAGCTGAAGGCAGACATTAAGCTGCTTATGGTCAGAGCAGCCGAGCAACTCACCTGAATAAGAGCAGACTCTCATTAGATGGAGATGGCTGTGAAGAGAGGGAGCACAGAGCGTGTTCCCCGAGCTCAGAGGGCTCAAACACCAGGTTTGATCAGCCTGGCTCTGCACTAAGACACCTGACTGCTGCAGCTGCCTGCAAAAGCTGCCCTCTGCCTCGGCTGGTGCTGCCTGCTGAAGAGGAAAAGCACTGTACCAGGCCATGGAAATACACCCCAGGAAAGCAGAGAGGTGTAATTAAATCCCTTAGATGATGTGCACATTATCCCTTCTGAATTCGGCTCTGAATAGTACAGCTTATTATATACATTTTTTGTCAGGAACTTGAGGGAAAAACAGGACTTCTGAGTTTTTTTCTTGCTTGGGAGGTGTGATATCGACATTTAAACCTAGAGATGTTTAATATCTGATAGTTAATTTGTATCCACACTGCTTTGGTGTTTTGCAGTATGGCAAGGGCCAGCCAGAAACTGAGGAATTAGCTGCATTTCAAAGGTTATATTCATGTAGAGCTTAGGAAATACTTTGGGAGCTTCTGAAAGAAAAAGATGTGTATAAAGTGAGAATTGATATGTGGAACATCAAAACGAATTCTATTTTTACAGCTAAGCCCTAAACCCTGACAAATAAGGGCTTATAACTGAACCAGTGACAGCTCCTTTGCTATTGCAACAGGTGATGAAATAGTGAATGAAATGTGAAATTTATCATAAGACATAAAACCTGTAGGAATAAGATAGGCTGCACAACTATGTTTCTTAAAAATTTGCACTCTGCTAAATGAGTTGAGGTTTCTTTTGGTGTCCCCCCACTCACCAGCTCTGTCCTTCTAATCGGAGTCTTAGAAAAAAGGAAAATATCCATCCCTGGTGTGCTTGAAGCACAAATGGGAGATCACTGTAAGGAAATGCCACCCTCTCTTTCGATTGCAAGCGCAGTGAATGGAATAGATAAACATCAAATAAGGGTCTCCTTTTTTTTCAGTGTGGGAGCTAGAGGAGGGCAGATTTTGGCAGAAGTAAAAAGCTTGGGCTGTCAAAGATTTCTGTCTTCCCAGAATTCCTCTCCCATTTCCCAAGGTTAAACGCATTGCCTCAAGGCAGCTGCTTAGAATGATAAAAGGGGCACTACAGGACAGCGGTGCTCTTTGTAATGCTAATAAACCTTGATTTTGATATCAGATGCAACCCTGGGAAAACCTGCCAGGTTTAGGCATAGAAATCTAACACTATTTAGCACAAGTTCGTGTAAAGAAGTATTAGTTTGGGAATGGTGATGGTCTAGTTTGAGTGGCATATGAAAGCAACAAATGCACTCTCTTCTCTGCCTTGTCAAACCTTCCTGTTGTTTACCGACAACAAAAGGAATCGCCCGAGTGCTAATTAAACTGAATATTGCATTGAAATGCACTGCGAAGTGTCTGCCGCAAATTCAGCTTTCGAGCTTCACTGTCAGCTGAGCCAGAACCCCCCGGAAAATGACGGGGTGCGCTTTCCCTGAGTTCCCAGCTGGGACCTCTGCCGGGAGCCCAGCCAGGAGTGTTCCCTCGGGATGGGAAACCTCTGATGAGAACCACAACATCCTGGGCTGGAAGGGACCCCCAGGGATCACTGACCCAGCCCCCGTTCCTGCCCAGAGCCCCCAGCAATCCCACCCTGGGCATCCCTGGCAGCGCTGTCCAAAGGCTCCTGGAGCTCTGGCAGCCTCGGGGCCGTGCCCGTTCCCTGGGCAGCCTGGGCAGTGCCCGGCACCCTCTGGGGGAAGCTGAACCTTCCCCTGATCTCCAGCCTGACCCTGCCCTGGCCCAGCTCCAGCCAGTCCCTCGGGATCCCCATGTGGCCCCTCCAGACCCTTCCCCATCCTCCTAGCCCAGAGCATGGAAATAATCTGTTGCAATAAATGCAAAGCCATGGGACTGTTGATGAGATAGTGTGGAATTTTACCCAGGAAGCACAGGAACTTTATTAAACGCTTTTCTCTCTAGAGTTTCACTTAAAAATGACAGATGTCTAAATTGTGTTGGCCATTAAGCCAGGCTGTCATTGTTAGCCAGATATCCCTGAATCAATAATAAATATGTAAGTTAAAACATCAGGGGAGTGACTCAGTATAAAGTAAAATGAGACATATTTATGATCAAGGCAGCTGTAAATGAACAATGCATTTTGGTCGTGTGGAGTTTGGCAAAATGGAGCTCCAGCTTATCCTCACAAAGCAGCTCTGCCTCTTTGAATCCATGAGAAAACCCCCACTGGCTTGAAAGAGGTTTGGATTTCACCCACAAAGTTGTGCTGAAATCTGAACAAAAGCAAGAAATATTCTGACAGTTCACTGGAAGTGAAGCTGTGTATTCTCCTCCTTCAATTTCACCAGCAAGACCCATTCCCATGAAGGGAACAGCGTCCCCAAAATGCAAAAATCCTCTGTTAAAGCAATGTGAAACTGTCAGGAGTGCACACTGTTAGCTGAAGCAATCACACTGTCCCCACAGCTCCCACCCCACTGTGGAGATGATTGCCAGGGTCCCTCTGGGATATCTGGGACACCGCTAAACCCCCCAAGGGCCAAGGGCTCCCAGGGCCCGGCTGGGACACACACCTGGCACCAGGGGCACTGCACACAACAGAACACAGGGATGCAGAGTCAGCAGGGCTTTGGCAGGAAAAATGTGCATCTTGGCTTTTTAGCAAAAATGGCTTTCACTTAACTTTGCCCAATTCTTCGTTGTTTCCTGGGAAGGTACTTCCATTATATATTCAAGTATATACCTCATAAAAATCTGTGTATTTTAATTTGTTGTTGTTGTTGTTTAGGAAAATCTTCATATATCAAGATTTTTCACCCCACGTTTCTAAGGAAATAGGTAACAATAGGAAAAGAATTGGGGAAGACACATTTATATGCTTTCTGAATTGTCTTCATATAATACTGAATTATTTCTCTCCATTCTTCCCATGAAACTTCACAATGAAAGGAAACAATGGGGAAGGTTCAGATATTCTAAAAGCATTCCTGAAACATATTGTTAAAGCAATACTTCAAATTTAATCTGATTTTTTTTATTCTTTTGATGACAGTAGCAAAAATCTTATAAGTAAGGGAAAGCCATTACCTAGTGATTTGAGGTTAGATTTATAAACCAGATTACTTTCCTTTTAACCACAGAAGTCACTAAGGCTTCATTTAATTAATAGTTTCATTGGGTACATGTGGCAGTCCATTAAGACAGTGTGTATTGGCTCCAGGTAGATATTAAGATGTATCCAAAGATTACTTTATAATAATCAGCAGCATGCCATCCTAAATAAATACGAGGTTAGCATTTTAGATCTGGTTCCCAGCACAAACAGCAAAGAATAGTGATTTAACATGGGATCGTGCCTTGCACCATGTGTTCTGTTTGGGTTTTTTCTGATTAAATCCATCAGGTAGAACTCACAGTGTTCCAGAACTTGGCCTGGTGATTGTAAAACAGTCAGGCATTATTTTGAGATTACCCTTTTGCTCTGGAAAATTCTGACTAGTTGCTATGTGTGCATCTTTACTTCCACCTCAGCGGGGGTTCTCTGCTTCTTCAGTGGGAGGTTTTTTGCTTGGTTCTCTTTCAAAATCCTTTTTTTTCATGAAAGCACAGCTTCAACTGCCTTTCGGGGCTCTTCCCAAGTGACCCACTGCTACTCTCCCCCTGTGCCAGCAGTACAGTGACAGTGACAGTGGCAGGGTGTGATCCTGGGCAACCTCCAAGTGAGGGTGGGGTAACAGCAGGCACAAACAAACACAGTAGAATAAAAACTCCTCCTTTATTCTGGAAAAGCTGGAACTTTGCTCCATCTGAAGTTGCAGTCTCATCTCCAGCTATTTTCTCCTGTGGAACCAGCAGGACACTCTGGTTGCAGCTGCTGTGCTGTTTATACTTCACACGGAGCAGCACTTTAAAACATGATCAGTACAGGACTGCTACGTCTCCTTGGCAATACCCACAGGTGAACTGCTCTTTAACAACTCCTTTAATGTCTCAACAACATCAAAGCTTTTTTCTCAGCAACCGAGACGGTTCTTTGAGCACCTCATGTCTCTATTACCATAGAATGCTGTTGTGAGTATATACATACACACTGTGGCATATATTCTTATTTATCTGGGTTATTCCTTATCTTTTGGGTGTTGAAAAAGTTTATCACTGAAAGAGCTGGGTTTTCTTTTCCAGGCGGTCTGAGAATCATGACCATCTAGAGTTTGAGGAGTGTTTAGTTCTGATAACTAAACAGAATAATGCCCACCCCACCCTTTTCCAGCAATGCACCAATCCAGCTGTGCAGCTCCATTCACTCCCCACAAAAAGGAGTGGGATGCTCGTGACAGTCCTTCAAGAGAAACGAGACACCCTTCAGATCTTACAGCTGCAGAAGAGCCTGCAGACCTCAGAACAGAAGGAGTACCAAATTCTAGGTTATGGGGAACAGCTACATTTGGTTACAGAAGCACATGAGAAATCCCCACCTGTGAAAATCCCTTTGCAGGAGTGGCGTGACTACCTGTGACTTTACTCTGCCCTGTTGCTCTGTCTGTGGGCAGCTCTGTGCAGCAAGGGGCTCATTCTCACCCTGTCCTTGCAGGGCTGGCAGTTTATTGCAGGGAGAATTCAGGTCAGCCTGTGAGACACGGGAATGATCAAGTCTGAGCTTCAGCCTCAGGGTAATGTCCTATTTCTCCAAGCAAAATCTCTTTTCTTATGAATTAATGGTTTGTCTGGTCACCATCGATCTTCCTTCAGCTGATCTTTTCCTCATTGATCTTTTCTCAGCAAGAGAAATGCCAGTCAGCCACTGCACTGATCTCAGAGCCGAGTATAAATGGAGTCAGCACCTCGGAGTCCTCCTCAGAGGCTGCTTGGGAGTCTGTTCCCTCAGCACCTGGCCACGGCTTTTTCATGCAGAATAGTCCTTGAGAAGATCCTGCCTTCAGGGAAATGGTGCAAAAATGATGTGATGTTGGGTGAAAGCTCACATGGTTCTGGTGTTTGTTAAGGAGAGGGAAGGAGTGACTGCCCCGTGTTCTCTCCAGGGCCTGCAGGGTGCTGCTGTTCCCTCCCTGCAGCGGATTGTTTTACAGGATATTGTGGGGAGGAACCCCAAGCTGTTACAAGTGAAAGGGAATAAATCCGTTGAGCTAAGATGACTCACTGACATACCATAAAGCCCTTTCGAGTATTTAAATAGGAATAAAGCACAGCATTAAATATTTATTCACATATGCATTTCTTCTTGAAATAACTAAGCTACTTTGCATATAGTCTACCTCATTTACTTTCTCGAGAGACAATAATAAATTAGATGTTTTTAAAACCATCTCCACATGTTGTGTTGTTGTGTTTATTGGAATAAAATGCTGTAGTAGATGTATGGAGAGCTACCACAGGTATCACTGGTAAAAGTAACAGTCATTTGGTACAAATGAACTCTATTTGACCATCAGAGGAAGAAAAGAGGTACAAAGCACCATTATAGCAGGTCTCAATATTTTTGTTCTATTCCAACCTTAGTACTTTAGTGCAGAGATAGCTCCATCAATCATTTAAAACCACTGACCGTACCTTGCACCAGCTATCAGCCATAGTTCATACTGAGCTTTCCGTGGGCTCCAAATGGCTTTACATTTTATGTGCAAAGCTGGGTAGAAAATTTATAGTTGCTTTCCTTCTGACACCTGGATTTCCCACCTGGAAAATAAACTCCTTTAACTACTTTAAATCTTCATGAATTTCTTGCTGCCTGGATCTCCAAGGGCTCAGTTGTGACTGCTCCTGCCTGTCCATGCCATGAAGAAATAATCCTGTTCCACTGTGTGTGAGTCTGGCTGATTCATGGGCTCCAGACACAAAGCAATAAGCAGACACTGTATCCTCATTTAAACCCAGATCTCAAAAACAGTTAGGAACCTAACAACTCAATTTCAAAGGAATCTGATGCCCAAACGTGTCTGAGAGTCTGAGCTCTGGTCCCTGCCCCAAGACAGAGAAGAAGGGACAAGAGAAAAGCACAGGTGAGTTTGTTAACTCCTGTTCCAGCTGGCACGTTGTGATTTGACATTAGTATAGGCTTGGAAGAAACTATTTTTTTCCTAGTACTCTACAACTTGTTTTCTAGTATTCTTCATAAAATCTTTCATTGGGTTGTTTAGTTTTAGGCTCAGAATGGAGCACTTTTACCTTTCATTACCTGTCTGTCTGTCTATATTATTGTTAATGCTCTTCCCGACAGCTTAAACCTCACACAGCTGGGTATAGTTAGGTGGCTGTCTCGAAAATGATTCTGTTTAGAGGCACCAGTGTTTTCAGAGAGGACTGTCATTGTCATCAAACCTGCCTCAAAGCTACAGCCAACAGCACAAGAATATCCTCACAGACATCCCCATGGAGAGGGAATAAGGGCAAACATCAGGCAGTGAGTCAGTCAGAACCGGTGAGTTACAGGAAAGGTTTCATTCTTAATAACAACTGCACAGAGCTCTGAATGGGAGATTCTTCCTTGCCACTTCTGCTTGGGATTCATCGATTGCATTGGGCCATTCTCAGCACACCCAGAGGAAGAAATAAGGAAGATACTCTTTTATAGTGAGGGTGGTGAGGCCCTGGCACAGGTTTCCCAGAGAAGCTGTGGCTGCTCCATGCCTGGAAGCACTCAAGGCCAGGCAGGATGGGCTGGCCAGGCTGCAGATGTCCCTGAACATTGCAGGGGGGTTGGTCTAAGTGGCCTTTAGAAATCCCTTCTGACCCAAGGCTCTCTGTGAAGTGGAGGAATTTGGCTCCCAAATGGCACAACCCTTCTCAGCTCTCCAGGCTGGCAGCTTCCACGCTCTGTACCTGGGAAGCCCTCTCAGATTTGCAGGGGAACTGCGCAAAGGTGAGCGATATGATCAGTTTCTATGATTTATTCCCATAAAAAGTGTTGGAGCTCGATTTTGCTGTGGAACTTCTCTTAGGAGGTGGACTGAGCACCTTCCTGGAAGCACCCTAAATCCCCTGCAGGCATTAGAGAAAACAAAGCCAAGTAATCACTGAGTGATCCTGCACCATGTGCTGTGGGGATTGACAATGGTGCTTCCAGAAGAACCTCCTCCACATTCCAAGCATTCTTCTGTGCTGGTTTTGGTCAGAAAGCCATCTTATTACCTTCAGCTGGAAGTCAACCCAGATCCAATGCACTGGGCCGCAGCCTCTAATGCAGTTTACCTACCATAAAAGTTAAAAATAAACTACAGCTTATTGCACTTACTGAAAAGTCAGTTCAACGTGTCGTGGGGCTTATTAGCACACTGAGAATGTTCTTCATGCCTTAATACTAGGGCAGGACTCTGATGTAAAAATGAAATGAAACTATTTAAATTGACTTGGATACTTATTAGGGAGAAGGTTTCATTTAATTCCCTTTTCTGTTTTTCTCTCCTTTATGAAGGCAGCCATCTGGGCTTGATAGGAGGTAGGGCAATGACAAGTCTATTCTATGAAAAACACTATAATTTTTAAAGCACTATTACCAAATGAGACTCAATAGACAAAGTGTGTAAGTGAAAAGTGATTTGCCTTGTGGAAAAAAAAAGTACATTCTAGCTGTATGCTACAGGGATCTTATGCTGCTAATTGGAAAACTCAAATTTGTAGACATTTGCAAGTTGAACAGGTGACAATAACTGGTGATAACCAAGGACTAATTATCTCAACTGGGAATTAACCATCAGGTGTTCTGAACTAAATAAAAGGGGAGGGGATGCTTGGAATAGCAATGTGTCCTATTTATGTTGAAAGAATTAGCAGGGTTTTATGTGGGTTTAAAAAAAAAAAAGTTAAATGAATCAAATACTCTCTAGGCTAGTACAGTGTGTGACTGCTGTGGTTCCATTTCTCAAAGGACTTGGACTGGAGGGAGTGGAAGGAAATAATAATGTAGAATGGTACGATTTGCTTGCTGAAAAAAACCAAAACCCAACCTTCTTTGTTCTCTTTTGAATTTTGCTAAAGCGAAGAAAGAGGTTGGTTAGCAGTTCTTGGAATGCAAACAGTTTGATTGGAATTGTTCTCGGTGATTCCGGTTAGAAATACACACCGAGGTGTAGGTCTGTGGGTAGGAGAGGTTCAGCTCTTGCAGATTTCCAGGCAAACCCCGGGCAGAGAGCTCAGGACAGAGTAGGGCATGGAGTTGGGCATCGGCAGATCCACCTCAGGCTGCAGAGTTCCTGGCTGGAATTGTGCACTCTGCTAATTCCACACTGCTCCAGCTTCCCTAATGCTCATTGCAAAAGTTAAATTCTGATGAGTAGGGCTGGAACAAGATAGGGCCCTGGAGGGTACCAGGAAAACGATAGAACAGCAAATGAGCTGCAGCAAACCCCACCCTTCTCCTCCCTTCCTACCCTTCACACAGGCTTCTTTATTCTTGCATTTTGTTTGTCTGACACACCAAGTGAACAAAAGTGACAGCACTTTAAAAATAATATCAAATTCCGAAAGCAGTCAGAACCTTAAATTGGAATTTCAGTCTTTGACATTGGAAACAAACATACAAGACAATTGTTAGCATTCTGCATTGTGCAGATAAAGACACAGACTAGTAGCAAATTCTTCTGAGAGACATGCCTGATAAGATTATAAATTAGGTTTTACAGAGAAAGTACACTTAAAGAGAGATTTAATTGTTTGCCAATAAAAATCTCATGTTGCATGGAGATTTCAGAGCTCATTTTAAGAGTTGTTACTATTCAAATGCCTTGTTTTAACACTTTAGGGGTTTGTTTGGTGGGTTGGGTTTATTGAATTAATTGTTCTACCTCAAAGCTTCACTGTTTTCCTGACTTTTGCATCTGGTTTAAAATTTTGCTTCTTTTTGCTAAGTCTGTATTGCTGTGCAATAGGTGGAAAATATGGTATGTAAGTAAAAATCCTTTTTTTTTTGCTTGCTAGATTTTAAAAAAGCTGAAGTGTGAAGGTTACAGCTGTGAGATTGGGTGCTCTGTACATGTGACTGATTTTTGGGCATGTCAGCTCCGATATTGGACTTTAGGGCTCGTTCAAAACACTGGCAAAGCCCTAAGGATAAATAAGAATGGGTTTGTAATGATGCCTGGGGAAGATGGTGTTTAACCTCAGCTGAGTCTAAACTGCAGCCACAAATGAAGCTGCATCAGAAATCAGCAAAAAGTCCTGAAACACTTTCAAGTTCCTCATTCGGTAAATTGCATTAAGCAGCCGAGGATTTTTATCTTTAGTTCTTTCATTCAGCTTTAGGAAAATGGTTCTGAATGGTCAGAACAAAATATTTGGTAAATTCTCTTAGTCTGGACTAACAGGTGTCAATGTGTAGTTGCTCTGAAAGTGTGAACCTGTAAGTGGAGGTAACACAGCTGCCCCTTTATGGGAGATAAACTCCTGGGGGCCTTATCTGAATCCCACTGAAGTAATAAAAAAACAACTGACAGGTCTTTGGATCAGGGCCACTAGGAATACCTGTTCTTTCGGGTTCATATCACTGAGCTTGTAAATATAATTTCCATATCCATTCACTAATCAGCATTGGTAATCTATTGAAATCTCCATGTCTGCACACTCACAGTGAAGGTGGATTTCTGCTAAGACATCAGCCAGATTTTCTTCACATCAACTCTTCAGCATCACAATTTCTACATATTTAACCTTCTGTTTCTAGCAAACATCATCTTTTGCATCAAAGGGCTTTGGGACGTCCAATTTTTGCTGACACACCCATGCTGTGCTTTATTTATGCATCACCAAAGTATGGTACTGCCCAAAAGGTGAAAGACCTCTCTCCCCTTTAACTCATTTCCTGAGGAGACCAATATCATCCAACTTCAGAGTCTGACAAATGTAAATTGAGGTCCGTGAAATTAGAAAAGTGCTGAACTAGAGTGCACAGAAAAGTGTGACATTCTCCTGTGGTGAATAACAATCTAATGCAGTATCTCCCATAATGAGAAACTTGGACGGGGGATACGCTTTACCTGTTTGTGATGTACATAGTAAAGCCTTCCTAATGCTCTTGATGCACAGAGAAACTGCACACCCCGAACTCTATTAATGCTGCTTTTGTAAACCCAGCAGCAGGGAAAAGAGACTCTTTGCAAGGTTAAACTGAGGGTCAGAGCACTCTTTTGAACTTTCTTGCAGCAGCTTCTCACAGTGCAGCTGCTTAGGTGCTGGCCGTGTACTTGCTGAGCTACTGAATTCCTGACTAGATATTTAGAATTGGAAAACAGAAGAAAAACCTTCTTAAACATCTCTCATAGCTTCCAACATTAATTATTAAAGGAAGAGGCTTCCAGAATCTTAAAAGACAGCTTTTTTTTTTCTTTCCTGAGTTTGTAGATTCGTCAGAAATAATGAGAGGGCAGCTGTGTCTTATATCCATTTCAGAGGATTCCTGATAAATTTTCAAAGTGTTTTTCCTGTTGATTGTTTACATAGAGCATCTTGGCCTATGAAAAAGTGGCTTTTTATTTTGTTTTTTGAATATATCATTATATAGATTTCAAGCATTGTCTGCAATATTTTCTATTAGCTCAAGTTGAGCGGAAAAGAAAAATGGCTTCTTTAACACCATTCTAATTTTTTTCTAGTCACAATTTTTTCTGCTCTACTTTTGACTGAAAATGGACTGTCTTTCACTTGGAATTTAGAAGAGATTAATAAGCTGTGGTGAAATTTCAGTTTGTGTGGTTTATTGAGAGTTTAGGACAGAAAAAGAAAATATAAAGGTAAGATTTTGATCTTCATGTGCCTTTAGACACCTTTGTACAGAGCTAACTAGCAGTGTGTTCAAGCTGAAATTTCAATAAAGCGGCACCTTGGTCACCCTGAGCAAGGCAATTGTCCATAATAAATAGGTGCAGTAATTAAACACCCAATACGTGGTTCTGATTCTGGGAATGCTTAAACATACCAGTAATTTGGCATTTCTGAGAAGTCCTACAGCCTCTGAAAGCAGCACTCCCCAAAGGAGGGTTATTGTTTTGGGAGCAGCCTTGGAGTGCATCCCTTTGGAAGTTGGGTTTGCAGATCAGTGGCCGTGCTGGGGTGCAGTTTGTCCCCAGGGCCTGAGCGTGCCACGGTCCCCCTGCTCCACACAGCCCCACTGCTTTGGCCTCGAGGGCTGTCCCATCTGGCATTTTTTCTGCCAAAAAAATTGCACAGCATCCCCCCAGAAGTTTGTGCTGGTCAGGATGGCAGGTGACTCCACACAACAGCATGGTAAAGTGTGCTGTATCAGCTTTTGATGCCCTGGATTTTGGTGTTCAATGGCAAACAACAGCAAATTCATGGAGCTTTGCTGCCTCTGCCAAATGTGACATCTTTCAGGGTATAACACGCTGAAAAGCTTGCACAGGCTGTGCCAACTGCATGATTTAGCTGCTATAAAATCCCTCTGAACCAAAACCGTTTTGAAATAAAGAAGAACCAGCCTGAGAATTTCACTGCACTGTTGGATATCCACTCAAAGATCAATCACCTGTCCTCATTCTGTATTCCTGCTGTATTTTTCAGCTTAATCTTTTCTGAAGCTTACCTATTTCATTAAGGCTGGAATTTTAAAAGACTGGCAATTGCATGCAGAGGCAGAGTCAAGAGTGAGAAGTGTCAAACCTGGACAGCAAAGTTCTGTACAAATGGTATTGTGCCATTAGAAAAGGCAATTTTTTACTTCCTTTTTTGTTTCTGTGGAACTCTGTAATGCCTTGATGCTCAGTGTAAGTTTTCCACGGTTTGGCACCCTAATATTCCTGAATTCTGTCCTACCCTAAGACTAGATTGGTGCAGAAAACAGGGCTGGCTGCAAGAGAACAGGTTAACCCACCTGATTCTCTTCAGTTTTCCCATCCAAGTAAAGTTTTTAACAGCATTTATCACATTTTAAACAGTCTGTGGATGTCCAAGCCTGGAATCTCAGCAAAGTGACTTGTTCAGAAATTAAATGAAAATAAAATCTTAAGGGATGGTACATGAAGTATTTGAAAGTGTATCAGTAAAGGATTTCTTGTGTGTTGGAAAAATGCTTCTCCCTTGGACTGTTGCACTGAAAGGATGTTTAAACAACACAGAGTGATGCAAAATATTGGAATCATGTGAAAGGATTATAATTATTCTATTAACTTGTTGGTTCATTCTGAAACATTTCTAAAAAATCCACTCTGAAACAGATTAGTAAAATGATCAAGTATCATTGCAACATCTGATCAAAAATTCAGTAAGTTAATTAATGCTCCTTTTGTTCTAATAGCTTATATAATGAGAGGGAAGTTCACTAAATAAAGCATGGTAAAAAAAAAATTTTGTCAGCAGTTTGACATAGGGTGGGTTCATGTACCCAAAGCTGTTGGAAGATGTAATAGCATGGCAGAGCTCCTGCGTGGGCAGTGTCTGTGCATTTCCACACGTGTGTGAGTGCTCCTGAGGCTCTGTGGCCGTGGGAATGACTGTGAGCAGTAGTTACCAAAGGTATTTATCATCAACTGTTTAGAATATTTGATTACAAATTTACATAGGAAAGGCAACAGCCTATAATGAGAGCATAAATCACCTTGGAATGGTGCCTTGAGTGGAATGGGAGTGAGCACCCTTTGTATTCACCCTGAGAGCATGTTAATAGGGGTGCATATTTATTTCTAGGTGTGTAACTAAAAACAATTTGAAGAACTAATGTTCCAGCAAGCAGAATAATGACTGGAGAGCACAGTATGGATAAAAATGCTTTCTTCCTTCTCGTGGTGAAGGGTTTGGTCTTGACCTTCCATTTTTTCTAGCGATGATCTGGTTCTGGGTACTTCTGAAAGGCTGTTCATTGTCCCCTTCCTCTTTATTAAATGTGTTCTGGGGGAAGGGTGAGTTCTTCTCTTCCTCGTGGCCACAGCAGAGACACAACTTAGGCGAGCTCAGCTGATGGCAATGGATGGTGACCAGTACCTGCTTGAAAGGCAGCAAATCAGAGCTCAGAGTAGGAACTCAGCGGTGGGAAGTGACCCAGAAGGGAACAGGATTCTGCACGGATACAGCTGGAGCAACAAACACCACCAGGAAGACATTGCTGTGCTCAAGGCAGACTGGTTTCTTAATCTCTTCGTGCACTTCCATCGACTTAGCAGGAATTTGCTTCAGGCTGAAGGGAGGGGAGAATAAAGTCACATAAAGCACAGAGTGAGGAGGCTGAGCCTGTGCTGCTGTGAGACACAGCCCTGGTGAGGCCCTGCACAGTCACCAGCTGCACAATGGTCTGCCTCAGACCCCATTGTGGGGTTGCTGAGAGAGAAAGAGAAAAAAATTAATTACTGACTTATTTCAGTTGATGTTTCAGCAATGCCTTTCAGCTGCTTCCAGAGTCTCCAGAGGTTCACTGCAGTGCTGCTCATCACAAGATGTCTGCAGGGTTTCTGTGTTTATTAATTTGACTTAGGTCATCCCTGCAGTTCAGCCTCAGGGCTGAAGCAGACCATGTAACAGGTTTAGGTGTTAAACTTCTGTCATCTAAGTACCTCGGCAGACAAAATTTAGGCTCCATGCATAATTTACTCTCATTTGTAAGTTAGTCTGCTTGTACTGGTGATGCATTGATTACACGGAAACATATGTAGAGAGAAAATGCTGAACTTCTTCATTTAATAAATCAGGGAAGCCTGTGAGATCTGTAACAAGGAGATTCCCAGGGAGGAGTCCTGGCTAGGTCTGCCTGAGACTTTGCTCACAGGAAACGTCCCGAAGCCTTTGGGGCTCAGGTGAGAGGTGAATCAGGACAATTCCCATGAGTTCTGGGCTCACCCCTCCCTGTCACATGTGCCGGTTTCCTCCTCTGGTGGGGACAACAGGGAAAGGGAGCATCCACATATTTTATGATCTTGTAGGATCAGTGCTGCCCCTTCTAGCTTGGTTACCAGCCTTGGCAACTCAATATGGCTGTTTCAGTTATTGTGTTTTTCCTGTTAGGTTTTGAATAGGGCTCAGTCCAGATGTAACAGTGATGGTTGTTTCTAGTAGGGATTTCGTCTGAGAGAGTCGATCTCTATTTCTTGATTTATCTCTGTGTGTGTATGTGTGCAGCTCTTCTTGAATGTATACTATTAAATCTCACTTTAGAGATTTTTCCTCCCTTATTTTCCCCCTCTAATAAGAAAAAATAGGTACATTTTGTTCTATCTCTTAATGGTTGTTTTTATTCTAAGTATTTATTGCCTTTACAGGAGCAGAGTTAATACTATATGATGTCAATATTCTTCCAACATAGTTATGCAGCCATCTTACATTTATGACCTTTTCCCCCTATAATTAGTTCCAGCTGAAATTAGATGCAGTGAGAGCTTCACTCCAATTACAGTCAGATCTGAATAAAACTGATTCCACTGCTGCTGTCTGGAGGAAAAGGAGGGGGAAAAAAAAGAAAAGAAAGAAAAAAAAAAAAGAAGAAAAAGCCCTTTCCAGTTTCACTGTAGATAACTAAGTCTCGCATCTTTGCAGTACATCTGCACTTAATAAAAGTGAAAAGGGTTTAAGGGCCAACCCTGGAGAGAGCAGAAAATTCTCAGCTCTGCCAACAACTTCGAGCAAAAGTCCCCAGGGCCTGTGTGCCCTGGCCTCCCTGGGGCAGGGGGGGCCCAGGTCAGTGATGTCGCTGCTGGTGCTGAGGTGGCAGCAGCAGGAGCTGGGCAGTGCCCCTGTGTGCAGGGTGCCCCTGTGTGTGCAGGGTGCCTCTGTGTGTGCAGGGTGCCTCTGTGTGTGCAGGGTGCCCCTCTGTGTGTGCAGGGTGCCCCTCTGTGTGTGCAGGGTGCCTCTGTGTGTGCAGGGTGCCCCTCTGTGTGCAGGGTGCCCCTGTGTGCAGGGTGCCCCTGTGTGTGCAGGGTGCCCCTCTGTGTGCAGGGTGCCCCTCTGTGTGTGCAGGGTGCCCCTCTGTGTGTGCAGGGTGCCTCTGTGTGTGCAGGGTGCCCCTCTGTGTGCAGGGTGCCCCTGTGTGCAGGGTGCCCCTGTGTGTGCAGGGTGCCCCTCTGTGTGCAGGGTGCCCCTCTGTGTGTGCAGGGTGCCTCTGTGTGTGCAGGGTGCCCCTCTGTGTGCAGGGTGCCCCTGTGTGCAGGGTGCCCCTGTGTGTGCAGGGTGCCCCTCTGTGTGCAGGGTGCCCCTCTGTGTGTGCAGGGTGCCTCTGTGTGTGCAGGGTGCCCCTCTGTGTGCAGGGTGCCCCTGTGTGCAGGGTGCCCCTGTGTGTGCAGGGTGCCCCTCTGTGTGCAGGGTGCCCCTCTGTGTGTGCAGGGTGCCTCTGTGTGTGCAGGGTGCCCCTCTGTGTGCAGGGTGCCCCTGTGTGCAGGGTGCCCCTGTGTGTGCAGGGTGCCCCTCTGTGTGCAGGGTGCCCCTCTGTGTGTGCAGGGTGCCTCTGTGTGTGCAGGGTGCCCCTCTGTGTGCAGGGTGCCCCTGTGTGCAGGGTGCCCCTGTGTGTGCAGGGTGCCCCTCTGTGTGCAGGGTGCCCCTCTGTGTGTGCAGGGTGCCCCTCTGTGTGTGCAGGGTGCCCCTCTGTGTGCAGGGTGCCTCTGCTCTGCTGCCCGCGCCGGCGCGGGGCCCGGCTCCTGGCGGGGTGCTCCTGCTGCAGAGGGGTTGGGGTGCACCCAGCGCAGCACAGCGGCGATGTCAGCCAGCCGCGCACCCTCCCGGCAAGGGGCTGGAGCTCTGGGGATCAGGACACAACCATTGTGGCACCTCACAATGAGGGCATGTGGCTCCTGAGAGCCCGGCTGAGTCTGGATCTCAGCCCTTTGATGCAGATGTGCCAGTGTGTCCTGCACAGCTGGAGCACAAACAGCAGCGCTGGCTCTCCAGAGCCCCACGTGAGCTTCCCAGGTGTTGACTGCCGCAAAGAAATATGTGAGAGATGCAAGCAGTCGCTTTGCATTCAAAGCTGTGCTTCGTATTAGCCAAATGCTTCAAAAATAACATGAAGCCTTTTTGCCATTATCAGAGATATTTAGCTGGGATTAAATGTTTGTTTACCTCAGATGGTTTCGCAGCCGGGTTTATACTTTTATCACCTCCAGATTGGATTACTGTAATCCTTTATTTGCACGTTATCCTCAGGTCTTTTTTTTTTTTTTTTTCTTTTTCTTTTTCCCCCCCTTTCACTTTTAGCTGTTGGGTCAGCACAGAAAAACAAAAATTGATTTCTGGCACCCAGAGGAGTAAATTATCTCTTAGCCTCTCTGAAATCATTGTCATATTGGGTTCTGATTCCAATCCAAATTGATCTTCCAATTAGATTCTGGATCAATAATAGCCTTATAATGGAATGACACTGTTAAGGCTCCTACCAGCTGCTGTGACCCAGAGAAGCTGATGAAAGCGTCTCATTGCTGTGTATAATCTCAGAGAAATTAATGCACATCCAGTTCTATTAGCTCACTGCTATCTGTTCCATCAGGGCAGTGGTGTGCCCGGGGTCAGCAGTGCCTTTAGCCATCCTCACACGGCCAATTCCCCAGCTCACACAGGGCTCCTGGCCCTTCCCAGAAAGCTGTGTTAAGTTTTGGCAAGGGAAAAAATGTTGTGTTCCTAACCCTGAGTCTTCAATTCCAATTAAGTGCCTTCTGAGACGTAGTGAAATGGCCATGCAACATTAAGTGAAATGAATCCAGAGATTAATTAAAGTTTTATATTAAAAATTGACAATTTAAGGAATAGGAATAAACACTTAGTGAACAGACAGAAGATCCAGTATTCTCCAAAGCTCCTCCAAGATGCAAGAATTGCAGCTGAGGTGCAATTTCCCTCCAAGCTTTTCTAGGCACTTAGTATTTCAGAAGTGATTTATCTGGAAATATGTGTGAGTTATTTTGAGGCTGCTATGATTATATCATTTGATGAGATTTTTTTCTTCTCTTTTCTTCACTGAGGACTTTAAAGTGAGAGAGACAGTCCATAGATAGCTTGTGGTTTGTTTAATTAACTGGCTTTCTTTTTATGGATGGCTGCTTGCAAGGCTGCTCTTTCATTTAGCGATTGTTTTTGTTATTAATGTCTTCAGACAGAGCTCTTCACGTATCAAGTGCAAGTTTTTGCAAAGCCAGTGAAGGAATCACACAAGAGGGTTTTCTTCCTCTCTTTCCTGCCGCTTATGTTTATTTTCTGTGGTGTTGCTCTCCATGGTCTGCTGTGGTTGTTAACACTTTCCATCAAAAAAAAATGTTCAGGAGTTCAAAGTTTTCTATCTCAGATTTGCAAAGTGCCGGTTTTTTGCAAAGGTGTCAAGAAACACTGACATCCTTAGTCCTAAATAAGAGGGAGGGGCAGCCCAGGAGAATAAATTTGATTACGTTTATTGTTCGTGTACGTGAGGAGGTGTTAAATATGTGATATTGTGGTAGGAGGGTCTCTGTGTTGCCTGTAAGAGGCGAGAGTAGAAGAAGATAAGGAGGAAAAAGAAATTATTTTATTTATATGTGACTGGGAGAGGTCAATAATGTAGGTGCTGATTAACAATTGGGAGGTGAAATAACTGTTATTTGCCTCCCCCTCAGATATTACACTATTTCTTTCACCAAAGGGAGCTGGAAGCAGCTATTCAGGTGAGCCCCCCTTGTTATAGCCATCCTGTGAAGGTCCAAATAATTCCCCAAGGAGTCATTAATCCCAATGGCTTTTTTTCACCCACACTTAAGCTTGTAGTTGCCCAGTCCAGCCAAAATCCATGTCACTACTGAGAGAGGCAGCCCCAGCACCTCTCCTTTCTCTGCTTGCTCATTCCCAGGGCTTTCCTGCTGCTGGAAGTAGCAGCCACTTCATTACTCAAATCAAAGATCTCTTTTATTCTCAGAAAGATCAGCTCCTTATAATGGCCCAGTGCGAGTCTGCCTGAGCACTTCCATGACAGGACTGAGGGGAAGGAACAGTAAAGTGAAGGAGGCAGGAGTGCGTTTTTGATGGAAAATAACTCTGTAAAGTCAGGGATGAGGAGTTAGGGTTCCTGAGGGTCCCTGCCCTCCCAAGACGAAGCTGAGGCAGCGCTGTCTCCCCAGTGTGGATGAGGACAGGGGGCACTGCCAGCAGCAGCAGCAGCTGAGTTAGGGCCAGAACAGCCTGTGAGAATCGTGGCAGGAAGGTTTGGCACACAGCTCTGAAAGTTCCTCTTCTCTGTTTCTACATCTACGTCCCACCCAGCTGCACCAGGGTTTGTTTCAGTAAGGCCACGGGAACTTTGTGTGCAGTGCCTGCTGAGCTGTATTTTCTTCTGGCATCATACCTTTGAGTGTTTTACCCACTGCATTTATCTCTTCTACTGCTAAAAGTCTTTCCCTTTATCTTGTTAACTCAGTATGTATGTGTTGCTCTTCTCAGGCTGAGGGAGTGAAAGTAAATACAAAAATGAGTGTGTGGGGACCATTTCAGGAAAATAGGAATGGTCAACTATTTTTATCTTTCCCTTCTGAAGGGAATGAGGTGAGCGTTTTCTGACAAGAAACTCTTTAATAGTTAAAGTTTGTTTTAAGCCCATGTCAAATCTCAGGCTCTCCTGAGAACTGAAACATCTTCTCTCTTCTCATGGGGCTGAATCATTCAGTTGTGTCTCCAGGTTCTGGCCTTAAACATTTCTTTATTGCATGAGTGCAGAAGAGCTGAATCTGCTTATGGTTTCTCATTGGAATGCATTCTAAAATCCTTTGTAAATGTGTGAATGTTCCTTGCAGTTAGAGGGACCCAGGGTCCCATTAAAATAAACAGAATACCCCAATAAGTATTGTACAGACACTCAAAGCATCTGTTTCCCCATGCATTGTGGAGCTTGCACTGGGGACTGACTTAATAAAGGTGACTTGGATATAGAGACAAGCACAGAGGATGAAGGTAATATAATTTTAGGGGCACAAAGAAGCCTTACATTCACTGCTGCTGTTGGTAAGAAGGATTAAATTGCTGGAATAATAATCGGGAGAACAAGAATAAACTGTCCTAGAGAAAGCAGAAGCTGAAGGTTTCTGTTCAGGCAGTAAATTGAGGCAAAGCTTTTGGGATTCAAAGTTTCACAGGAGTACACTGGTTTAGAAAAGAGCAAAGAAACTTTTTGTTTCTTCTTGCATGTGAGACGTATTTTAATGTACAAATAACAGTGGCAAAGTACAGCTCCTTTGACTGGAACTGTAATATCTCATAACCCAGAAGAGCTTCCTTTCTCTGGACTGTGGAGAAAACACTGAGCTGTTATTTCTTATTCTCAGATATCAGCAAGAGGGTGTGTGCAAGTGATAAATTTTCTACTGGCTGTAGTGAAAACAAAAGCACCTCAAGAAACCGCTACTGTGCCAACTGGTGGTGGGAAAGCATCAACATGAAAGCCTTGTCCAGCCTGTATTATTTCTGGATTATAAACAGTTTTCTTTGCCAGTAAATAAATGAAAAATGTAGATATCAAAGGTGTTCCCTTGCTTTACTTTCCTCATTTACAAAGGAAAGAGTTGCCACAAGCCGTGCTATCAGTTGCCAAGGTATTGCATGCTTTGAAACATTGAGAAAATCAAATTTCTAAAAATGTTTTGTTTTATCCACTCCTTTTCTAAAAAGCCCTACCTAAAACACTCTGTCGAAGTCTCAGTAAAACATATCTACAACTTAGCAGAGTATACGTTAGTCTGTACAAAATCTTTTTAGAAGTTGGTTGATCCTATCTGCTGAATAATTTGAGGCTTCCTTAGAGCCAAGGGGCCCAAGAGAATGAGGACTGAAATCTCTCATGAGTCCTTTTAAGCTCCAACTTTGTTATAAAATTGTTTGTTGCTGAATTCTAGGCCTGTAATGAAATAACGGTGTTGATTGTGATTGCCTGAATGGGAATTATTTCAGGGAAAGTCTGGTTGGAGGAAAATGTGGTTTTTCAAACACAAAAATTTTGAGAAGCATATTTTAATGATGTTTTATTTACTTCAAGCAGCATTTTCCAACTAAGTGATGTGAATGTTTTATTTTGTTCCTTGCAGAATAGAAGAGTAAAACCTTCCATTTTGAAATTACTTTTGATTTCATGTTTCCATTTTACAAAAAAGAAATTCAAAATCAAACCAGTCTTCTTCAAAAATTAAAGTTTAATTTTTTTTAATAGTAGTTGTAGTGGTAGTATCAAAGTAAGAATTAGAACTATAATTAGGAAGAAATAGAAGTTGTACACTGGAATATTCTGTCCAGCTCACAGCAGCAAACAGCTGTGAGAGTAATAGGTGACTCATTTTTAAAGAAGGTGATGAACACAACTTTGTTCCAGCCATCTTAGCTCATTTTTCTTTTATTTTTGCCAGTGGCCCTGTGTATGAACAGGCCTAGGCACATTCTAAACTACCCTTAAAGCTCCTCTGGTTCTTGCCCAGCATTTACATTATCTCCTTCTGAAAATGTGTAAAGAGAACAATAGATGTGGGCCTCTACTCTTGCTGGCACAGGCAAATGGATTTTTTCTTTCATATTTCTTATTTTAAAAATATTTTCCCTCATATTATTAATTCCTATTGCGCAGATTGGGGAGAAACGAAACACACGTGGATGGTCTTGGGCTTTCTAAGCAAATTCAAGGTAAGAGCAAGACCATGTGGATATTTGTAAACAATCCATGGCAACACCCCTTAGCATGAGACTGGGCCCCTGTGAGATGCCCGCTGCATTTCACACCTTGAATTCCAAACGTGGGACCTAAATATCCTTCTGAACACTTACAAAAGACCCTGAGCTGGTGCCAGAAGTACCAGAAGTTCCTTCATTTGCAATTTGCCTCACAAAACATATCAGCTGCCTTTGTTTTCATGAAAGGTTGCACACAGTACTGTGTTCCTGAGTGAGAACGGCTCAGGAAAAGCCTAATCATTGTAATTATATGGCTGAAAAATGGGGTCTTGACACATTAAGGCGCATAAGGGAAGAAAATACCACACAGGGAAGGAATTTGTTCATCGGACTCTGAAGCACGTTTAAAAGGAGGCTGCAATAAGCATCAGAAGGTAACCCCGTGGTTTACAATTACTCACTCGCTTGTTGACCCACTTTATATTTCTTTTGTGATTCAATGAATCAAGCATTGAAAAGAAAATGTGTGGATGGAATAAATATCCCCCATTACACAAAGCAAGGACAAAACTCCATGCAGAAGCATGAAGACATTATAAAACTTCTGTAGAATTATTAGCTCTGCCTCACTGCTAAATTGACTGCTCTCGTGGTGGATGTTAATAAAATAAAGCTTTAAAATCAAGATGCCAGACTGTAAATTACCTTTTTCAATTGCCCATTTGAGTCAATTCTCATGTCAATAACATAAAAGATTACCACATGAGTGTTTGATACATACATATCTGAATTTTGGTGAGGTTTTATATTAAAGAGCTGTAGGCTAATCATTGTTTTGGATGGATCTTTGGTTAATTCTAGGAGAAAAAAATTCTTTTTAAGATTGATAACTGTGATGACTTTGGCACAAGGGAAATTCTAGGATTAGGTCTATCCAGAAATTAACTAGCTGTTACTTTGTGGTTTAATACTGGGCAAGATAAATCACACCTGAAGCAGCAGTGAAGGGAAAGTTACATCTTGAAGCACTCTGTCTTTAAGCCTTTCTATCAACTTTCTGAGAATTATTCTACTCACAAATATCTGCTTGCAATAATAACAGCAGGAAACAGGGTTTTCAGACATGAATTCACATAAACATTTAAGTTTAACCTTGGACTTTCTTTGCACAGACCCTGAGAAATTCATTTGTTGTGTGATAGAACCCCATTTTAATACTCCAGAGCCAGGACCTGCTACTTGAACCCAGAGCTAAATTTCTCAGAAGAGAAGTGGATGTGAATCTGTCTTGTATCAATACAAACAGTTTTGACTGGATTGGTAGCAAATAAGAATTGGGAATTATTTTGTTAATGTTGCCAGTTTCAGTCACACCACAGAGGGAATAATGGAAGGTTGGTCACTATAAAAACAACCCAGGTACTCACTCATGAGCAAGCTGTAGGCAGACACACATTGTAATAAACCTTTCACTAAAGGGGTTTGAATAATGAAGATGTCTGTAAAAATTGAAACAAATCCATTGCTCATTCACCACCACGAAGGGATGAATTTGTCAAATATTCCTCAATAAGTGAGCTCAGTCTACCTGGAATAAAGGAGCCTTGGCTTTTTAGCTTTTGGGGTGTGGGGTGTGGTCCTATTTGCATATTAAACAGAACTTTAAAAAATCTTAAATGAAATCTCAATCTTGAAGCAGAAAAATCATATTTTAAAGTTAGAATTTTATTTTACCCCGGAGCTAGAAGTCATATTCTAATTGTTTTCAGTAAAGATGGCCTTCAGACCTGCATTTAAAGTACTTACCTGCCAAAATTTCAACTGCTCCTGCAGTACCATCAGTACTGCAAAGTGCAGAGAATTGTATAAGGAAATTTTACACAGCATTTTAACACTTTACTCTAATGACAGCTTACATCCCGAAGAGTGACTGGAAGAAGAATGTCTGTATGAGTGCATGCGTGGATGCAAGGCTCTATCAAATAGTAATTCCTTAGTTTATTATACATTTTACTGCTATCAGTGTCATTAGCCTTCCTTGTTAGTCAATCATTTTCTACCTGACTTCCTGCAGGTTTGTTACAAATATGTACCATTAAGAGTTATATTTGCTTTTAACTAGAACCAAGGGGGAAAGAAAAATACCCTATGGATACATTCAGTTTAACTGATTTTAAGATTTTTTTTTTCCTAATGAGTTGGCTTGTGTATGCAAGGAGGTTAAAAGGTGATTCAGTAGACTTTGGTAAATTATTGCCAATGGCGCCAACTTGACCAAGTCATGTTGACAGCTGGATTGAACTGGATGTCAAAAGAAAGCAAGGTCTTTAGTGTGTGCATTAGCACTGGAACACTGCTGTTCTTTGGGTAAAGACCTGAAAATGTGGGGGTTTCCCACAAGTAACTTGTGGAAGAGGAGTGTCAAACCCTGCCAGGGAGCTGCCAGTGTGACACACACACAAACATATCTCAGCCTTGCTGTCTGCACTTGCAAACACTTCTCTGTTTGCTTTCCCCACATCCCACTGGCAGGATGACAAAAACAGCTCCACAGTTTTGAGGCATTCCTTCTAGCAATCCCCAAAATTCCAATATTTACCATACTGTTTGTGCCATCGAAGGCCGAGGCAGAAGACCTGTTTTGGAGTAGGTGTTTTTTTTCTTCACTAGCAAAAGTGCTTTGGCAAGGTCGCTCATAATTTGACCTAAGTTGATTTAGACATTTGGGAAGAAATCTACTTTTGGGGACATGGCTTGAGCCCAGGCAAAAGGAAACTGATGTGCATCGCTTTTAGGACATCAATCTACATCTGACAACGGGAGTGGCACTGACCAGCAGTTGAGTTAATGTCTCTCACAAAGGATGTGCAAAGGGCTGATTTCATGTCATTTGGCAGCTTTCCTTCTGCATGGGAAGTTTTCTGTGGAAGTCAGATGGCAAACAGTGGGGAAGAAGGCACTGTCTTGTCCCCCTCTGCTTTTTGTGCAGGACCACAGTCAGCATTTGGAGTTGCTGGCTGAGTGGTTGACTGATTTTTACATATGGCTCCACAATTACTGCACATACAAATTGGGGGAAGGATTCTACATCTTTCTGAGCATTAGATATCTCTCCCAAGAGTAATTTTTGTGCTTTTGGACTGGAAGCCAGGTCTCCTGAAACCCCAGTTCTGGCACTGACAATGACATGGGTCACATCAGTTGGCAAATCATTCTGAGCCAGATCTCCAGAGGGACTTTGGTGTTTTGTTGGCTGCTGGAATACAATGCACAACCCTGACAAATGTGCAGTGAGTGAGCCCAGAATGGGCTTTGGCAGAGGCAGAACACTGAATGGGGATGCTGCTTAATGTGGCAAAAAAAGGCTAAAACAAGAGAAGGAAAAACTGTCAGATGTGTGTTATGCTTAGACACATCCTATGATTGTTGTCTCTGAAGTCAATCTACCTCTCAGAGTGTTTCCTTCAGACAGGAACACTTTAGAAAGGTTAACATGACTCCCACTGTTAAGACACCTAACCAGGATTCATTTCCAGAAATGAGCCTTGAATCTACACCTCATTTTATCTGTCAGAAAATAGAAGTACAACGTCCTTGCAGTGCTAGGGAAAACATTTGCATATATTTTTAAAAGTGTCTGACTCTTAGGAGGTGAAGGGAAATACGGGTATGAGACAATAGTGAGATTTTTCAACTCAATTTCAAGATTTATTTACAATTTAAGTGGAAAAAACACAGAACTTGTTCACCCGCCATGGCTCACATACCAGCATTAAATGGACATTTTAAATGTTGTCACTGAGACTAAAACCAGTGCTGCCTCTTTTCTCCTGCCCAACTTTGCCCCTTGAAGTGTGAAGGATGAGTATTAGTCTCAGTGGAGTCCAAGCTGGAGACATTATTCTAGTTTTGTTAGGCACTTTGCTCACATTAATTAGGAAAAATGTTTGAACCATTTCTAATAAATCAAGTCTATAACTTTAGGAGAAGCATTCCCATTATTTTGAGCACTGCTTCATTTCAGAGCTCTTTGGAGCCTACATGCTCCGTGCTCAGCATACACCTGCAGGAGGAGTGGAGAGAGTATGAAGTGGTATCAGCTCTAAATCAAAAGCAGATTAATACTTTAAAAATGTAATATAGCAATGATGCAGTGCTTAGTCTTTTCACTTGGGCTAGCTCAAATCCTCCAGTAGGTATTAGGAGATAATGCCCATTTTTGGTGTTCCACATGAAAGGTCTCTTATGGACAAAAGAGGTGATGGGATTTTATTGCCTTAATGTTTGCTTTCTGTACTGAAGTCTTGCTTGCCTCCAAGGAATCCAAATATTATTTGAGAAAGTAAAAAATTGTCCTTGAAGAACAGCAACGATGTGTTTGAAGATAATCTTTTTTTCATTGAAGCATTTGAAAAAAAAATCAGCATGTAATTAAATTATTAATTAAAGATGCATATTTGAAGATTTTGAAATTTATATGTCAGCATCTTATGCAGTTATCTCCTCTGTGATGGAGATAACTTGCAGTGTAAGGCAACAAATTATATTTTTAAGGATCTTATTCCAAGTTCTGCCAGACATTTGCCATTTATACACTACTAATTGATTATTTATACAAATTCTAATCATCATTAGCAACTGACTCCCTATGTATAATGCAACCAAGGATTCTTGTGTCTCTAAAGTAGTACGTGCTGTGGTAGACACCATTATGGAGAAAATGCTCTTGATGGATGTCCTGCAAATGGAATAATTTAGGGAAACAGGAATGCTTGACTGAAGCCTCATTTCTATTTTATGCAGAATGCACAGACAGATGTTGTCCTGCTGTCTTCTCACCTCCACTGACTGACACTGAAATTCCCCTCACTTTCCTGTCCTTGGTGGAGAAAAGTTCCCACATCTGGAGATTTCTCTTTGGCTTTTCAGTCATTCAATGCATTTCTATGTGACTGGAATTTCTGAAGTGGCAGCCAAAGCAAGGCTGGAAAGTTGGAAAGTTGGAAAGTGCATTTCAGACAACTTCCAGTGCCTGTATTTACCGCAGAGCTACAAACTGCTCTGCTGGACCACACAAAGACAACGGATTTGGGAAGAGCAGGCTAGAGGAAGCATGCACTCTTTCAGAATGCAATCCCCTCATGTGCTGGTAGCAGGTTTTTTCCAAAGTAAAATGCAAAATCTGTCTTAGCAAAATCCAGCATTTCCCTGGGAATATATGTGGGGTTTGGGTGGGTTTGTGTTACATATTAGGACTTATGTCTGGAAGGAGGATGTAAGGTCCAATCAATGGTTAAAAACATCCCAAGTCTAACCTTGCCTGACAGCCTATTTATCAAAATCAGGAATTTCTTTGAATCATCCAGAGAAAGCTTGATTAAGGATGTTGGGAAATACCATATACAAGAGCAAATCTGCTAATCAATAAGAGATGCTTCATCATGCACACTTGTTCCAACCAGCATTTATGTGGATCAGTCATTCTCTCCCACTGAATCTGATGATGTTATCTAAACTAATGGAAATGCTTCATTTCCAAAACACTGCTTGTGATGTCTGAATGCACATGTAGCAGGAGATTTTGCATGGCACAGACATTAAAGATGGATATTAGCCAAAATAAACAACTTGTGTAAGAAAAGCTCTGAAATCAGAGAATGACAAGACTCATAAGCACCATGAGCATTTGGTGCATTATCATTTTCCCTTGTCTCCAGCTGAGTATTTGTTGTTATTTTAGTATTAAGAGGGTGCCATAAACAATTACATGCTATCAGTGAAAGGATAAGGGCCATGACTGAAACTCAATGTTTACACTTGCAGCTATCAGAGCCTTTAGAGAGCTGAGACATTCCTGTAAGGCTTTAAGTACTAAAGTAAATGAACTCGAGTTTGGGCAGTGGACCTTGCAGTGAGAGCATATTTGAGCACATTCTTTGGGGGTTGCCTGCTGTATTATATTGTGTTGTGCTATTATTTCTAGAGTTGCCTGTCTGCAGAAGGGCTTGCAGCCCAGGGTGTCCACCTGGAGAAGGCTCCAGGGTGACCTTAGAGGCCCTTCTAATACTTAAAGGGGTTCCAAGAGAGCTGGAGAGGGACTTTGGACAAGGGAGTGGAGTGACAGGACAAGGAGAAATAGCCTTAAACTGCCAGAGGGCAGGGACGGATGGGAACTTGGGAAGGAATTTTTCCCTGTGGTGAGGATGGGCAGGCCCTGGCACAGGGTGCCCAGAGAAGCTGTGGCTGCCCCTGGATCCCTGGCAGTGCCCAAGGGCAGCTTGGACACTGGGGCTGGGAGCAGCCTGGGACAGTGGGAGGTGTCCCTGCCCATGGCAGGGATTTGGAACTAAGTGATCTTTAAGGTTCTTTCCAACCCATCCTGGGATTATGTGACCACTTAAAGCCATTTCCTTGGGTCACTTGTCCCTCTGGCAGGTTCTCTTTATGGCTGCAAGTCTTGTTCCTCAATAAATAATTTCCTAAAAGCAGATATTTTTCAGAAAAAATTTTAAGGTTTCTTGGGACCTGGAAGAATTCTGGCCTCATTTTCTGTTCTCAGTGAAGGAAACAGAAACCAGCCTGAAGCAACTGAGGCTGTTTCAGTGTTTTCCAGAGTGTAACCACAGGTGATCAGTGGGAGTACAAGTAGTAAGCTGAACCAGGTCATCCTGTTGACTATTTTCAGTTTAAGTTTCGCTGCAGGACAGGGAAGTCCAATGGGAAATTTGAGAGGTTGAGAGTGACCCAGAATGTGGGGAAATTACTCATTCACTTAGTGGAAACCAGCATTGATTGACTAACTAATGATATTCTATTTAGTTTGCCCTGCTAATTAGCTCATTCACTTTTCTCAAGTTAATTAGTAAGCTGGAGCCAATATTGACAACGCTGGTGGATTGGGTTGTACAAACCTTTTCTCATGCAGGACATCTGTATTTGTCATGTATCCCAAAAGATGGAGAGAATGTGAGGTAGTTGAATGGACAAATCAAACAATTGAAGGTTTTTAGCTGGTATAAGTGGACTTAGCACCATGAAATAGCACAGACATATTTAATTAGACTGATGGAAGATCTCAGGAAGGAGATTATGGAGAAATCAGAGGCTGAGGCTAAGGAGTGTCTGGGAAAATGTCTTTTATTAACCTGTACAGAGTATATCACAGTCCTGTTCAGCTGTGGCATTTTTCAAAGTATAATCAGAAGCTGCACATGTTAAAATGCAGTGCTTTTAAGAATTCACCTGCCTTTGTGATAGATAAGATTTAAATGCCAAAAATAATTTAATAGGTAAATTTTTATACGGCAGTTTATCAATGGAGAGTTGAGGCTGCAGGCAGCTGTCAAGAGGAGGTAAAGACTGTCTTCCTTCATCTGAGAGCTCATCTTTTGTTTGGTGTCTGCTGGAATCACTCTACAGTAGATACATGTGAAATAAGATACTTTTCAGCATATGATCTGAATAAACAGATTACACAGTTTAATCATTTTAGTTCCTGACAATGTGTATTTCAGAACTGAAAGTCAAGAGAGATCAGGAAATTTGCCAAAGAGAGCAACAAACCAGCACAAGCATAATAATAAGGTTTTATTTGTTAACAACCATCTACTCCCCCAAATGTGAGCAAGTTAACCTAAGTAACATCCAGCAGGGCTTATTTGCCTTCTTGTGAGCTTTTTGTTGCAGTTGTAGCATTTTCTAGTACTGCTTCCCCCTCATTATTTCAAGAAATGTAACAACTTTCCATAAATCCCAGCCTCAGAACATGAAGATTCACCAGACATCCTCATTACTGCAGCATCCTGCCCGTGGCTGGAAAGCACAGAGCCTTGGCTATTGGTCTGTGCCATCATTCACACCCTAGAGCTGAACTCCCAAAGAGCGGAAAACGCTGAAATACAAGATGGGATCCCTTTTGGCCCTTACCCCACTCTTGTATCCCTCTTTACTTAATTAGTTCCCTGTTCTCATACTGCAGATCACACTCCCGTTGTGCCATTTTCCTTTAGAACTGTATCTTAAGCGTTGCATCTCCCTTTTAACTAAGACCAGTTATGTGGATCTCTCAGGGGGGTTGGTGCATCTCTCTGCACTGAGCTGTCCCAAAGAGATGCAGTTGGTGGCAGAGAGGTCACACAGCTGGGAACACGCCGGGGGTCCCATCTCTGACACACCTTCTCCTCTGCCAGCCCTGAGGGGGGGTCAGCAGCAGGGATCTCTGTCAGAGTGGGACTTGCTTTGAGGTTTGCTTTGACTGCAGAGGCTGAGGGAAGAGCTCAGTGGGATTCACCTTCTCCGTGGCATTTGGTCATGGAGGGCCAGGAAACCTGGGCAGCCCAGCTGGTCAGCACTGTGGGCCTCTGTTTTCCTGTGGAACCCTCAGTATTTCCAAGACTGCTGCAATACCTGATCAGTTATATATAAGAAGATATATTTCCTGTACATATATTTCAGAAGCCAAGTAATTTTCAGTTTGCCTTCATCTTTTGATGGAATCCACAGGTGACACAACAAAGAGAATGAATGTGTCAGTATATTTTTGGACATATCTCTCCACTCACGTTTTCGTTAGCTCTGGAGCTTTATATAAGCTGAAGATCCTTGATTGTAGTTCATACAAACTACTGCAATAAAAATAAGACTGTATTAAGGCTAAATATTAGCTTTTGTAACTTCTCCATTGCCACTGTGTGATTATGAGAACTGTGTTTTCCAGAAAATCCTAATAAAGGATTATAAATATATAATTTGTTCGTACTATTGAGATATGTTTCTCTACTATTTTTATTTTCCATTTCCCAATGAAAGAACATAGAATATCACTAAATGTGATGATTTTCAATGTTTCACATGGGTTTATAGTTCATATTTCTGGAACACTAATGTTCCAAAAACTCCTCACTCTACACTTTAATCCACAATGCATAGCTCCCACTATCTTTTAATCATCTGTCTTGTTTAAATGTTGCTGGATCCCTGGATATGATACACTAGATGAATGTTTCAGAGAAGCTGATGCCAGGCTGCCCTCTAGACACAGCACCTGGCTCAGTGACGGTGCGTGCAGTGAGTGCTTGGAGACAAACAGCTGCAGCAGGGAGTGGGGGCAGCCCTGGTCACCCCGTCCCTTCTTGCCAGGGAATGAGCCTGGAAATCAGTCTGAGGCTTTCAAATCACTGCTCTCTGAGCTTCTCAATCTGGCTATTGATGCTGTAGCACCAACACCAAATTTTTCCATCATGTTGCTGCTTTTAAGTTTACAGAGGATTGAACAGCAATCTATTTATTTCCAGGGAGTCATAACAATAAGAATTCATATATAAGCCTGAAGCAATCAAATCAGGCCTGCTCTTAATATAAAATTCTTTAATGTTTGAGAGAAGAAGCTAACTTCTTAGAATCATATTACAGAAAGTGATATGATTTATGGATTTGCTTTAACATTGTATAGAATGGTATAAAGTACAGTATCTAGGAAAGACATGATCCTTCATTAACACGGGGAAAGGCTGCTCAGAGGAGACTCTGGGCAACTGTGGTTTAACTCAGTTGTACTGGTTTCTTTCCTGACAGTTGCTAGATGGCAAACATCTTGCTGTATGTAGAAATTATCTGTTCTTCCTAGGGAAGAAGGGTTGATGTATTCAGGACCATGTCAGCCTTGTTTCTGGGGAGACACACTCGAGTCCTTACTCTCTCAAACCCCCTCTGTGACCTTTCCTGAGCCAGCTGATCTTTGGTACCTTCCTTCTCTTCAAAATAATGAAAATATTACTTCTTTATGCCGCAGAAGATTTTCTGAGTCCTGTGATACTTTATCAGTAATACTGAGGAGGTCTAACAATAAATTTATTTTTCAGCTTGCATTTCCAGCCTGTTACTGACTGCGTCAGCGTTTCAGAGCAGGAACTGTAACTTCCCAGGGCACCCAGCATCTCCGCAGGGATTTCTGCAGATATTGTATGATTTATGAAGGGGGAGCTGCCATCCTGCATCCTGTGACTCTTTCTGCTGCTTTTGAATGGCAAGCACAAGGCCTGGGTGCCAAGTCACAAGGTCTGTCTAGCAGGAGCAGCTGCTGCTTGGCAGCTGCAGCATCGCAGCAGCTTTGAAGCTGCCCATGGCTCTGTCACATGTTTGAGCCACCAAGAGACTGCCTTGGCTCCTTTGTCCTTTAGAGATGCCATCCTTTGGTTCTCTGCAATTTTTCATGTTGTGCATAAGCTTAGTTTGTCAACAGGGGATTCAAAATTATCATTTTCATGTGGAAAGAAGGACTTCGAGTGTGGCAAAAGTCGTAGAAATGTTGGTGCAAGGTGATTTGCATAAAGCAAAATATTTTGAGAATGTAAGTTCCATTTGGAGATAATTGCTTATCTGTCATCTGAAGTTATGTTTTATAAAGAGGAAACAAATAGAAAAGCTCAATCATGTCTAGTGCTCTGCTGAAAATCAGGTCCCTGAATGGATCTCAGACTGGTTTCTAGAAAATTTAAGAGCACTTTGAAAATGAAGGTACTTGGAATTTACAGTCAGTGTGTTTCTACAACTGGTTTTACAGACTATAAATAATTAAATGACCAAATATCTTATTTGATTCCATTCAAAAAAAAAAAGAAGAAAAAAAAAAGAAAACAAAGAGCAATTTCTGCATGTTTAAGCCCAACTAAGGCTTTCTACTTTCATACTGATTGTTTTGAAGGAGTTCATAGCTGACTTGCCAAAAATTACTTAGAAATGCATTATACACTATTTACACTGGAGTTTTCAGCCTTCAGATCGTTCTGGACAAAAAAAAAAGTTCAAAATATTTCCTTTGTGCATAAGCTTTTTATCAAATACATTGTCCTGCAAAGGTTTCAGGACTATACTTGTTTTCCTAGTAGACATGAAAGTGTAGTTTATGCATATTAATTTCAGATTTTCTTCTGTCATTTCTTAGTTCTAAATACAAATTCAGCATAAAAATGCCAAATGTTTCTTTTATTTTTCTTTTTTATTCCCAAATTGAAGAAAAATAAGAGTTTTTTACTTCAGCTAGAAATTAAGTGGCTGTGAAAGAACACTGGTTGAGAGCACAGGTAATTTCATTGGGTGCCTGCCTTTTAATTTGTCTAAAGAGTTAATACCAAGTTTTCTGCCCAGGTTCCACTGGCTTAATTTCAAGGTATATGCTCACCTAATAGTGGGCATTGTTGATGAAACAAAGAAAGATTGCTCCATCAGAGTTTGGCCCCTCGTGTTTAACTGTGATTAATCCTGCCTGTCCACATATTAACCCAAAAACCCATTTTCAAACTGCTTTGGCCCCTTCCAGTAGATTCTCAGCACTGCCCTCTGGATGTTCCACAAATTCACATCTTGTTCTGTGTAATAGGGTTAAGCTGCAAAAATGGGTAAAGGTCTCAAGGTGGGGTTTTGCTGAATGCTGTTTCTGGAACTGAAGTAGGAACTGGGAAATGCTGTGGTAAAATGGCATTTCTTTGCAAGGAGCAGCATCAATAACAGTGCGAGAACAGGGGGGTTCATGACCAGTTATAGAGCTGAAAGCAAATTAATTTACATTTGGCCCCTGAATTAGGCCAAAGTAGAATTTACCTGCCTTTGCTGCTGTGTCACTGGACCTTCCTCTGCCAGCTGACCCACCCAAAAGTGTCAGAAAATAATATATAAGTAATGTGCTGGGTGAAACTGAGGGGTAGGAGGGGAAGCTTCCTTGGGAAAGGGAACAGGTGAAAAAAAAAATGCTTTTTTGTCTGTGTATCATTCTCTGTGCCATCAGGTGCTGGATTAGAGCTTCTTTCTCTGTAACATAAATGACAATTTCTGTCTGTATTTTCCTGGGTTTGAGTAGGAGAAGGCCTCATATCACCCAAGGTCAAGAGAGAGCAGAAGGGAAAATTTAGGAGTCTGCTCTCCTAATCCTTTTGTCACAGACAAGAACAGATGATGAGACAAAACACTGCCTGTGTCAAGCCCAGATAACAGAACTTCATCCCTCATTCCCCACAAGAAGGAGAATTGTGGCATGTACATTTTTAACCCAAATTCCCACCATAGATATGTCCCAGGGTTTGGGACAGTTTGGTTGTTGTGTTTGTTTTTCTTCTGGCTTGTAAGATGGCTCCTAACAGCAAAAGTTGGAAGATGGGATTTCCCAATTTTTGTCTCATTTCTATTCGTCTCTGCTCCCTTGGAGATGTTCCAAAAAAAGAAATATTAAACTATCCTAGTGCAGTGAATTCAGATGGAGCTCCTTCCTCAGACAGGAGTCCCATTGGAGGGACTCACGGAGAGGTTTCTCTGGCACTGACAGTTGGAAATTACCATGTTTCAGAAGTACTTACAATTCCTCTGCTTAACACTGGGGAGAAGATCCTGCATTGAGGGAAGAACAGACAGAAAATCTTTTGCAGCTAGATGAGTGACACACAATGTGTTTTCTCTTCAGCTCATTTTTGCTGCTCTTATTTTTTAATCTCCTAATCTTGAATCTTGATCTCTGCTAATCCTAAAAAAATTACCAAAGTGATTATTTGAATGATACACAGCAAAGTCTGTTATCTTTTATTTAATCCATCTCTTTTTACAGCTACCTTGCCCCTTCAGAATTCATCCTAAATCATATATTTTAAGCAGTATCAAAAGGAATTAGTCATCTGAAGTTGTGACCAGCAGGCAATGATTCTTGTTATGTTTCAGTTTACATCTTCCTTTTTTAGTGCATGACAAAAGGGCATTGGCTTAATTACCTGTGATGTTCCTGACTGGAGGGGGAAAGGTTCTCCGTTTGAACTTGCTAATAAAAAGCAAACATGCTTATTGTAAACCACTTCATTGTCTTCTCCCTTCTGGCTGACATTTATGAATTGCCTTCACAGGAGCCTGGGTTGGGTTTATTGAGTACAGATAACAGAATAACCTTATATATCAACTACAAGTATAAACACTGTCACTGGTGTGCTCCTTAGGATTCCATGCCAAAATATGGAAAACTACATGCACTGCTAATAGAAAGATGATGGCCTACTTGATATCTTGCTTGATATTCCTTTTGGGATCTGAAAGGTATTTTGAAATACCACAGCTTGCAGAATCCAGAAGTACTGGGATGGGGTTTGGTATTTCTGCTGCAAATTTACTTTTGCTTTCACACCTACTTGAGGGCACTGAGGCTGCACCACTGTCCAGAAGGGATGGCAGGATCTGAGTTTTGCATCTTTATCCCACGTTTAATTTTTCAATAGATGTAGATCCACATTCCGAGGGCACAGTCAGTCACTGTAGTGCAATATTCAGCATCACCTCACTTCCAAAGGGTTCTGGGGGTGCTCAGACAAGCCCCAGGAGAAGAAAGTAGATCAGGTACACAAAATGGTGAAAATATTCTCCAGGTTACATATCATTAAAACTTTTCATAAATCAGTACGTCTGCTGTAATTGCACATTCTCTCACAAGAGGTTTGATCACAGAATTCAGATTTTATGTTCAGCATCATAAATTTCTTGCTAAGCCTTAGGCACAAATTTCTCTTACAGAAATATGATTTCTGTTGTAGATGAACACTGGAACAATATAAAGGACTCATTTCATAATGAACCTGCTTGCCTTGAAAACAAATAAGCACAATTTTAAGAGCTTTTTCTCTACATGTGTAAGGCAGACTCTCCCCTGCTTGTGACCCTTCTTATTTAGTTCTCTCCTTCAGCAGCAAGAAAAGAAGATATGAAAAAACTTCTCTCTGTTAAAGCACCTTTCCCTTCTTGTTGCTTCTTTACTTTTTCTTCCCTATAATTCCTGTTAATGTTTCTAATGTAGCAGGGTGCTCATTCCTTGCCATACTTTACCATTGATGGACAGAACAGAGGTTTGTTTCAGTGGTGTGAAAACAGACATTCTAGTAACTACTGCTGCTCCCTGCACTTAGGAGAGCTCCTTAGCTTACCTGTACATTTCTTTTGTGGCAGATAGGCTGAAAATTGCTAGTCAGGAAACCCACCAAAAGTAAATGTTTGGCTCTTTCTCTGAATTAAAAAAAAAAAGAAAAAAAGGAATGCTTCTTTTGAAAAGCATTGAAATTGTTACTGATTTTTTGTTCTGTCTGGCCAACAATATGAACCCTAGCATCAATTTAAACTTGATTTAGACCGTGAATTATGAGATTTTAATTAGATGAGGTGGTTGTAAACTGCTGATTTTTTCCTCCAATGGAAAGAGGTGCTTAAATGAAACCATTAAAGCAGGCTACTTCTAAGTCCATTGTACCAGGGAAAGCTTTCCAGGCATAGCACATTGTGTTTAGTATCACTTTAGAATTCCATAAATCTTTGATCAGCTTTTATTTAATCTTTGTCTAAATTGGAAGATAGCAATGGTCCCTTAAGATTTTGTATGGAGTTGAATGAAATTTAATAAGGTGCCTGACAGTTATTTGATTGTGATTCGTGGCATTTTCATTTTACAGACTTAAGCAATACTGACCTCAAAAGGACTGTCATTCAGACTAGGTGGAGGGTGGGGAAATCAAATATTTTATTCTTCTTTGTTCCAGTCCTTTTTACTTGATAAGCCTTTAATAAAAGTAGGAATGAAGTCCTTGCCAATTCCTAGACCATTTCTCTATTCAGAGACAGCAGATTGATTTCTGGAACATTTTAGAATAGAAAATGCAAAACAAGACAACATCCAAGTGGCTTCACAGTGACAACCTTGACAGACTTTATAAATCTGGAGCAGAGGGGAGCTAGGACATGGGATGACATGGGCTGCTTCTCAGGGGACCACCTGGTGAATTTTGCAGTCCCCAGGGCAGCCCGTGGGTTGCCCTGAGCTGCAGGAGGTCCTGCTGCCCACTCAGGCAGAAATTGTGCATTTGAAACGGTGCTTCCAATTATTTCAGCTTGATGCACAACACAGAGGGCTGAGAGGATGAACCCCATCTCTGCAAGGTTTCCATCTCTGGCTCTCAGAGCGCAGGCTCCCAGGCTCATGGAGAAGCCATCTCCATTATTAAAGCACAATTGCATTAGTGACGAGCTGCTTCCCTCAATTAGTTTTGACACGAGGTAATTTTATGGCTCCAAGTATACTTATCTTTGACTCCTGATGGATTTTCCTATGTCCTTGTTTACTACCTAAACCACATTTTCTTTTCTTTTTACATTTGCTCAGCGTTGCAATTTTAATCAGAGTTATGTATTATTGTTTGTTATTTGCATTACACTAATGGCTAAATGTCAAGGCCCCATTGCATTACACGCAATAAAATATATTACCTATCTTTTTAAATCATTGACAGAGACTGCTGCTATGTCACTGTGCTCACAAGAGTTTGGTTCAATAACAATGAACTGTTTATTTTCTATTTGCAAGAGAAACAATCAAGGAGCAAGAAGAATGAAAAGTAACTGGAAAGAGTTGGTTTTAAGCAGAGATTTAATTGGAGTCAGTGACTGAGTACTTGATATTATGCTGTCTTGAAACAGATGAACTTCACTGAATACCACGAGCAAATGGAAGGATCTTTATGAGGCAAAACTACTGTAGGAGCATAAAAACTGGCCCAAATTTTTGCTGCTCCAGCACCCAGCCTCTGACAGTAGTTGCTCTGCAAGTATGACAGACAGCTAACCTGCCCTGCAGAATTCCCATTCTAGTCTCTAGCAGTAGTTAACTTCAACTAATGAGGGATAATATCCTTTACAAAACCAATGCTTGGGAGATGATTCTGGCATGCTGCACTAAAGAAGGTGCTTTACCGAAATATTTGGGCAGGTTATTTACATCTGTTTTCCTATATTTATGTGTATCTTATGCTGCTTGTTTGAAAGCGTGGGAGGCAGAAAAACAGAGTATCAGTGTTCAAGGCTGGAATTCCTTTCGTTCTGGATGCAGTTCTGGCAATATGCTCCCCATTTAGGGAAGTGTTTCTCTTACTGTTAACTTCAATAACATGAAGAGTTCTACTCAGCTCAGTTTGAGCTCTCCTAGTTAGGGCAGTGGCCAAGGACCACCATCAGATGCTTTTTCTGTACACTTGGAATAGCCACTTTGAATAAGATTTTCAGTGCCACTTAGCTGACTGGGAGCCAGAGTTTAAAAAGGGATCTGGACACTTCTAGATGGTTGTGAAAGCTTTTAAGTGGCAGTAAATAAAGATAAGCAAAAAGGAGACATTTCTAAAGTGCCAACTGACCTCCTTTCCATTATTCTACTCTACATATGCCTCTGGATCTTTGGGAATCTAGAGCTCTGGAACTAAGAGTGGGAAATAGTAACACAATAGAAAATAGAATCACAGAACCACAAAATAATTCAGGCTGGAATTTGAGATCATCAAGTGCCGTGATTAATCCAGCACCACCAGCATGGTCACCATCAAACCACGTCCTCAAGGGCCCTACCCACACTTCTTAAGTCACTTCTAGGGATGGTGACTCTACTTTCCTGGGCAGGTGGGTCGGTATCAAACCCACCTGCAGGCTCCCAGCTGGTTTGTATTTGTGGCAGTGATTCTAATGGATTGTAAATGACCACAAGTTTTTTAAATGTCACCAAATCAAGATTTTATTTGCTATTCCAGTGAGGAGGGAACCTAATCCTAAAATTCAGCAACACGTGGAGGCTTACTGCACTTTATAAGAAGATTCATTCAGTAGTGAGTCAAAGGAATTCAAATGTTTGCTGGTGCCATGTCTTGCAAGGCTGTTCTTCCCCAGAAGTCTATTCCTAAAAAAACCTGATTCTACTTACTTAATATTGGGGTATATTTAAAATGAACATCATTACAAGCCATCACATTTTGAATTTAATTCAGAAGTCTCAGCATTCTGGAAACGGAACTCAGCTCTCCTTTCCAGTAGTGTTCTTTCAGAACTGTGAGTGTTCAGGTGTGCTCCTCACTCAGAGAGACTCTGCTTTAAATCGGTAAATATGCACAGCTGATTGCCAATAACATTAATGGGAACTGCACCTGTATCCATAGGAGACAACAGGAATTGTGCCTTCAGGTTTGCTATTTCTTAACAACAGTAACGATGCTTTGAGGGCAGTATTACTTTAAGAACAGAGCCCATTTAATTTGCTTGGACTTTGAAATCTTCTGGTAGAGTGTAATTGCCTGACACACAGCTCCTAGGAGGTGAATTTAAATGAAATACATTTTCCAAGCTGCAAAGCAAAATTACTAAATGCCTGATTAGAAGATCTGTGTCACTAGTACTGCTTCATTATGAGGAGTCTCTTAAAAATTTCATACCAACACTTGCCTTTCACAGTCCACATCCTGGTGCCTGTTAAGGCACAGAACAAACTAAATCTTCTTGTCTGACACGGAGTGGGGCAGAGATCAGTTCTGACCTGTGTTTGTAGTGTGCCAGGAAGCCCCATGGAAGAGGACAAATCCATGCATGGCCCTGGGGAAGCACTCCATGAACCTCCTGAGGTGTGCACGGCTGAGCTGCTCTCTGCAGGGCTGGGGGAGGATACTCTGCTGGCTGGAGTAGTTCTTTTCCTTCTCCTTAAAAGGCAAGATATAAAAGACTCTGAATTTTCAAATAAATGAGAAAAAGAAAAATGGCCAAACATAAGCTGTAAAGAAGGGGTTTCTGCTCAGGAAAACTGCTCTGGCCATCAGACACATCTCTTTGGAGACATGCAGAATTTCTCTTATTTATTCTTCTAACTCCATTTTCATTGCAGTGTACCAAGCAGCTGGTTGTGTCCTTGAGTGGTTATTCTTGAGGTAAGCCTCCAAATTTCAGACATATAAGGCCAGGAAAAAGTCTAAGGCTTGATTCATCCTCACATTTATGTCTGTTTAAGTTAGGGATAATCAAGGATGCCCCAAATTTAGGATTATGAATTAATACTTAAGCTCAACATCCATTTCAGAGGTTAACTGCTTAGAATTTAGGTTGAATTCCTCTTCTAATAGAGTTTTCAAGGCTAAAGAGTTGCAGTCAACTAGTGAAATTGCAAATGAGACATTAATTAATTTAATTTTATGAAAATAATATTTTAGCTATCAAATGACCATGATTTTGCTCTCTCTAGTTGTGTTAATTTATAGTGAAGAAAGAGCTATTTAGAACAGCATGTGCAATTCATACATTTAATTTCTGATAATCTCTAAAGAATCTCAGTTCTTTGCATATATTTTGACTGAAAACTGGCTAACTAACATGAAATGCACGAGACTCCTATGCCTGGATCCATTTCCTAGTTTTCTTCTGAACCTTTTTCAGTAGGGGGAAAGGGAGCTGTGTTATCAGAATGCAGTAGGATTTTTTTTTTATAGTGTTGCACAGTTTTTTTATAATGTGACATTATACAGCAGCCTCATTATATTCAACTCAACAATGTGTTGCTCAGCCATGAGCTTGATGGCTTCATGGAGCATGGGGTGAGTTCAATTCCTCTTTCTAAAGGAGATGCATCTTGCTTCACTGCTTATTTTCTGAACTTTAAAGGATGCAACTTTACAAAATATTCTACAGCTCCTACTCGGAGGGAATAGAAAGTGGCTCAGTGACAGAGTGCAGTGGAGGCCATTATGAGGAAAGCCACACTGTTCTGGGTTAGAGAACACCTCTCCCTTCTTTAACCTTCCGTTGCCTTCATTTCTGGAATGAGTAGCCCCTAAAACCTCTGATATTTAAATCTCAAAGCAATGTTTCTCACACTACCATGTCTTGACTTTCTTCTGTGTTTTGTCTCCCATCACGACTATATGTCCTTTTGCTGTTAACTTTTCCCAAAATGACTCGTCCCCATTAAAGGGTATTATTTGTTATGCTTCAAACCACACACTGAGCCTGTTGCTGCTGCTTGCTTTTAATTGCAGCTGCTCATGCAGAATCTCAGAGGTGCCCCGTGCCCAGCACACAGCCTGCAGGACCCTCGCTCTGGGAGGAGACAGCGGGAACAAATGAGTTGTGTTCGTATTGCCTGGAACTGGCAGGCTGAGAATGAGCTGCGGTGACACTGACGGAGGTGATATGAGAGCAATGTTGGGCCAAATTTACTATCATGCCCAAAACACTGAAGCTCCTAAAAAGCATATTTGTGGTTAGAACATACACTTTCACATTTTGAAATTTTACTGAAGACAGAAATTTCTCTCTGCGTGTGAAGAGTTTTAGAGTTGTTCGCATGACCATTGTAACGGCTGGGAAGAAGCTTAGCAGAAGCAGCAGGCCAGGGAACTGCAGTGTGCCTGGCTTCCACTGCCTCACTCTGCTCACAAGGACATGACCGAGCCACTGAAATCCTCACGGGACCTGCATCTGTTGTCTTCCCAAAGGCAGTTTCCATTGTTGAAGGAAAGCAAACTCAAAGAGGACATAAAGCAGCTTCATTTAACAGCATTCTAATTCCTAAATTTCCTTAGAGAATGACAGCATTTATCAAAACTACTTCAGTGTTGTTTCTCTTCTGTGTTTTCCAAGGCAGGGTAATGCCTTCCTTGCAAAGTGCATAACAACAGATCATTATTTCTATTTAGAACAACAAAATCATTTATTTCCAGCTTGGCAATGTTACAGGATTTTTTTTTAATGGTGTTCTGCCTTTGATGAGGAAATTGTCAACTGAGGGAGGATTTGGAAAGCAGTCTTTGTGTATTAAAAAGTGGAGTTTGTTTATGGGCCTCCAGACACCTCTAAGAAACCCTTCAATAAATCTATTAAGTCAGTGAGAAAAATCATGAAGTGAGGTTCTACTAAGCATGGATACAGGTGTCAGAATTTACCCCTGCAGGAAATCTAGATACTCTGAGAGAAATACTTGAGTTAAACACTTTATCATATCCTAAGGTCTATCAGCAATTTTTCTGGTGTTACAGACATGGCAGAATTCTTCATAGTGATGTAATGCTAAGTATTCTTATAGTTCCCATAACCATTTACTGTGCGACTTGTCAGATAGAAAGCTCTTCCTGGCCTCTAGGTGCAAGGAGCCTTGTTTCCTGTAGTTTTTGTATGTGCTGATTTTTGTCAGCAATCCATATTTCCTTTCCTGTGTGCCACAACTGAGGAGCAGCAGAGATGGCAGTGCTGGTGCACGATATGTGAACAGTTTGGGACAGGCCTGAAGAGCCTGGTGGGCTTTGTGAGAGCTTCAGAAAAGCTGGAAGGGAACACAGACCTCCAGGCTTGAGCAGTTTTAATTAGTATTTGCATAACCAATGCTACGTCTTTGCATTTCTGAGGCAACTCTGTCTAATGCAGGAAAAATGTCCTCTGAAAATACCTGCTTATTTCTACTTTCAGCTGTCAGCCTGCACAGACCTCGTTTTCTTCCTGCTCAGCAGAATACATTGGGCTGAGCTCTTGCTGTGAATTTGGCACAAGTATTCATAAGAAGAAAGGTGTTTTTTAGGGTTATCTCTCGCATATATCCTGTCATACACAGGTGTGTTACTCACAGATCTGAATCTCTTTAGAGCTGTTTCTAAATAATCTGGTTTGCACTCCTGCTATTCCTATGTAATCAGCAGGACTTACTCAGGTACAGTGACTGAGAATTCATCCTCTGCTCACAGAATCTTCATGGTCAGAATTTGAGAGTTTTGAACACTTCCTTGTGTTGAAATGCATTAATACTCCTGAGGGTTTCACAGTAAGGAGAGAAATGTTTGCATTTCATTTGTTTTAAAGTAATCCAAATAACAAAAGACCAGGTTTTATAAGAAGTCATTTGGAATTGAATATCAGTATTTTTATGGGGAATTACTGAAGTGATTGGAAATATTTAAGGCTGCTTCATGACAGGGAACCTTCCAGTATCTAATAAGACAGAGTCTAGCTCAGAAAACTGAAATAGTTTTTAAACTGCCTTTAAAATTTTTAAAAAGAGCAATTATCCCAGAAAATGTGATTTCAAAGGCAAATCTAATTTTAAATCTACTATATGTTCGGTTTGAAGTCTCTCAATAAGTTTCATTAGTGACTGTACTCTCAGAAAACATGTCTTGAGACAAGATACTAAACTTGAAGGACCATTGTTCTGTGAAATACAGCAATACAGTGTTCACTGATATATATCTAGAGAATAATAGAAGATCATGTCATTTGCTTTCTCTCTGTTCTCAACTTGAGGGGGAAAATTAGGTCCATGCTGCCACAGATCAGTTACCCAACTCTTAGAGGAGACTTGGTAATTAAATTAGTATCTTAGATGCTATTTTGTTCACTATATTTCTGCTTTTATTCCCCAATCTTTCAATCTGCCATTAAGTATTTAAGGTTATTTTAAGACTCTACTTTGAAAATCTAAGATGATTTCTTTTACAAATTATGTTAAGCATCCAGAGAGAGCACAGGAGCTGTGGAGAGAATGGGACATGCTATTTCTGAGAATGTCAGAGGGACTGAAACCCACTCCTGGATACTAATTCTTCTTCCACAGCACATCTCCACTTTATATTTCATCTGTACAATGGCTTTAAGTAGCACCTCTCTGATGGAGGGATGCCCTGGGAAAGTTAATAAACACTGATTATTCACAGAATGTTATGAAATGCTGAGCATCTCCCAGATTTAGGAATTAAGAACTCAGCATTACTGGGGTCCAATATTCATAATCAACACCTACTCTGAGTATTGCCCTCCCTGGCACTGGGCTGGGAGTGCAAACACTCCAGGATGTGGGTTTTGAACAGAAAAGGATGTGCATGGTAACTTTGCAGCCCATCACAGCAAGCCCTGCATTTACTGAGAAGCTGGCTGCTCTTTGGAAAATTGACTTTTCTGCATTTAATCTGCTCACCAAGAAGCAAACCCTGACCAAGTGAATCAGGTGATGTCATCTGAAAGCAAAAGGCTCTGGCTGTGCTGGAGGGAAGATTTCTGCTCCCAGCAATGATACTGGAGAGCCAAGGGCTCGGCTCCTGTCCCTGCTGGCTGCGCAGAATGGGTGAGGAACAAAACCAGGACCCCTGAGCCACGGGCATCCCAGAGGATGAAATCTCCACGGTTGCACACACACAGGGAAAATCCAGATGTCTCTCTTTACACAGAGATTTCTTCTTCTGTCTACATTTTATCTGAGCCACGGCGAAGGGCATGAGCAAGCCTCTTACTTTGCACATTATCAGGGATTTAAAGAGTTTCTTTTCTGCTCACATCTCTCCCTGCCTTCGTTGTCTTCCACCTTTTTGGACAAGGCAGATGCTTAATGCATATAAAATATTTTCATTACTTTTTTAGTTGTTGCTTTGCATTATTTTGAGGAGTGGCCCAGCACCCCATGGACATTATAACTATGAACAATTCAGCTTTTTACCATGAACTAAAATGTTGCACTCTCTCTCTTAGAACCCCATTGTTATTATCCTAACATAGCAAAGTATGAAGCAGATTTAGTTAGAAAAAAAAATGAAATTATTCTGGTGCTGCTATCTCTTGCCCCTCTAACACATTATTAATTACCCATTTTGTTGCAGGTTTTATAAATATAAGTCCTGTTAATATACACGTCCTTTTCTTCACCCCTGTGAGTGCTCCATAGACATCGGGTGAGCAGGATGGTGCAATGGGTCTCTGTACAGTCCTGTGGTCCTTTAAGCACAGGATTAGTGACTTTGAAAGCGTTGTTAGGGACAGGAGACCTCCTGACCTGATCCAATTCCAGGGTGAGCCCAGCAGTACTTCCACTACTTTTTTCAATTTTATTTTTTTAATCTGAAAGTTCAGTGGAAATTCAAGTTTCCATGCTTCACAAAGAGCTTTAAACCTTAACAGATTCTGTCTTTGACAACTGTGAAAACCCTATTTCCCTATCTTGGAGATTCCATGTAACAAATCCATCATCATTTCTCTCTGCCTCTCTGGCACTGGCTGAACAGAGTCAGGATGTTTTGTTTGCAGCATCTTTCTCAGCTGTAAAGTAGATCATGGCTACATAGGCCTTACATGAGTAACAGAGCACTTGAATACTTAATTCTAAATGTATACTCTGGCAAATGAAGGAAACTATTACCCTGCAACAGCACACTTCAAACATTAATCATAATTATTAATCACATTAACTTGAATGTAAGTCCAGGCCTATAGTAATTGTCATATTAGCGTATATTCAGTGCATACAGCAAAGTAGTTACATGAAATTATTCTGCAACAAATAAGTGTTTTGCAGTCTGATTTAATTTCGTTTCATACCATCAAGGCATTCTGAATTTTTAAAAAACATTATAATAAAAATGAGCAGTTTCAAGGTTATAGAAATCTCACTCTCTTTCTGAATTGCCTGAGAAGGTCTTTGCTGGAAGTTAACTGACAATTACAGATTCTTAGGATTTCTATAGTTCTTGAATGTGTTTGTTATATACCATTAGTCACCAGGTGAAGCCCGTCAGTAATGGCAATACCCTTCAGCAATAGCTGGGGAGAATTTAACACTGATTGATGGCAGGTCACCTGGAATTGGTTGGCAGAATTTCCAATTTTCTGTTGGGAAATTGCTTATTTCTTGAAGTCTATTCCCATTTTTACAAGTGGACAGCCAACTGAGATTATACATTATTATGTGTCTAACTATAAAATTGTGATGGATGGTGTCACGCATTTGAAGAGAGACTTAAACATTTCATTTAGGGCTGGTTTTAAGAAAAAGGCCAAGTAACTTTAAAATATAAACTGTAACCTACCTTTGACTTTTATTTGTTCATCTAGATTCAGAACAGGAGTGTTGCACTTTAACTAGTTTTAAACAAAGAGTTACTTGCTTTGCTTTCATTCTTATTTAGTATTCAAAGGGTTATGAGATCTTTGTTGTAAACAGATTTTCAGTTTCTAAGGCTTGTCCAGGGACTGACTGATGGTGCAGATTAACGTTTTATTTCTACTTTTGGGACCTCAGTTAAAATTCTGGCAAAACGGCATTGACAGAAAATCAAAGGCCATTCAGCAAAGCCTTCCTACGGTTCTTCTTCTAAATCATGAGGGAGGGCAGCCAAAAACAGCCGGGCATTTCCTGTTTCCAAGGGGATTCGTGATAAAAGCCAGTACAGACTTAGCATACAATGCGCATTATCTCTTTGAAACCTGGCTGAATTGTTTGGGAACAAAGAACCCACGCCCTGCTGCAATCCAAAGGAAAAGAGTGACCCGAGGAATAAAAGCTGGTGCTGTAACTCACACAAGATATATATTTATGACAGTCTCAAAATAGAAACAAAAGGAAAGGGCCGTGTGTTGAAGATTTAAAGCCAAATTTTTGCAAGATTGGCATCACTAAAATGAGACTGCCTGTGTGGAGAGCTCAGAGCTTTTTCTTACATGCCCAGGTCCCCAGACTGTGACAGCAAAAGCTAAGGGCCTTCACTTGAGATTTAAGGTAAGAAAGGTCTTGACTTGGCAGCTCTTCAGAGTGAGCCTTTGAGGGTAACAGCAGAGTCAATCTCACCACCTTGTTTACCTTTACTTGTTGAGAATAACAGAATACTCACAGAATACTCTTGAGTTAGAAGGGACCCACAAGGATCATTGAATCAGATTTTTTGTACCTCCTTTCTGACTTATTTAAACTTGATTTCTTTCCTATACAGTGAAATAGCTTAAGCAAGATGGGGTCAGGAGGGCCCTCCCCTGTTTCCCAGTAGCCTGAACTTTGCCACCGGGGGTTTCTGGAAGGTACCAGAGCAGGATTGCAGCCCCTCTGACAGGAGCCCTCTCACTTCTTGCAGTGTGTTAATTACCGGGCTGAGTTTGAACCACCTCTCCTCGGCCTGTATTTGACAAATAAGTGATTATTGCAAGTTAATTCTGTAACATTCAATCACCCGCTGGTTTGTGGGCTGCACATTCCGAATCTGCCAGCAGGCTCCAGTGCCTCAGAGGGCTGGGGGCTCCTTGCTGCTGGAAGGCAGAGAGGAGTGGGCACAGCTGAGTGCAGAGCTGCCTCAGCCGCCAGAACCCTGGGGCCGCCCGACCCGGGGGGCCGCCAGAACCCTGGGGCCGCCAGAACCCTGGGGCCGCCAGAACCCTGGGGCCGCCAGAACCCGGGGGCCGCCAGAACCCTGGGGCCACCCTGCTGTCCCTGAGCGGAGCAGTCCCTGCTGGCTTTAGGTAACCACAGGCAGCACTGCTTCTTGCGCCCACATCTTGCTCTTAAAGCAAAAAAAAAAAATCGCTTTAAATATCCCTGTGGGAGTTTAAATGTTCCCTGGGTGTGGCAGGCCATGCGCACTCCGGGCTGCCAGCGCCAGGCCTGGCTGCAGTGAGGTGGCTGCCCGGGGAGAAGCGAGGCCCACTCAAGGCACTCCCCTTTGTGAGCCTCAGTGCTGCTAAAATTTGGCCCTACAAGAAATCAGAGATAAAGGAAGTTTTTTTAGAAGCTAGTTCAAGCGTGCAAGAAAATCCCTGTGGAAGATAGGAATTGGCAGCACTACTTCAGAGGCTTTCATATCCCAAAATTTAATTAGATCTGCTCACCTAGAACTGTTGGAAATATGTTTACTGCTTTTAGATCTTTCTGTCTTATGAATTCCTATTATGAAGAAGCTATTAAATATCACACAGTGTCAGATTCAGAAGTCTATCCTACTAGGAGCAGCCAAATGTATTATTTACTGTTTGTCTCAGATTATACTTATTTTATTTATTGCACAAACAAATAGTATGGTTTTATTTTTTCTTGAACTAAAAATGCATTTAGGATCTGTCTTTATTTTCAGTGTACTCATTTTCCCTATACATTTTTTAATTTTGGTATATCGAAAATTAACTGATCCAGAATTGTTTTGTATGCCTAAGCTAGAAACTAAACAACATCCTAATTATTATTTTTAATCCCCAGCAAGTATAGAAACTAAACATGTTGCTGCAACATTTGGAATCATACAAGAATTGCTTTATTTTCTCAGACCTAAAAGCCAATACTTGCATAACTATTTGATGCTTTTTATCAGAAGCATTGATGCACATCAGTGAGAACTTTCTACCACCTTGAAAATGACTTTTAGAATATTTCATTAGCAGACTGTCTTTCAGAACTCAAGTTGACATTCATGTTTCTTCACACCAGTCTTTCATCCACAAAACTCTTTGTTCTGCTGAACAGTTTCGAGACAATATGGGCAATCAAAAAAGCAAAGGCTTATGACCTATCTGCATCTTCCATTCCAACATTTGATCAGTCTTATTCAAATCTCATCTTTTAATACTCCTTTGAGAACTTTCTGAGGATTTTATTTCCTTTTTTTCATTATGATTATATTATTTCAAAAACTTCAAACTTAATGAAATGGTGGCTCTCTATAAAGTGAGAGGCAGATGCCATTCGTGGCTACACATTTATCCATTTTCATCTCTTTCAATAGCCTACGTGGAAAGAATCTGAAACCCAAAATAGTGGGGAATATCTTTTATATGTACATTTTGCATTCTGGAAGACACATGGTTATCTTGCACTTCTGCATTTTTCTGAGAAAATAAAGCACTGGAGCAAGTGGCTTAGGAGTTGTAGGGAAGTAGAAAGCTGCCTGAGACCCATGAAATCAAACAATTTGTGTATTTAGAAAGACAAAGGTCTTTACTACCAATCAATTCCTTTCCTTTAAATAACATGACATTTCTTCAGGCTTCAGCACTTCCTGCTGCCTGCAGGTCCCTGTGTGGCCAAGGGTGTACTTGTGCCTTCCAAGGGGATTCCTGGATGCACAGAGACTTTGTGCCCACACAAACAGGGGCTTCACTCACACATTCACCTCACAAAAATTGCTGGAGAAGCAAATCATATGGCTGGTTTAGGAACCCAAAGCTGAAAAACAGGCAGACACAGCTGCTTTGGGGCTCTTGGGTCCCCTCCTGGCGTGCAGGTCATCCTGGTTCTGCAGCAATAACAGCTGAGCATCCTTCTTTCCACCACTTCTCTAAAAAGTGAAGTCGTTACCATGTTGATATTAAATTTTGTATAAGAAGGTTAATCCTCTGGAGTTTAGGAGTGTTTTGGTTCCTGCTCCTTGAGGCAGTGCTTCATTTGTGTCTGTCACATGTAACTGGGCCAGGTTCTCACCTGGTGAAAATTTATGCCACAGGCATTGAACTCTCTCCCATCACATGTTCACACAAGCTTTATCAGCAACTTCCTTTGCTTTTTTTCCTTAGATTTTATCCTAAAACGGAGACAAAAAATTTATGTGCAGTGTTGAACAGAAAAAGTTTTATGTGCCACAGTAGTTCTGCTGCTGATGAGTGGAATCTTCTTTGTCAATAGTTGCATTTCACTACCAGGTAAAATCTTTTCTGTTAGCAAGCAGATAAAATCTGCTTTGGCAGTATGTGCTCCTCTGCAGGTAAAATCTTCTCCATCAGCAACTATACTTTCCACTCAGATTTAATTTTCCCTATCAGAAGTTGGCCCTCTGGGGCAAAACTTCAGAAGCTATTTCACAAAGCTCTTGCTCCTATTGATAAAAGCTGTTGTAAACATTAAAACATTTATTTAAAGCTATAAAACTAATTCTCCAAAATATTGTTAAATGAAACATTTAAGCTTCTGCCTATATTTTTCTTAACATCAAACTTCCAAAGCCAGGAAATAAAAAATTAAGGCAGACTTTATTCCTTTCCCTCCCCCTTGCCCCAAACATGCATTTTTTATCTCTGCTGCAACTGCATTTATCACAGGTGCTACTGGATATACTTTTCTTTCTTTTTTTTTTCCTTTTTTTTTCTTTTTTTTTCCTTATAAGCATCACCTGAAGAAGATTTCTGTCCATAATGTTGGACTTCTGTCCAATACATTAGGGGAGTAATGGGCTTAAATGTAGATGAAAGAGCCCCTAGAACTGTAGCAGCTAGTGGACTGACAAGTATTTGCACAGTGTCTTCAGCATATTAAACAGATTAAGCAAATTAAATGAATTACCACATCACTGACTCCCATGCTACTTGTGAGATAATAAGTGCCATTTAAAGGATGTGTACACACCAATATGCAATCTGAACAGGCATTGTCCTCTGTGATCCGCAGGGCATTGCTGGGAACAGTAGGAACGCTTTTCCTGCTGCTCCAATTCCAGCTGCTCTGAGCAGTGGCAGCCCCTGATCCCGCCAGTCTCTTCACTGCTCCTCGTTTAACCTGCAAGGTGTCCAGCTGCTGGTGATGGAATCTGCCAGACTGGGCTCTGTTGTTCCTTTGGAGCCGTGTCAGGTGTCAGGAAGGCTCCTGGAAAGGCGATTCCTTTCTGCAGAGCAGGAAATGCTCTCTCGTTGCCCCTCCAGAGGTAAGGACATCACCACGGAGTGAACAATAGCAACTGCAGCCTGAGCTGCTCGGGATCCGGCCTGCTGGGTAATGCATGGCCCACCCTGTGCAGTGTGCAATGCTCGGGGCTCTAACTCCTCTCATTAATTTAACTTCCCGTGGCCAGGGGCCATGGGGCACTGCCCGCTCTCCAGGCTGCCAGCTCTTTGATAAACAAGCAAACAAAAAGGATCCACAAATCCAAAAGAAGCAGAAAATTACTTTTCCACTGAGTTGCTTGGGTTGAAGTAATTTCTCACTGTTTGGATCCTCAAGGACATTTTGAGGAAAATATACCTGGAAGCCAGTCCTCACTGTAAAAGATTACATAGGTCAATTGTTTTCCTTCAAATCTCTTTTATATGGATATGATTCCTTTCATTTGTGGACTGAAGAGAAGCTGTAGAAATCCCTTCCTTTTTGAGTAAATGAAAAAACACCTATAAATATTCTCTTCTAAGTCCTTCTAAGAAACTTGTGGTGTAGTTCATACTTTACACTTTTGAACTCCAAACAAATGGTGTTCTATCTTCTTTGGTTTAACTTCATAAAAATACTGCTACTATTTCTTGCATTAGCAAACCTTTTCCCATTTACAAACAGCATTTAGGGGTTCTTAGTGGACAGTTTAGCCTGGGACCTGTGGGATTTACTGTGACCTGTTCTCTCACTGCTTCAGAAATCTGGTCATGCAATCACATATCAATCATATCATATCATATCATATCATATCAATATATGTTTCTTTATTTGGTTATAAGCTCAGGCTTTATTACCTCATCTGCACTGCTAGAAAATTGTTAGACCTTGTTGTCATCCTGCAGAAAATTCCAGCAGGAGGAAGAGTGTTCTAGGTAATGCTATCCCAGGAGAAAGAGTAAACAGGCTTGGCCTGAATAAAGCCTTCCTGAAGTGCTCAGTGCCAGTATAGCCTCTCTATACTGCTTTGGGATTTCCTGTTAAAAAACTAAGTTTCATCCAAATACCACCTTGTTTATAGGAGCAAGAAGGGGGAAATGAAAGGGGAAATGAAAGGGGAAATGAAAGGGGAAGGGAAGGGAAGGGAAGGGAAGGG
>WEKY01060560.1:37181-61539 GCA_013390045.1 Picathartes gymnocephalus | reverse complement strand
AAGATAGGAGAGGGGAAGGGAAGGGAAGGGAAGGGAAGGGAAGGGAAGGATTTCCAACAGAGTTACCTCCTGTCTGTAACTTTCTCATGGAGGATGAACCGTTGAGGTTTGCAAATAAAAACGAGCTGGAGAGGCTTTGCCCCCTGCCCAAAAGCTAAAACTGGACCTGTTGTCATCAGAACCAGCGAAAGTGAACAAGAACTGGCACTACTGATGGGAGGTAAACTGCTGCTGCTGCTGAAGGTGGCACCTGCTTACAAACTTCACAGTGGAAAATCACTGCTTACACGGAACAAAACAGCAATGTGAAATATTGATAAAGACATTAGGGAATAACAATGGAATACTTGAAAATCTAAATGAGTCTGTTGTCCCAAGTGTATTATCATTTAACAAGCTTATTAAATATCACTATTTTAACAATTAATAGAAACCTGTCTTGCTGTAGGCCATTTTGATAACTGTTAATTAAGTATCTACAAATTCCTTACAAAGTCCATGTGCTACTAAGAATGAGATTAGGCATTTCTTGCTTATGTAATTTTGAGCTAATTATAAGACTATTAGATTTATCTTCTAAATACTCAGTAAGTTCTCTTCTAACAATCATCTTATATTTAATTAAAAAGCAGTATCTGGCTTGCTAAATTTGAATTAAATGCTTGCTGGAGACACTAAATTAAAGTTTTAGTAACATTTTATCAGTGAATAAAGGACTATACAGATATTTTCACAATACAGAATTGTTATCCAGAAAGCAAATAAACAAACAGGGATTTTCAAAGGCATTTACTTCCATGGCTCTTTAGAACATTCTTGAAATAGAAAAGGATCCTGACTGCTGCTGTGCTATTTCTTAAACCAACCTGAATTGTTAAAAAGCATGCATGGAAGGCATGTGAAAAATTAATGGAAATTACTATTTTGTTTTATAAAGGTGAGTAATAGAAGAGCTCCCAAAACAAGATCTCCCACAATGGAAGTTAATACTTTTTTATCAACAGTCAGAAAACTTGTATTCTTTGGCCAATAAAAATGGAGGAAAACCTCACTGAGTTTTGTGTGCCTCAGAGAATATTGACAGTATTAGTATTATATGTGATTACATTTAAAAAAAATATTTAGGGATCTAAAAATGAGGGGTTCCAAAGTGTCTTATTCTCAGTTAAATTATTTATTCTAAAGGCAGAAAAAATTATTTCCAAATAATTTAAATCTTCCATTTGCATGTGATTCTGTTTCTTTCATGGCCCTATAGAGCTTTGTCCATATTAAGACATTTCTCCTGCCTCTTTTCCTTCACCAATCTGAATTTTAAAATCTATGTTAAGGGTTTGTTACTGGTTTTTTTCTAAAGAAAATGATGGCCTTATATTCCCTGCTGTAATAATGACACAAAAAAGTACTGTGAAGAAAAATTACATTTTGCCCTTTGATTTCTCAAGAACCAGTAGTGGTAGGGACACTGTTACATTTTCTAAGAATGAGTTTTAATGTTTCAGTGTTACTCATGAGAAAATTCCCTGTCCATATATATTCATGACAAGTTCTTTGTGCACAGTCAGTGTCATGGAAAGTCACAGCATTTCTGAATATGAAGAGAAAGGCTTAAGTGGGAGAACAGAACACTAGAGAACTATGATTTTTGAGTCACGGAAACTTAGTTGCTGAGAGGTGTAAAGAAACGGAAAACGAGGGCTAGAAATAACTGAGGAAGTCAGTCTCTGTTCTCCTTGATAAACGCTCGCCCATCCTGTTTTAGACACCCCCGAAGGTGGAAGTACTGCACTCTCCTCTGGCGATTTATCCCACCAATGTTTCACAGTCCCTGCAGCACAGACGCTTCTCCCAGGTCTGCCCTGAACACTGGTGCAGTCTGAGCTTTCCTCTTCTTCTTCTTCTTCTTCTTCTTCTTCTTCTTCCTCTTCTTGTTCCCTCTCGCACAGATGCTCTTCCCCAGGGGTTCTCTGCTCCTTCCTCACAGCTGCTTTCCCACGTGAAGCTGTCACTCTGTTCTGCCTCACCCTTCTCTCCTAAAGAGCCCCAGTAGATTCTGTTTTCCTGGAAGGTCGGCTGCTCGGCATTTCTGATTATTGGAGCGCTTGGCACGCTGCCATGCCGTGCCCAGAGCAAGGCTCCAGCTGAAGGCAGCACTGCTGAGCACCCCGGGGAGCTCTGCCCGTGCCTTGCAGCCCCTCCTGCCCTCCCGTGGCATCCTTGTCACAACAGCGAGTTATTATCGGCCCCTGTGCAGGGTCTGAGCCAGCCAACACACCTGGATTTTCACAGAGCTTTTTCTCTGCCTTCGTCCTCCTCCTGCTTGTGTGCAGAGCTTTGTTCTCAACCCCCACAAAACTGCACCTTGTTTGGAGCATTTCTCCAGGTTGCTATTGCCATTCTTATTGCTCCGGCAAATTAGCAGTCCCTCCCACCCCAGCTTTCAGTGCAAATTTAATGTCTGCTCCATTAACCAAGCCATTAATTTGAAATTATTTAATGATACCGGATACAAAGCAGATTGCTATGGAGACTCACCTGAAATTTCCTTTCGGTAAGGCCATGAAATATTCATAACTAATCTCAGGCTAAAGTTTTCATTCTGTTTTCCCTCCCCTTGTAATACTTTCATCTGTAAGAGGCTTCTACAGGTTTAGAAAATGTGTGAAGCAATGTCAGAAGCTGCAAGGGAACCAGTATGAACATGTTGTCTTCTTTATAGTTCTGGTATATTGGCTCTTTCAATTTCTTTTTACTTTTGAATATTATTCCTCTGAGGCAGAAAATAAACTGGCACTTTTTGCATTCCCAATGCTTCGGCAGGACCTCCTGTAACAGGCAGGATCAACAGGAGGATTCTGACACTTGGCCATAGCACAGCCCAGCCTCAGCCCTTCCTGCTTTCCTTTCACCTGTGCAGGTGCAGCCTTGATCATATGAATTGCTTTACACATCAGACTTGGACAATTCAAGAAATACATCATTAGGCTGACAAACTCAGAACCCCTGGCTGATGTTCAGGTTCACAGCTGAGCGTTCCAAGGTGCAGGCACACAGAGAGGAGTTCAGTGTGACTGAGCAAGCACCAGGCTCAGCAGTGCCCAGCACAGCCCTGTGCCCACCAGGAATACCCTTAAAGCTCCCTGCTATTGTGCCTTTGTTCCAGCCCTGCAGCCGAGTGCAGGAGCTGCTCTAAGGGTGTATCATTAAAGACAAGCATTATCTCAATTACAAGGTGAAGATAACAAAAGGCTCTTTATATTTTCTTTATTTCTGCCTAACTCTGTGTGTTTTTTCCATCTTTCAACTGTGCTCTTTTCATCTGATTTATATCCTCACATTAAATGTTATCACAAATCATGAATTGTTCTCACTTAATGTTTATTACTGCAGATAACTATTATCTCCCACAGTCCTGTTGGCTTTATCTTTATCTCTGTGCATTTCAGAGCTTCCTTTAATTATTTCATTTTAAGGTGCTTTACTCCTACCTCTCTAAGTCAAAAATGTGTGCAGGCTGCAAATACCCCTAACAAATCTCATGGAGGACTCAGTGTGAACCTCCTGACTTTGAAGGATTTGACTCCCAGTGGGAAATCCTGAATTCCTGAGTGTAGCTCCCTGATGCCTCCCTGCAATCACAGGGAGAGCCAGGTACCTCTCAATGGAATGAGACCTGACCAAGGCAGGGCAAACTTCCAAAGGCAGCTGCAGGTGCTGAAAGTCACCTTTCCAAAGACAAGATCTGAGGGTGAGCCAAGGACTCACCAGCCCTGCCTCGGGACTGTGGGGATGGCTCTGCTTCACAACCAGAAAGCAGCTGTGGAACTCAGGTGCCTCTCTCTTTTCCCTGGGAGCATCAGCCCCTGTCTGTCACCACTGAGTCAGTCTGGCTGCTTTGGGGGGAGCTGGTGTTAACCCACCACAGAGCTGTGAAAATAAGGAGCAGTTTGATCCAAACCTGATATCAAATCTGTGTTCTTAGCTGTCTTTTGTTTCTCATGTTTTCCTTTCTTTGTCATTTTGTTTCATTCAAAAACAGAATTTGCTGTTAGCATGTCTCTTCCTCCTTTTGGTGTGTAACCCTTGAGCTCTCAGGAGCTCTAGTGGCACCACACGTGTTATCAGGCATGTGTATCTCAACATCATGATATTCACTGGCCCTTCTGTGGGACTGTCCTGCCCCTTCAGAATGATTTGTTCTGGCCTGGGTAAGGTTTTTAGCACACCTCCTTGTTAGAAGATCTGAAACTGTAATACTGGTCCAGCCATGCTGTTGACAGAGTGATTATGGAAGTGGTGATAATATCAATTTTAATTTGAAGATTGCAGGACGTCACTGCAAGGAAACCCAGTCCTTTCATCAAACTGCTGGCATGCTGCATTGCTTTGCCAGAGACTATCATTACAAGCATATCTGCCACTTCATCTACTTTTAAAAATTCTGACTTGTCTATAATAATGAGATATTTTGCATGAGGTTAGTTCTGAGGAAAAAAAAAATTCCTGCTAAAGTCTGGGTTCTTGTGCTACAAAAGTATTTTGTTTCTTTCAGTCACTTGGCTTGCATTTTTTCATAAGTATCACATCCATCCACCAGACCTCAAACACTCTTATTTATCTTAGTCCAACATGTCTGGCCTTCTGCATACAACATTTTGTTCTGGATCCCTGTGTTCCTCAGAGCAACCATGTACTTGGCTACATGAAAGCAGGATTGTGATTTTTCTGCCCGTTTATTTGAAGCAGTTTATATGTCCAGATAATCCCACTGATTCTGATGCTGTGTGGTGGCAGGTGGAGCTGCTCTCACAGAGCCTGGCAGTTTGAGCAGGATGATGGATCACAGCACATGTAAATCTTTGTCTGTAGTGGATTCCTGGATTCTTTCCAAGCCCTGTCTTGAGCCTGGTGTACAATTGGCTTGGACAATGCTTACAGAGATTTGTGTGTTTGTTGATCTCCCAGCGCTGTTCTGCTCAGGATAAGCAGGCAGCCAAAGAGAAACTGAATCCTTCCAGGACATGCTCATTTCTAAATCTAACTCATGAGACTTGTGCAGATTAACCTGGGGATTTTGGGAATCCTTCCGTGTTGTCACCAAAGCATTCTCCAGGTGTGGTTAGCAGCGAGCAGAGTGTACCAGCAGGACAGGCAGGGACAGGGCGGCACTGCCAGCAAGAGTCCCACAGTGCCTGAGCACGGGACAGAGCGGGACAGGGACAGGGACAGCTCAGCCAAGAGCCCAGGCCACCACAGGAGCCCACCGAGGCCGTGGTAGCTCACACCGAGGTCAGGCTCACTGGGGCCTGGGCCATGCCTGCACAGTGCAGTGACCAAGGAGGAGAGACCGACTTTCCACGCAGCTCCTGCAGGAACTGACACTTTGGGGTTTGCTTTTCCAGGCCACGCAGCTGCAGTATTTCAGCTGGCCTTGAGCCCAGGCAGCCAAGCCCCCAGGGAGGGAAAGTGGAGGAATGTGCTCAAGGCACTGAAAACTACATTATTTTCTGCCCCAAAGTTTCTCTGTTCTTTGCATGCAGACTGAAGTTTTCACGTGGAAATCTGTGGGAAATACTGATCTTAAGTACAAACAACTACTGCAGCCTCTCTTTTTCAGGTACTCCACGTATTGGTTCCCTGTCTTCAGTCTGTATCTCAGCAAGTTGTTACTGTACAAAGTGAACACTAATAATACTTGAATTTTTGACCAGAATATGGCCCAAACACAAACAGGTGAGACAGTGGAGATAGTGTTTCACATGTGCTCGATGAATCTCTGTAATCCTCAAACTGACCTGAATTCCTGAGTATGGTCCCTCAGTTCTCGTTTTGTTTTGTTTTTTGTTTAGGAATGTATTAACAATCCTTGCAAAGCCACAAATTATATTGTGTTCTCTTGCAATTTTCTTTTAACCTTATTTAGCTCCTTATTCTTGACTCTTTCTTGACTCATTCCTACAAAGATACAAGGAGGTTGCATTAAGGACCTCTTGCCTGTGTAGGGTTGTTTGCTCCATCTTCAAGTCTTTCTTCCATAATTTAAAGATTTGAGTCTTTTGTCACCCACCACAAGAAAATTGTCTCTGCTGGTGTGTGGAGAGGTCACTGTGCTCCTAATCCAGATAGCACCTACCTTCAAAGCATAATAGGCTTTGTTAAACCAAGCAGGATTTTGCAGATGTTTTTTGTAATTATCTCCTCTTAGCATTTTGCTTAAATTCCTTGGACCTCTGTGAATTCCCAGCTTGCCCAGAGTCCTCAATGACTGCCTTATTATTTGTTTAGCAATGATGGATGGGGTTGTTGGAGGGTTTTTTCCCTCATTTTCTTTATTGCTCCCACTATTTTGTTTGTTTGTTTTAATGCAATGGGTGTTCTGCAAGACAGATGTTGTACAGACTGTATTGTTTTATTTATTTCCAGGTGTAACATCCTTGGAAAGTGTCCCAGTCTTTCAAATACAGCTTGGTAATTTTTAGCAGCTTTGCTGTAGGAATACCATAGAGAATTGCCTGCTCTGAGTTATTTGTGTTTTGGGCTTTCCTGTGCTTTATTAATAATTTCTTTAGGTTCCTAAGTTCACATCTTTCAGCAGGTAGCTGTGTCTCATTTTTACAGTCCACACCCTGGTCGATGTACTATACTTTTGTATTCTGATTATAATTTACATTATCCTGGGCATTATGTTTGTGCACCAGTCGAATTTTAATTTGGTTCAGGTCAGTGCAGTTTTGCCTTGGTTATTTGTTTGGGTTTTTTCCCTTCTTTAAGGGTAAGCGAGACTTTTCAGGCCAGCAGAGTCTCTGATGCTCTCCTTCCTCGTTGGCATTCAGTTTTCTGGCTGTTTCTGTGCCTGCCCTTGAATCTTATGCCAGCCTGAGCTTTATAAACCATTTATTTATTTTTGTGCTGCCTTTATGTTGGACATGCAAAATTTCACCCCGAGTCACTGCCTGCTTCCTTGATATGATGCCTTTGTACTTTGTTTTTTTCATCTACAACCTTTGACACGGTGTTTTCTCTTGCTACAATTATTGCTTATGACCTCTTACGCAGGGCATTTGCCATTATCATATTTTCCCTCTACAGTATCAATAGGTCTTCTTTTGCATTCTGTTGGTGAATTTGCTTTTTCGCTTAGAGTTTTGGCATATTTTCTCTTGTATTTCCATGTTTTCCCTGTGCCCTGTTGGTGAACTTTCTGTGTGCTGCTTCAGCTCAGTGTTTGGGATGGGAGGCTGGATCAGTTTAAATCTGTAAAGACAGCTACCACAGGTTCTCTGGCTATTCTCGTGCGAGCACCTGAACTTTTCTTCCCTGACAATAACATACCACAATCCATGGGATGTTGTCTGTGTGCTGTGTGGGTGACCCAGCCGTGCTCTGCAGCCAGGCTCTGCTGATGCTGGTCAGAACCTCCCTGAGCAGCCAACCCTCCAAGATCCCCTCTGGGAGCCTCTGCCAGGACTGGACACAACCCCCTCAGCTGCTGTGCCTTGACTGAGTGCTATCATCAAAAGATGTGATAACATTTGTCTGTGGCAGCTCAGAGACACACGAGCTCTGAGTTGGCTCCTTTTTTGTGCAGATCCACTCCAATCTGGTGATTTTTTCTGAAGAGATCACAAAGGATGTGCAACATCACCACAATGGTGATGGTTTTCTTTTTTTATTTTTTCAAATATTCATGATTTCATATTTCATGGGTCTGCAGGAAACAAGTCATTCTTAATACGAGGTTCTAAGCTTTTGTAAAGGAGGAAAGAAAGCCAAGACAATGCAATATTTAGTCTTTATTCTCTCTTTCAGCTATCCCATGGAGTTCTTAAATTTTCTAGGTATAATCTTATGCATAAAACATGTACCAGCCTTTTCACCTCTGGATGCTCAATTGGGAAACTGTCTATCATAATAGTGAAGAAATATCACAGTATTTATGTGTAGCAGCTAGTATTTAGACTTTATCAAGAATACTAATGTTAGTGGGGAAAGGTCACAGAGATTATGAAACAAGTTGGTTTTGTTTTTTTTTTTTTCCTCAAGTAGTAACACTGCAAGTTAATATTAATGGCTGTCACATTCAGAGAGAGTTTGGTTTATTTTCCTTTTAAAACAGGGGGTGTCTCAATAGATCTATCTGAGACTATCCTGGATCTAGATCACCAGAAAATAATGACTCCAATTTGTAGTGAATTTATTTTGGCTTCTCTTCATATAGTTTGCATTAAATGTCTTTTCCAATATTGGAAGGCATAATTGGTAACATCCATCTTTTACCCAATGGTACTGTTTATGATAGACTTCACAAACAATTAGCATCACAGCATTTTATTCCATTGCTCGTATTTATCAATAATCTGCAAAGAGCAAATCTCTGTCATGCTGGACAAATATAGAAACATTTTCAGAATCATCCTCTTCATCTCCTTCCCTTATGCAACACAAACAGATGAAAAACCTTTTCAGTCGGTGCTTGACAAGGAAAGAAAAGAATCAGTGTGACAGGTCAGTTTGGAGCACGTTGGCCCCAGAAAGGAAGATATTTGTGTTTTGTCCTTTGGGGTGCTCACAAGCTCCCTAAATAATCTAAAATAAATTGCTCAGGATGCTCTTGACTGAAGTGTTGCTTGAAGGGGGATTTTACTTTACCCAGGCAAACAATGCAATACATTTAGATCAAGGCATGGTGAAAAATGCAAATTTTAGGCCTGGGTCCACAGATGTAGGAGATTGTCAGAGAAACTTTTTGAAGTCTTTGGAAATATTGTCATCAGCCACAATGGAGATGAAAATCTGGTTTGTGTCTTTGTCACACAAAGACCTTTTTGACCTTATTGACTGAATTTATCCCAGAGTACAACAGAACCAGTGGAATTAAAGAGGCAGCAGCTACAGCTGCAAGGAGGTCGAGAAGAGGGAAGACAGACATGTGCCAACCTTTTCCAATATTTTATTCACAAGTTGCAGCCTTTTCAGTTGTCTTGATTAAGAAATGCCTCCTGTTCTGCTGGGAGAGAATTGGATGATGCATTTGTGATCAGCAGCACTATTTCTGAGCTGTTCACACATTTCTGTTTTAAGACAAGATTGGGAGGTTTGTCAATTTTGAATGAGTATCTGTAGTGTTTGTTTCAATGGAGTGGACCTCAGTTTTCTTTCACTTACACCAGTTTCACATTAGTGCTAATGCGAAGGAATTTGGTATCCTTTTTGAAAAAGCTATTAAAATAATGTATAGGTTAGGAAAAAGGGCCAGACCTGTAGCAAAATAATACAGTGAGGTTGATCCTGTCAGCATCAGTGGGATTTCTTCTGGCCTTTTTAAATCCAACAGAATTCTCACCTGTGAAAGAGCTGTAGGAGTTCAGAAACAAAAGTCATTTAATATGTCTCATTCTGTGTGCAGTCTAATGAAAATCTTGTAAATCTGGATCGTTGCTAAAGAATACTCCTTAAATATTTCCATGAAGAGGATTTTCTGGACTCTCAGGTAATCCTTACCTGCTCTTAACAGTCACCATATTTCTCCCAATGTCCAACTTAGATTTTCTGTGATGAAAATTAAACCTATTTCTTCTCATCTAAAGTTCAGTTTAGATAGAGAGCAACTGATCACCATCTCCTTTATAATAACCTGACTTTTGAAGACATTTATCATGTTACCCTCCATCTTTTCTGGCTCAGACAAATCCAATTATTTTAACCTTTTAAAATAAGCAATATTTTCTAAGATCCTAGTAATTTTTGTTATTATTCTGAGGAGTCATTTTAATTTGGGCCCGTGTCTCCTGGTGTGAAGACCGACTCTTCTAGATGAGGATGCCTCCAGCCTATAAAGTGCAATAATTATCTCACTGGTGTTCTGAAGGAGTGCCTCTTAATTACATCTCTGACTTAGATTCTCCTTCCTTTTTTTTACCCAAAGTGTTACTTTGGTCAGCCAGAAACAGTCTGTGGCATGTTCCAGCCTCAGCCACTTAATCCCCAGTTTTGCAATTACAAGTTTATTTTGCCTTCCTCAGTAGAATACTTTGTACTTGCCTTTACTAAATTTCCTCTCACTGACTCCAGGCTGTCTCTCCAATTTAGTAAGGTCAAAATCATTATGAATTCTGAGCCTGTTGTCCAAAGTACTTCCCAGCACCCCCAATATGCAGTGTTCTTTATCTTCCTTTGCACCAATGTGTCAATAAATGCACTGAATTGTGTTAGCCTGGAGCAAATCCCTGTGAGATCACCGGTGGTGTGTCCTCAGAGCAGGACATTTTCTCACTGGTTCCTACACCCTGAGTGTGGGTTTTCCATCATTTGTGCACTCATTTTTAAGTTTCCTAATGTAGTATCTTGTTTTTCTTAAGAAAGGGGCATATGGGACACCCTGATTAAAACCAACCATGCTTTGCTTCCCCAAAATATCCATTTCTTAGTCACAAACAATGTTTTCTCTGTCATGCCTCAAATTACCATCATAATTCCTATTTTGGAACTGGAATCCCCAAATATGAACACTGGTGATAAAAGTAATGATTCCTGAAAGGTTTTGCAGTCCATTGTCCATCTGTGGTCTCATATTTTTTCTACATCAGTGGATTATTGCTAATATTGCACTAATAATGCACTGTTCACAGAGCTCAACTGGAATCTGATATGGGAACTTCACTGAGGGATCTATTTCTCTCCAATAAATTCTGTATAAGTCAGGAAAGATGAAAAGTTCCAGTATTACTTTCAGAGAAAAATTGCCATTTTCAGTCCTTTAAATCTGCTAGCTGATGGTGGGTGCTGCTGAAAAAGCTTTTAAAACACAGACCCTAATAAGGCTTGGAACTGTTCTGTTTTCTGAAATCCAACTTGATTGGAATTTTTTTCACTTTGCAACACTAAGTGTAAATCTGTGCTCTGCACTGTTAAAGTGAGCACTGTTCCATTTGTGGCCTATTTAATACCAGTGCAGCTGGGGCTTTTATTATTCTTTTTCCCCTTCTTCAGGCTACATATATTTCCAGACAGCCTGAAAAATAATCATCAATTAGTAAAGAATTAAGGGGTTTGAGCAAATTAATCAAAATAAAGTTAATCAATTTTATCTCTTAATACATCCAATCAATTATTCCTAAAGTTTTCTGAGAAAGTCTATTAACTATTTTAAATAATTTGCATAACATGCTTTGAGTGACATCTCTTCATTTAACACATCACTGTTTCTTCATTTGGCTTCTGTCCTGCAGAGTTCTGCCTTGTTTGTTGTTTGATTGTGGCCAACTCTGCTATTTCTAAACTAATCAAAATAACTAACTGGCTACAGTTTTCATTTTAGTTCCACAAACACCCAATTTTCTTTTTTAATTTAAAAAAAAAAAAAAAAAAAAGGATGTTTTTGTTTGTGTCTTTGTTTCCAAATAGCTGAAGGTAGGATGACAAGAGACATGAGAGTGACTGGGGCAATGGAATTTAATGCAGAGATCCAGGCAGCTGAAACCCTGTGAAACGATGGCACAAATTTCTCATTAATTGTAACTTGCAGTGGTATATCAGAAAGAATTGAGGAGTAAGGAAGAAAATGTAAAATATTTGCATGAAATGAAAGTATCTTTTATATCTGTTTGTATTTTTACAGCTCCCTGAGGGGGAAACAAAAAGCTTGATTTCTAGGAGGGATTCCTGCCACAGGTTCTTGCTGACCTTGAGAAGGCTGATTAAGATCTGCCAGTGTAGTCAGGAAAAGACAGTTCAGAGCCTCGGGTTCCCCTGATCCCATACACGAGCCTGTCTTGATTTGGAAGTCCCAGAATAACACAATTTAGTGGCTTTGAGACCAGAACTGTCTCTCTTTATAGTTCAGGACCCAGGAATATTCACCCTTATCATGCAGACAAACTCCCAGGGCCTGTCTGTGCTGTGCTTCTTAGTCTGTAAATTCTGAAGGGATATTGGTGTGCCTCAGCCTCACCGTGTTGCTATGAGAATAGAAGCACTGGCTTGTTGGAATATTCATCAAACCCATGAGGGTACCATAAGAAAAGGCTTTTTCAACCCTTCTCTGGAGGGTTTAAGGAAGCAGAGAGCTCCCTATATTCAAAAGTATAGGAATTTGCTGTGGAGCTTGGGCTGTCTGGACAATGTAAGGGGAAGATGGCAGTGCCAGCATGTGGGACATCCAGCTGGGAGATTGGATTCTTATCGCTAAGACTAGAAAGGATTGAGATCAGCTGCAGCAATTGAGCACAAAAATATTACAGAAAACAATATCAGTGTGGTGCTTTGTGTCCTGGGTGAAAGAAAATCTTGCTTTTCAGATATCTAGAATTGAGCACAGTATTTATAAGCGCAGCTGTTCAACATTCCCAATTCTTTGTAAGATTTAGAGCCTCTTTTCCCTTTCTTTTCTGAGTTTTTGTTCAGATTTTAAGTTTGTTTACCACATCTTGCTTTCTATAGCCTTTTCTATGCATTTTCAGGGCTATCATTTTCTGAGTTCTCTGAGTTTTCTTTTCTCTGGGCTCAGGTTTCCCCACAGCTCAGACACCCTCAGGACCCCGTGGGTTGCCCGGCTGTGAATTCCTGTGCTGGGCTGCGGGTGGCAGGGCAGTGCTGGGGATTTTTTCTGCCATCAGCCAGCCCATGGCAGTCCCCAGGGTCCCGCCCTGCAGCCCGGCTGGAAGGCTGCTCAGGCCTCCCTCCCTTCTCCCAACCCATCCCCAGCCACACGCAATGCTCAGGTACAAAAACAGAGTCATGGGTTTGCAGGGACAGTTGTTGCCTGTTGTTTGCATTTTTGCATGGATTTTCTGCAAGGTTTTCCACGGTAAACTTTGATTTCAGTGCAAAACTGAATCGAATTTCTTCCGAAGTTTTAAAAAAGGAGTGACTTTTCTGCCCTCTCACCACTCCACATTTACACGCTCTCATCCCTCTCTACCCTTCAACTTTCTGGTGATATCAGGAACCAAAGCCCTTTCTTTGCATGAGAACAGAGCTGGAGCTGCTTCTCCTCCTCCCTCACTCACTCTGTTCTCACCAGAACCGCAGTTTTGCACTGCAGCCCCAGGATGTTGGAATATTCTGACTCCAGCCCTGAGAATGCAGGTGATTATTCACTGCTGTTTATGGGGAAGGCTGGAGGACATAGCTGTAGTTACTGAGAGAACCCCTGCTTTAAGCTGATTTCAGGAGATTTAAGCTGCAAATTAAACAGACTGGACAGGAAAGAAAATGCTGCTGTTCCTCTTTTACTACTGAGGTGAAGAGGGATTAAGGACTGAAGTTTTTACAGACCATTGGAGACTTATAGAGTCAAATGGCTGCTGTGGTGCCAAGTGGGATTTTGAAATGCATGAAAATGTCCATCACCTACCTGAAGGACTCACACCTCGACTTGTTTCTTTAGGTGTGTAAGCAGCTTTGAAATCTGCTTCAAAGAGACTTGCTTGAAGCCACACAGACATTGTGGAACAGAGCACAAACCTGATTTCAGATCTCATTTCTTGTCCTGAATCTTAACACAGGACCTGTTCTCTTGAAAAACAGTAGAGTTCATTGAAATATCTCAATTTACTTAAACTTTTCTATATGTAGCACTTCAGCTTATTTGTCTCTGTAGTTATAACCTGTTAGATCAGGAAATGCCTTAAACATTTGTGTGATAAATGTCAAGGATTTCTGTTTCCTTTCTCGGCTCCTCTTTCCTTGTTGATTTACTTATAAAAATAAGCTAGGACAAATTAGGGAGTTTTACATTTTTTCCTGAAAGTTGTGAGATTTGTGGTCATTTAATCCCTCCTGGGAAGATGCTCCCTAGCGTGTCTTTCCATTCTGATAAGTATTTTTCAGGTAGAAAGCAATATATTTGGATGAATAAAGAATCCCAGCGAGAGCAAAGGAAAGCCATTAGCAGCTGTGGATAAATCTCCTTCTCCTACAGGTTTTCCATTATCCAGTGGGCACTTCCCAACACACCATGGGAGAAAACATGATTTTAAGTGCCATTAAATGCTGCACAATAAATATCCCTGGTGCATTGCAAGTATCCAGTGTAGCCCACGGGAGAAGGCACAGAGTTGAGTGCTCAGATCTTTATTTGCTCTCTGCTTTCTCCCGTGTTTCTTCTCAGTCAATGTTCTGCTCTGAAGGATCTCAGCAACTCCCATTAAGGAAGCTGTGGAGAACAAACCCAAAGTTTGTGCTTGTTTTTAGCCCTCCTCTCAACAAGTATGACATTTCATTTCCTCTCTATTTTTCATTTATTTCATTCATTTGTTCACTTGCTCTTAAGGGGTATTTTTTAGGCTGCTCTTTGTAGATAGTGGGATCCAGGGCTTGCACAGGGAAATGCTCTGTAGCACTGGAATTCTCATTGCAGGTTTTCTTAAGGATTTCATGCTCTCTACTGCAGCTGGAATTTTATATTTAGCTGCAACACTACCATTCTCTTTCATTCATCTTTTATATTGCAAACAAAACCATTGGAATTGAAGTTAATCAGGCTATCTTGGTAATTCTGAGCAGTGAAAGCTGTGGAAGGAAGAAATGTGACTGAAGTTCTTATGAAGAATCCAAAAGGAGCAAAAAGTGAACAAGAACAGAGATTGTAAGAAAACAATAAATAGACAACTCTTAAAGGTCAGGGCTGGGTTTCTTGGTTCCTGTGGTTTTTAGGGACGGGCAGCGCTCTCCCTGGGCTCTCTGTCCCTGTAAGGAGCTTCTCAACCCTAGGGCAGTTGGAGTAAAGGCTCAGCTGCCACAGTAGAAAAAAGCTGTAAATAAATTTGTGTAACAAAGAAATAGAAAATCTTAAATGACCACAGAACTCTAATCTGAACAACATTTTTCCTTTAATATCTTTCAAAGAAGAAGGAGAAGTATGCAGGCCAGGTGTTCTTCTCAGAGGTCTGAGATAGCTGAAGGGGACTTCACAGTGTGGATTTAACTCCAAATCATCCACTTTTAAGATTCCTTTGAGAAACAGAGTAATGCAGAAACTGCAGTGAAAAATCCACCGTTCTTTTGCAATTTTAAAAAGTTGAAAATATTACCCATTTTTTCAACATTTCTTCGTAAATAAAACATAAATCCAATTGCAAAATGTGACTTGCAAATGCAAAAATTTACCTGAAATCTAATTTATATAGTCTCTGCATTTGAAAGCTGCTATTCCACATATGAAAAGTGGTGTTATGTTGTTGGAATATCAGGCCAGTCCCATTGGCTCCTGATAGCTCACATAATAATGTGCACTGCAAAGAGAGCTTCTGGTTTTGATTTTAATTATATGTTCTTCATTACAAATATGTGCTGCCTTCTTGCTTCCACCACAGTAGATAAAGGATAACCAGGATGACAGGGTTACACAAGCATGAGGAGGAGAAAATCAGACCCAGGGCCACAGTAAGAAAAGAAGTTACTAGTGATCTAAGAGTGAATCAGCCTCTCTTTTTTTGAGTCTTTTCTTTTGAATGGGTTATAGTTATGTCCTGCATTAATATTTTTGCTTAGTTTGCTGGGAAATGCAAATGAAAGTAAAAAAAACCAATTTAAATTACTTTGAGGTTTTCTTCATCCACCAGCCTCAAATGTATGTACCTCAGAAAGTAATACAGCTCTTTGATGGGAATTGCTTATTTTCTGTTGACAGCTTTTTAGTGAAAAAGATAGAAATCAGATTGAATTTCGACAGTGAGAAATTGAGAGCTTGTTCTACCAGCAGGGATCTCAAGGCCTCTAATTTTACCTCTGTGAGCAAAGATGTACCAAGAATATCAGCAACCTACTTTCCTACCACAGAAAGAAACACAGCAGCCGAAAAGTCACAGAGACAATCTGAAACAGAGACTGGTCCAGACTTCAGGGATTTTACCTCGGTTCCAAGGTGGCAATGTGTAACCCCAGCAGAGATACTGGGGTTGCTCTTAGGGCCCCAGCAGTGGTAGCTGACAGTGAAATAAAGCACATCTTGTCTTTGCTGATGCACGTGGGGGTCCTGATGATCTCAAATCCCAGCCAGGCACCAATCCTGCACCACCCAGCACTGGGAGCAGGGCTTTAGCACTTGCAGGGAATTTCTCGTGCCTCCCCCTGTCCCTCAGGAGACCTTAATGTTATTTATATCAAATGAAGGTTTCAGTGAACAAGTGTCCATATGAACACTGCTACTGACGTGAGCTCCACAGAATCAGAATGAGATCATTAAAATACAAATATCAAAACACTTTGTCTTCTTTCCTGTGTATGGCAGCATTTTTCTGCTTTGTCCATTTATGTGTCCTATTCCGAGTAATCCAGCATTGCTTTTTGTCTCTGCAATATATCATCATAACAGTTCTTCCTATGCAGCAGCATCAGGAACCAGATCAGGCTAATTCTTTTCCATCACATTGTATTTTCTTGTGTCCTAATGCTATTATTTCATGATCGCTTCTTTCCTCATGGTATTTTTGCTGCATCATCTTTCATCTTTATCATATTGTTTTACTTCCTTTCATCTTGTAATTTTTTCTGTCAAATGATTGTGTCACCTCAACATCAGATATGTGCCCTGTCACATTGCTTCCCAGCATGTTTCCACCTAAAAAATCTCACCAAAATGTAATTTTCACACTGATTTATGACAAAATAGTACATTTTCTCCTTGTGATAAAGTGCTAATTTTTTGTTCTAACATCAACAAGGTATTTTTTGATTATAAAAGTACTGCGAAAAAATAAATTAAGAATCCCAAGTACTGTACAACAAGAAAAAACACAAGGATTTCTCTTTCTTTCACAATTTCTCCTTTATAGCCCCACTAGAGATTGGCTACTTGTAAAAAACCCTTCTGTAACTCAGGAGGAAAATTTCATCTCCAGAAGTGGGTGAGTTCCACAAAGCTGAAGCCAGTACAGAGCTGTGGCTCCTACCAGCTGGGTTTCCCAGGGCATATGGGAGAGCTCTCATTCTGGACCATGACTGTGCTTAGACACAGCTGTGAACGGGCCAACCCTGCCACAGCCAGGGCTGCTGGCACTCACTGGGGTTACTGGGGGGGTGTTATGTAAGGCACCACCAAAACTGGCAATCAACCAGCAAATATTGTGGTGGCAGACTAAGAGGTTACCTTTTGTTGCCCTTGGCTGTCTTTCCCAACCCCTCCAGCAGCAGTTTCCCTGCAGAGGAGGGCAGGCTGTGCCCACAGGTCAGCAGGGCGTGTTCTTCAGCCAGGCTCTCACAGAGACTCAGGTTGTGCTCATCAGAGAGGCTCCTGTCTGCGCCTGCCCTTGATTTCCCTCTGTGAGTGGCAGAGGTGACTCAATTCACACAAATGTGCTCCATACCAACACATGGATTAATCTGCACCAAAATACGGAATTCCGAACTAGAGCAGTTGAGAAATTAGGGGCTTTACCTATTGTGTTGTCTCCAAGGCCATTATTCCCTCAAAGACAAAATCTGTGGATATTTTCTCCTAAACCCAACCATAAAGCTGATGAGACAGAGCCTTTGAGCACTGGAGCTCTGGCTGTGGAGATGCTGAGGAGCTGAGTGGACATCAGACCTCATCAGGTGTCCCAGTGTTGTAGCAGGGACAGAAACATTTAGTCAGAGCAGCAACAGCAGCTCAAAGCACCTTTGGAGAATTCCATCAAGAGTTACCTGCTGTCTCCACCCCTCTGCCCTGCTGGGGAGATACAGGGGCCTCAGGAGGCAGTGAATTGTTCAGCATCCAGCTCCATGGTCTCACTCCAGACAGATGACAGCAGCAGAAAATTGGGTTCCACATTTACAAACTTAGTACACTAACTTAAATCAAAGTCAGCCTTGTTCTGCAGACAGGTTTTCCCATGTTCTCACACCTCTACTTTTAATTAAAATGCTGACAATCAGGGATAAGGGGAACAAAATACAAAGGTAATCATGTACAGAAAAACATATTTCACCAGAGCATAAGCTATTAGCACTTCCTCGGCTATCTGATCATCTGACAGGCTTAAGGGGAACAGTGATGTGAATTTCAAATCTCCTGCTGCTCCCCCAGGAGCCTCTGTCTCATACAGTTTGTACTGAAGTGAGACAGTGGAATGCAAAAATGAAGGAAAGGAAAGGCATAATGCAGCAGGATGGATAAACATAGGAACAGGGCTAAATTCAACCCTCTTTTAGTGCCGTTGACTTTGATGCATGCAGTGGCTTAGGAACATCTGTCTCAGAGTGGCATAATCCCACACCTGAACCAGCACTTGTCACTCCTGGATGTTTAGCTCTGTAGGACTCAATCCATTCAGGAAATTAAGCAGATGTCTAATGCTGAACAGATGAGCACTTTCACTGAAGTCAAAACAATTACAATTAAATGTTCACCCTTGTTCAACTGCAACCTGAGTGAGGGAGCTCGTTCCAGATGGCTCTCAAAGGCCTGGCCACACTGCAGGCTGCCCTTTTCCACCAAGGCACTCCGGGCTGGCTCTGGACTCCTCTTGGATCATTTCTGCACTCTCCTATCCGTGTATGAATTGATTTCCAGTCACTCAGGTACTCCCTGGGACCGATCTGGCCCATCCAGTTGCTGTGTATGGGCAGCCCTAAAGAGGTCAAGTGCCCAGTTTCTTTCCACCACTTGTCTTCTCCTGCAGGAACAAAAAGATGATTTTTATGCCTAGGAAAGCTGCAGCCTAAAAATGACATGAGAGCTGACAGAAGGATCCCGACTGCAGAAAGAGAACAGTATTGGAAATGATATTTCCCAGCATGGCAGGCAGCTGGCTCAGTGCATTGCAACCTGCCTCCAGGCACATTCCATAGGCTTTGGGAAGGGGAAAGGATTATGCAATGTGTATTCACAGTGATCTGCCTATCACATGTGAGGGTAGCAAGAACTCCTTCTGTAATGGGATTTAGCACAGTTTTAGGTTTTCATTTCACTGGAAGGTTCTCAGACCTAGCCCAAGGCTGTGGTACTTGCAGCATCCAGGGAGTACAGCAGACTAGGCAGAGCACAGGTCAAACATAATTGCAGTTCTCATGTTTGCTCTCATGCCCTCATGTCACTGGTTAAGTAGGATTTTCTCCATGTGGAAATAATTTCCACATCTTACCTCCTGAAAGAAACTGAAACAATGTATGAATCCCACCTTTTTTTTTTTTTCCCTTAGCATATCTGCAAGCTATTTGCCTTTTCTGTGCATTGCAGAGGTAACCTGACCATTGCAAACAGACACACTCAGGATATTGCAGCTGGCTTTGCTGTGTTCCTGCCTAACTTTGGGCACTTCTGGCCTGAGTGGCCCTGAGTTCACTGCACATGGTTAGATGATATTTCTAACTGCATATGTCTTTGGCATGGTGAATATGAGGAATGAACTTCTTGCAACGTGCTGTCTTTCCTTGCCTTTGGACCATCCCAAGCTTTTTCTTTCTGCATAAAAAACCCCCTGACTCTTGTAAAATGTACAGTGAGCTCTGCTGGATTCCCATGGCATGGATTTCCCTGTGTCCCCTCTCTGCTCATCTCTACCACATCTTGGCTTGCAAAGGGCATTTATGGTTGAAATAAAGACAAAAGGTGTTTTCCTGTCCTTTCGTGGCAAAGCTTGTCCAGTGCCAGATGGGAAAGCACAAGAGGTTGCTGGGTTAGTTCTAAGGCTCTTTTTTATGTGCATCATTTTTCATGTCCTGTAGTTAGGATCTGTCTTTAGCAGGAGGATGAATGGGATGAATTCTTTAAAAGGGCTGGTATATCAAATGATACTTATCATAAAATATCTCAGTTCTATGTCATTTATAGCTGTAATTTAATTACACCTAATATGTTTCCCTAATTGTGATATTGACTATTTTATAGGAATCAGAATGAGCCTTTTGATCATCTGTAGGTACAGCTTCACTAATAGGCATAAATCAAAATGCCTTAGATCAGCTTTGTACCCCTAAGGCATAATGTAAATGATGAAGGGATGGGACTTCATTTTGTCATGTTCTCTTCAAATATCAAGTTATATTAAAGAAAACACTTTTCTCAATCACAGGTGCGTGTATGAAGAATGAGTGACAACTTGATGTCATCTCTTTGATAAGTCTACTCCCTTGGCATTTTTAGATGTACTTTCATAAATGAGCTTCAATTCGTCTTGCACAGAGTGGAACTGTATGGCACTGTCTGCAGAGCTGCATTTAAAAATGTGCTTACTACTCCATAATTCACAATGGATGGGGAAGGAAAAGGGGAAAAAAAAGGTGTATATATATATATATATTTTCTTCATGTATTTTCCTGGAGACCACCAGGGAAATGTGCATGTTTGCTCCTAAAAGTCAAAGCACCACAGGGAGGAAAGCACACGTGGAGTCTGTGCTGTTCCACCACCAACCTGGCAATTTGTTATATGATGTTTTTACTTGCTGCTACTCGGGGGATGATCCTGCACTACCAAAATCTCTGCCTGCCAGAGGAAAAAGGCAAGTAGAGAACATTTCTCAGCTCCAGCAAGTCCTCTGTGCAGCAGGGTGTGCCTCTGAGCACGCCTGGGCAAGCACAGGTATGTGCATGGCTCCACACAAATACACAGCATTTTATCTGCACAGTGGATTTTGCACAGCTGTATCACTTAGTTTAAAAAAAAACAGAGAGAGATTTTTGATGATGTAAGGATGGGACCATCTTTTAACACTGAGGGAAGGCCATACAACTAATACGAAATATGAGATGTGTTGTAGAGGTATGTTTTATATTGCATATATAATATATGTTCTAGTGGAAGGTGGAACAAGATAAGGTTTAAGGTCCCTTCCAAGCCAAACAAATCTGTGATCCTGTGATTCCAGATGAGTAATACAACACCAGCCAGATCTTCAGCTGATAGAAATTTTCATCTTCCATCTGACATCTCAGAAGACTTTTAAAGTTTTACCTCCACAGAGAATCTGCCCCAGTCAGCCTTTGAAATGCCCAGATGCAGCAGCTTCCACAGCACCTACGGAACCAGACCCTCAGTCATTCCAACCTGACAACAGTTGCTTACTGTTATTGCTTCTTTGAATTTTAATCTGACATTTAACCTAGCTGGAAATGCATTGCCTCATTTACTTTTCATGCTCTCACCCCTTCCATTTGCTTCTAAATAATCTTTTTCTTTAGATGATTTTCATGAAATTGCCACTAAAAAGAGGCCTTTTTGAGCTGCCTCATTTGAAAACTGTGAGATAGTGCAAGACATCTGAAGATGTCATTGTAACACATGAAAAGCACTTCAGCCTGCACATAAACACTATCAAGTAGAATTTGAACTGAAGTTATAAGCTAGGCTGAAATGATATTTTGTTAATAATTGTCAAATATTCCACAAATAGCACAATCCTAAATAGCACTATTCTGAGCAATGAGAGTGCCACGTAACATGCTGAATTTTTAAACAGAGCTGAACAGAATATAGAATTTCTATTTGCGAAATGTGGACATCTTGAAGTTCAATTTTGTTCAGAAATGGAACAAATATCTTTCCTACAAAAGGAAAATTCTAAATAGCTGCTTCAAAAAGTAATGTGCATTTCAAACTCAAAAGTTTAGATTTAAAATTGTTTTTTTATTTTCTATTTTTTCGATGTCGTAGTTTGGTTAAAGAAATGACAGTGTATGGGAGAATTTACTGAGAACAAAAGCATCATCAGAGGCTTTGCAGATTTTTTTATCAGTACAATAGAGAAGGAGATGTTTTCTATATCTTTATGTGGGATAAACCTTCACATTTTTTACTACTGACAGATCATGAAATAATGTGAATAAAAATACGGAATATTTTAAATTAAATTTTAATGTCGAAATAAATATACAATTTTGATAAACCAGTTCAAGTTTTTTTATAAGAAGTTTCAATGAGAAGTGTTTAATAAGAAGCAAAAATAAGCAAAGCTCCATTTCACTGATATTTTCCAAGAGAAGCTTATTTTTTCGGAAATATATTAAACCAATTCTTTCGCTTATGATCTCAGGATACATTTATATTCAATCTATGTCAAGCAGGCAGTGAATTGCTGTTGTCAATATCCACTGTCTTCTTTGGCAAATATTTTGCCCAGTAATCCTGCTTCTAAAGTTATTATTTGTGCTCCGCTGTTACCCATGGATGCAGCTATGATCAAACCCCCTCCTCCTGCAGCCCTGATGAGTTATGGGAGAAACACTTCTGGCTCCAGAGAGGGAAATACAGGAGGCATGGAAAGAAAGTTTCACTGTCAGAGTAAAACAAACCAAATGACACAACTTGTTGCCATTTTTAGATATCCATGTTCTCTCTTAATCCATGTTTGTGAATTGCTTGGCAAGAAAACTGCTTTCTGCATGGGTTAGAAAGAACTACAGCCCAACCCTGTGGAAGAAAAGACACAGCTGGCTTGGTTACAAGCAGGTAAAGCTTGGTCCTGCCTTGTGTCACCTCTCAGGGTCTCAGTGAAGGGCACTAAAGCAGGAAGAATGATGCAGTTTCTTCTAGGTCTGCCTAGAAATAAAAGACAAATGCCTTTAAGAGTTATTCATCAAGAACAAGGAGGAAAGAAAGCAGAAAGGCACAAAAATCTCGAGAAAGTCTGTATTTCTCCAGCCTGCCCCTGGTTAGGACTGTCTTAGCCCCAGGAGGCACAGAGCACTCTGCTGGCTCAGGGCTCTGCTCCCAGACACAGCAGAGCCAGCTCCTCAGCCAGCTGCCACTAAACATCCTCCTCTTGTTTTTCTTTCTCCTCATCATAGCCCAAATTGAATACTTGCCTGCCCTTGTATCTGTCATGTCAGCTTTTTAGATAGCACGTGTTGTATTCTATACTCCAGTGGTCTGCTGTCCTTCTGCAGGAGTTTGCAAGGCTTATCAAGTGCCTCTAATGCAGCCGGCCTGAGGGAGAACAGCACACAGTTTGCTTTTACATTTCTTCTCCACTTTCAAAATGTGGGAGATATTAATAGTACAAAGGCCTGTTCCCCACTGTTTTGATCTCCACAACATTTCTGCACTTTCAGCTTCCGTGTCACTACTGATGCCACATTCCATTACTATTTTCATTATTCCAGCCCATAGCCAATATTCTTTTCCCTTCTTGTCTGCTGTAACCCCAGCTGTAGCCAGCCTTCCCCGGAGGGGAGAGGGGAGAGAGAGGATTGGCAGTGCTGCAGCAGCATCTCCAGAGGGCTGTGAGTGATTGAGGGGCTGTAACAAACCTCCTGGGACTCCTCAGCAGATTTATTTTCAAAGATAGTTGTGGATCAAAATAGAAAAATAAGAAAGAAAAGAAGAAAAGGAAAAGGATGCATAAGCTGCTGTCCCCCCTGGAATCACCTCAAAGGAGATGTGCCTCAGAGACACGTTCCCTCCCTGCTTCTCCTTTGCTTCAGGGCAGTAGTAATTTGCTGTGAAGCAGAGGCAGCAACAAATTCCACATGCTGACAGAGGGTCAGCTCGCCTGCCCGTCACGAGAGACGGGACAGAGAGCACAGCAATAACTCCTGGGGCTCCTCAGGAGGAGCAGACACCATCACACCCACCCACCTCCATCCTGACGATCCACACGGATGACATTTGAGGTGAAGGGGGAAGGAATCTTAATTTTCTTTGTACCTGACTCAGCATGGGGTCAAAGTCATTATTGAGTCAGAAAAGTTCGGTTTTGGTGACAGCTCACCACAAGCTCTGGGAATTATTTTCTGTTTGCTTAAATAAAAGAACCTCCAGCAGGAGGATGGAGACCTCATTTGAATTTGCTCTGTTACTCTGTGATTAGCACTATTTCAAACATTGTAAATAGCATTATAATAAGGTGTTTTGATTTAGAAGTGCTTAACAATTTACAGTAAATCACAAGCCAAGCCATGAAGCCACAATTCCTCATAGGTGTGTGTGTGTCTGTGCACACAGGTTCTCACCACTTGCAAACAATGAGATACTGGCAGTAGACACACCACACAAAGTCAATTATAAAGAAAAGTAGGTTCCTCTTCTTAATTAAATAAACTCATAAATAAATAGGAGACAGCAGTACTACAAAAGGCAAATTGTTCTTCACCTCCTGAGTAAGACATTCAGTGGGAAAGAACTGACAAATACGATGCAGGTATAATATCTCTTCTCATTAAAAAATGCATTTTGTATACAGTGGACAAGAAAAAGTAACTTTAAATGTTATCTCATACTCTATGGAAAGCTGTGGTTGCTTTCTGAGAAAATGAGCAATGCTGCCTGGAGAACAGAGTGCTCAGCAGGGCACAGCAGCCTGGCTTGTCCCTGGATTTGGTTTCTCTCTTGGGTTTTGGACATGGTCAGGTATCAGCTGGTGATTGTGTCTCCACTGTAAAGCATTCAAAGGTCCACCTGTAAATTACCTTGCAGCTAGGTGAAATAATAATAATAAT
>WEKY01060560.1:12558-37172 GCA_013390045.1 Picathartes gymnocephalus | reverse complement strand
TAATAATAATAATAATAATAATAATAATAATAATAATAATAAATTTTTTATTATTATTATTTTATTATTATGCAAGGAAATATTTTTTTTATTGTCGACAGTGCACATTTTCACACACATTAAAAAGGGAAAACAAAGTTGTTTGCCAGTGTCTGACTCTGCTGAGAAACCTTATCTAGGGAAAATGAAGTTGTGTCAGACAGGTGAAGGACTCTCCCAAGCTATTAATTCATTTTGAATAATTCATTAGCTAACACTCTCAAACTCTGATAGTCCCAGGTAAATCCCAGAGAGGGTTTTTGTGGTCCCTCAGCCATGCTCCTCATCAAATGCATTAAGTTTTACATAATAAGAGGATGTGTGAGTGTTTTTAAAGAGATATTTGTTCTGGAACTGTGATTAGTGCACAGTGTCTAATTGTGCCAGGCGAGTGCCTGTGTGTGGTGACAGAGTGACTGCACAGAATGGCAGCACAAACCCCGTGTGGCTCCCCTTGAAAAGGGATTTACTGTGTCCTCTTCCACTGGAAAATCTGCTGTAGGTTTTACTTGGCACTCAGACTTCTGCACTTTTAATAGCGAATTAAGGAAAAATCCTTTCTCAGCCTGAACATCAGTGGGAAATCCAGAGGCAGGGTCTCACCTGATGTAAAGTGGGAGCTGTTCACTGAAATCCATTCATTCATGGGCATGGGGAGCCAGCTGTGGGCAAAAGGCTCGCTGAGCTACAGTGAAGGGGGATCACTCTTTCAAAGTGCCAGAGAGATGTGAATACAAAATTTACATTTGAAATTCTCAGAGGGATCCATGTGCTGCAAACATATTGCCCAAAAGCACCCTCTCCCTCTAAATTAGTACAGGAAAACTGAATAGGCTGCAGTCACTATTTTTCCTAACTTCTTATGGAAGCTAAAATGGCCACTGAATTAAACTCTAACAAATAGATCTTTTAAAAACTAAATTGATAAACTTCCTTATTTCTCCACTATCTAAGTTCATAGCTTTTACTTAATGATGATGCACTTGATTAAATAAAATGAAAGAAAAATGGAAGTTCTTTCAGACGTTAAAATTAATAATGAGTTTAGACTTAATCCAAAAGCAATTTAACTTTAAACATTCATATGAAATTAAATGAGCCATTGAATTTGCTATATAACCAAGCATTAATCTTATCAATCTATGAAGACTGGAATGTTCTACAGTGACCCATTAATTTCAAAGCCTAATACAAGGTCTGTTTAATGCCTTTAGTCTATTAAAAAGTGTGGTCCTACAATATAACTGCTTTTTCATAAACGTTTAAACCCCAATCCATTCTGTTACTGCTTTGATCATTCGATAATTTGTTCTGACAAGATTATGGTTCAAAAAATTCCCAAAATATATAATTTCTTTGCATCTACATTTGCTCCAAGTTTGATCTTTAACACCAACAAAGTCTTTATTAGCAAATACAAGGGTTTGAACAGTTGGTGTTGGTGCATATTTTTGTTGTAATAAATGTTCAACAATAGATTTCCTTTTATCTGGTGCTATTTAGACCAACAATCTTACACATATTCTCAACTCTATCTCTTCCAATGCAGTGGAGAGAACTGTGCCACAAAAAAGCCACTGCTCATTGAAAAAGATCTCTAAAAGAAAAAAGATTTTCGTTATGAGAAATGCCTTTGGTGTGGTTTATTTCTGTGTGTAAGACATGTGTTGATCATGGTGCCTTGTGCAAACATTAAGACCATAAAGTTTGCTTTCAAGGTTTCTTTACAATTCATGGTGCTTGGCAAAATTAAAATTAAAAAAAAAAAATGAAAATTGCCCTTTTTAGTTAATGAGATAATTCAATATCAGAACTTAATGGCACGATGTGTTAGCTCCTGCCATGGAAGGTCATGATTTGAAATTTCTGTTTCTAATCAGGAGTTGCTCCCACAAAAACCAATCAGAGGGAAAGGTTGATATTTAAATATGATTATGTTACTAAACAGGTGCTCCAGTTTGACATACTATACCTAATTCTACCTAATTTTCACAAATCTAAGGTCAATGAGAAACTGCACTTCTTCAATAAGACAACAACGGTTCCAGAGTGGTTGTTAAATGTAAAGAATAATAAGTAGCTTGGTGAATGCTATGTTCCTTGAGAGGGCACTCCAGAAACGTCTGCAAAATTCCAGCAGCTTTTTTCTGTGTAGGAGTATATTTTCTTTGCCTGTAATATTTTCCTTGACTTACACCTGCTTGCAGCAGCCTGTGGATATGGATACAGTGCTGCTGCATCCTTGTACCAATAAATGACTGTTATTAACCTGTAAGAGCCTCCCCATTGTGGTCCTGTGCACTGATCAGCAATGCAGGGCTACGAGCAGATTTCTTGTGTAAACCCGTGCAGCTCATTGGAGCATTTCCCAATTTACACTGGAGACTGTGTTAAAATCTGACCTGCTAAGTGGCAACATATTCCTCTTCAAATAGCTTTCCTCGCATTAAGAGCAGAGGGATCCCATTGCAAGGGACAGGAGGACAAAAGAAAAGGCTGCTGGTTATTTTGCGTCGCGGTCCAGCAGCTCGAGTAAAAAGCAGTGCTGTGCTCAAGAGATTATTCAAGCAGAAGCTGAATTGAGGTAATTACATATTTAATAACAAAATCACTGGTTTTCCTAAGGGTGTTCATGTCAGGGTGTTACTCAGAAGACTTTCACAGTAGCAAGTGCTTGGTAAACTTGTGAGTCCCTGGGCTGTTGCCACGGCTGGCTCTGATCATCTGTTTCACCTCTTGGAATCTTATCCCTGGCTACCTTGGAAGGCACTTAGAGAGCAACAACTGTGGCAGCACAGCACCTGCAGCTGCAACCTGCGTCCAAAAAGGGCATTTTGGGTTCTCACAGGTGGGATATCAGGAACTGATGGATCCAAAAACACCTGAGGTATTCTTTAAGTGTCTACTGAAAATATTTTTTTTTTTTAATTTTCACTGGGGAGTGCATTTTTCTCATATCTCAATGGTTTGACAGATTGTTAATTTTGTTGAATTTTCATTTTGGGGGAGAATAGAGGCATGGGCGGATGAAGCATTTTTTAATTTGCTCAGCTGTTATATTTTCTAACAATATTTTTATTTTTCCTTTTGAATGAGGCCTTCCTTTCTATTCTGTATTCTACACTAAAGTGCAGTTGCAACCAAATGAAACATTTTGATTTTTGTCAAAATAAAATCTGTCAGGAGCTGGCCTGAGACAGTATTTTGGTTTGTTATGGTTGGAATCTTCTTTCATGGAGAATTTTGAAGTGATAGGATTTGCTTCCTGATGGGCATGAAACCGGTTTTGAAATTACAAATTCTTTAGAAAAATAAAAATGCCATTCTCGTCACAGCTCTGGTGCTTTTTAAGTTGTTCCCTGTTCACTTGCCCTGTGATAAAAATAGGATCTTGAGAACATTTGCCACAAGTAAGCACTAAACGTAAGCAGAGCAGATTTTCCTCATGCAGTTTTGCTTCAATTAATATTGCATCCTGATCTGGACTGGCTGAGTTAATCTGCAGCACGTAAATCTGGGCACCAGCATCACCATCAGAACTGGCATCGTTGGTTCAGAGCAATTAAAATCCTGACAAAGAAGTAAATTTAAAAAAAAAAAAAAACCAAAAAAAAAACCAACACACCCCACCTTGATTATTTGGTCTTCTTAACAGCTCTAATCTAACAGGTCAGATATTGGGTTGGGGGTTGTTTCAGGCGTCTCAGTTTGGGTTCTTGCATCTGCCCCTCATTGGAACACAGGTCAGCACCTGAAGGCCTTATTTTCTGTCCCTGTGTCAGCAGCAGGCAATGTGGCACAACCAGGGGATGACTGAAAAGGAAATCCCACCTGTGCATTTCGATTCCAGGTTTTGATATTGCAGCCTGCAAAATGAGCTGCTCCTCCAGCTTCTGCTTTGGCAGAACCATGACCCCTGAGAGGAAGTTTCCAAACTAGGGACCAGCCCTGGGTGCCACTCCCATCTGTCCAATGCAGGCTGCCACCACTGCAGCTGGAATAGAGTGTTTGTACTGCAGTGTTCACTCAGATACTTCAAAAATTACTCCCTGGCAAGGACAGATTGAACCAGCAAGCCATGCAATGAAACCTATTTTCTGCAGGGTTTGTGCAAAATACCAGTCAAAATTTGCCCGAGGCATTGAACAGGTTCTTTTACATAGGAAAAAACTCTAAATATACTAAAATCCTACAGTTTTATATAGTTCTCTCAATTTTCAGCTCCCAGATAAGTGAGTGATGTTCAAACAGTACATCTCTCAGGACTGTAACCCTGGAGTTTTTGCTATTCATTTATTTATTCTTTGTCTGCTTCTTCTGCTTTAGGGGTAGATAAGTTATTACTTATTTGGTTTGTACCCTTTTTTCTGAGAAATGCTGATGGCAGAGTCAGCAGCCAAAGTCCCACAGCCCAGAGAGCTGGGAGTTCCTTTCTGGAGTGAGTTTGTGTTGCCTCATCAATATTTCACAGAACCACAGGAAGGCTCTGGTTGGGAGGGAACCAGACCAGGGCTGACTTCAGAACTTCCACCTTTTGGAGACTCCTTTACTTGACTCCTGTTGCAGTGCTAAACTACCCTTGCTGTGATTTTTTTCTCTCTTATATCAGGTCAGAAGTATTTATGAACACGTCAGTTATATCAAGTTCAGGAAAAGTATTTCCAGAAGTAAGGAGTCCCTTAAAGTAGGAAAAAACAACCAAGAATGAAATAGTCTTTACTTCTACCTCCTGCAGGAAAACAGCACAATTCTGTCACTCAGTGAAAGCCAAGTTTGGGACCCAGCCTTTCACCAGATCCTGAGATGTCACAGCCACAGTCCCCCTGCATTTTGCTACTGTGAATGCTGTTAAAGGCTGTGGTTCATTTCCCTTGTGACAAAATCAGACTAAATAAACCAGTGAATTAGGGCAAGGACCTAAACCTTGTTCCCCAACACATGCCACAGCAAGAAAGCATTTCAAAAATTGTTTGTATAGTTTCAACTATTAGGTTTTGGATATAATAATCATTTTTCAGACACATTCCTGTTTACTTCCACAAATGTATTTGCACAGCACACAAATTTGACAGATGGATTTGGGGAGTTTGCTTTGCTGTGCAAGCAAAATTCAAGCACACCATAAACCCCAGCCCTTTTAGAGAAGCACTAAAATGAGACAGTTGTCTAAATAATTGATTTCTAAACCAACAATTGAACTCTCTTAATAATTACTTTGAAGAAAGGAGATAAGGTTCAGTTACTGTCTATGCTGGTTGATAATATAAAAAACTTAATGGAAGATTTTTTTTCTAATAAGAAAGTGAGAATTATAAGCAATAAAACCCAGCATGGGATGTGATTTTCAGGAGGCAATATCATCCTCAGGCATTTTGCTATATAAAAGCCAAGTGCTCTCCATAAATGTGTATTTCTTATTAACCACACCCTTACAAGTTGACTGATTGATATAGAGTTATTGTTTTTTTAGATATATCATCTTAGTAAATAGTTTGGGGCTTGAATATTGTAACCATAATATTAATAGAGTTCTGTGTTGGAGATGCTAATTGCCTGCTTTCTGGTGATATTTAGACCTTCACACCTCCATTTTCAGGGGAATGAAATGGTGGTGAGCATCACTCTGGGATAAAATGAATCAACCCCTTCTTAAGAAAGACCAACCAATGAGCATTGGAATTGTGCTAGAGCCAACACTGTCTCTCATTTCTCATTTCATTAGTTACATTGCCAATATGAATAGCCTAACTACATAAGAAAGGCAGCAAAATGGCTTTTTTTTTCTTATTTCCTAAACTATGGCACAGTTGGGTATTGCCAAAAACCTCCTGAGACTTTTTAGGAGGCACAGAGCCACACGAAGTCCTTTTAAGAGGAATATCCTGTAAATATTATCCTCAGGTACATCACCTGTCATCCTTTCTCTCTTTCATTCATCCCTTTGTGTTTTATCCCATCTGAACTGCCTCTTTCAGTTTTACATTGTCCCCCATGCCCACAAACTGCTCCAAGCTCTCCCTTCATCTGCATTAGCCTTGGGGAGTGGTAGTGGGGAGCAGATTGCACACCTTTATCCTTTCCACAGTAGGGACAAGACAGAAATGTATGGCTTCACAGAGAATTTGCCTCAGAGTTTTCTCTAAAAAAGGTGTTTGTTCAATCTGAGTGAGGATTATTCAGCCCTGTGACCTGGCCATCCTTTCTGCACTGGGGAAACAAAACTTACATTATTTTTAGCAGAAGTCTCCCAAGGCAGGGAGGAGAGTCAGTTCTCTTCTCACTTTGATAGCATACAAATGATGTGGAGCTGGTGAAGAAGCATTTCCCTGCTTTGGCTTGAGGGTTTTTATGGAGGAGGTACTGGTGGACAGCCCAGGAATTTGTCTTCTCCGTGTGTCAGGCTGGAGGCAGCTCTGGGGGCAGAGCGCAGCCCTTGGCTGGTGGCAGGCGGCAGGACAAGGCTGGAGCAGGGAGCCGCCCCTGCAGTGCCAGCAGCTCTGCTGCTCACGGGGCTGCACTCTGCAGCTGCTCCAGGAGTGCTCCCCACACTCCATGAGACCAATTTATCCTCCACTGGGAATCTGAGCTGCCACATCCCCAAAGTCTGCAATTAGGACCTAGAATCCCAACACCATTATAGCACCATCGGGATAATTACAGCTGGGGGTGAGCCCCTGCTGCCACCTTGGCTGCTTTGTGCATATGAATTGGTTAACCCAGTGATGGCTGGCCAAATCCTCTCCTTGATCAAAAGGCACACTGAAACGCAGGTGAATATTTAAACAATGGGCTTTATTTGCAGAGTGTTAGCAACCCAGCCCTTCTTAGAAAAAGAAAATGTAAAAGCAAACACAAACCATACATTCTTACTGGAAATCCTTCTGGAATAACAAAGCACAGTGGTTTATACATTAGTTATTTTTTTCACAAGAGCCTTTTTCTAAAAAGAAGGAGACAATGTTACTAAGCACAAAGAAATAGAATTTCTTGAAATTCTTTTTTTCTTTTTCAAGACCAGGATTCTGATAAATGAAGGAGGTGGAAAGTATACAATATTTTTAGAGTCTTTATCTTTGGGTATATTTATTTCACTGTTCATTAGAAAATCCCAAAGTGGCTGGCATCAAGTCTCAGGTAAATCAGCATTTTCCCCACTAGGTGTGTGCAACACGCGTGGCGTTAAACACAGAGAGAGGAGGTTTAGATGGGATATTGGGAAGGAATTGTTCCCTGTGAGGGTGTTGAGGCCCTGGCACAGTTGCCCAGAGAAGCTGTGGCTGTCCCGTGCCTGGCAGTGTCCAAGGCCAGGCTGATGGGGTTTGGAGTTGCCTGGGACAGGGGAAGGTGTCCCTGCACATGTCTGGGGGTAGGACTGGATGGACTTTAAGGTCCTTTCCAACCCAAACCATTCCATTATCCCATATTTCTATAAGTTTAAAACTTTACTAGCTATACATTTGTTGTGCCTGCTTAAGAAGTTCAGGAAGATTAGGTCACCAACACAGTGGACATAAACAGTTATGGTATAGCAATGATTTACACTGTACTATAAATTACCTCAGAACAAAAACTGCAAGGAACATTTTATAGATCATCAAAATGATACACAATGAACCAGCTGTGTGGAAAATGATGTACAGTGGACCATCCCTGCTTTCATCGTATATCAGTAACATCCACAACTTTCTATTAATAAATGTTTAATTAAAAATAGGGCCAGTGGAGTTGTTCTGGATTTAGTCACTCTAGTGGAGCACAGTGATGAGCACAGATGTGCAGGAGCAGGAGTGGCATCTGGCCAATAGATCACTTCACTCACTGGCTCTCAAGTTTTATTTCTGAGGCCAAAGCTTGTGATTTTACCCATATCAGGAACAGTTTTTAGAGACACAAATATCTTGGGAGGGAGAACACTTTGAAATGGTCTCCAGGCCTCCACTGCTCTTTTTGTTGTACTCTCCTATCATGTCATTTTCTAAATTTTACATTTCCACGTTCTGTCCCTTGGACACTGATTTCAGTCACCATCCCACACCTCTCTAGCACAGCTGAAGCATTCAGAGGACAACAAGTCCCTGAGAATGATGGGGCTCATCTTAAAATGAGCAGTACTTGTGTCCCTTTTACATGGACTCAAGAACTATTTGAGTCCATGGCCCATTTGTAGAACTTCTTCAGTGTAGTAGATGATTGGTGTCTTAATTTCATTTGATTTTTAGGGCTAAACTGTAACACAATAATATAATAAAAGTTATATCCAAAAATATCCCCCTTTGCCACTTGGGGAAATGTTTGCGTTGTCAATTTTGTTAATACCATTGAAGAAATCATTTCCTGGCTGAGAATGATGGACATGAGTGACGTGGGGGCTCTACTTTAGCAGTGGGAAATTACATTTGCACTCTGGGGTTTCTACACTGGAAAAAAATATTATAAAAGGAAACAAAAGGAAAGTTCAGGGTTTCAGGACAACACATATTTGCTCTGTCTGTGTGTAGACTATCAATCAGCTTGGAAATTACACAGCTGTGAACAAAGCCAACCATTTCTCAACAGTGACATTCCCCTACTGCCTCCCAGCAACTTCCCCCAAGCACACACTCCAAAATACAGCAGTGGCACATTGCTCATGCACTTTTTGCTTTCTGTGACAAACTTTTTTGTAAAGTTTAATGGCAAAATATACGTGCAAGCACGTATATAAAAGATTGGCAGCTGCCTTCTTTGTTTAAAGATCGGGGAGTTTGTACTTGGCAGGGCTTTCTGCTGTTAGCCTCAGTCTCGCCCTTCCCACCTTGCCAGTTTTAGCTTAGTGGTGTGCCTGGGCTGGATAATAGGAGCCATGGGAGTCACTTTATAAAGCCAGGAAATCAAAGGCAGATGTTAAACACAAATTGTACCAATCAAACAGAGCTCACAAAAGAGTAGAACGCTCTCCTGTAATTCTATTTGAACAAACGCGTCAAATACAGGGCCTGGTAGAAATATCATCTTCATCAGGTGCCACTCTCATCAGCTGCCCTGCATTTAATCCCTTCCCCGCTCATCAGTGCCATCCCTCGATTGTGAAACCACCTGGAAAGGCACAATCAAGCCCAACAATCCTTTGCAAAGGGACAGCAAGCTCTGAGCTGCCCGGCAGCCGCTTCGGTGCGGCAATTTCCCTGATGACACCTCCCCAGCAGGCGACCTTAGGAGCCCACTCTGATTTGCCTATGTCCTCTTCCTCACGCCAATCACCCAGTCAAAACTGCAAAATATCCTGTGCTTTGGAGAGGAAAGTGTCAGGGAGAGTGGATGGCAGTCCAGGTGGAGTCCCAGCCCCTCCTGCTGGGGCGGCGGCAGTGCCAGCCTGGGGCGGCTGACGGTGTCACCCGCAGCCTGACTGCGCCCCACTCCTCAAGGCCTGCGAGCTCCTCCGGCACCTCTCAGCTCCAAACACATTTCCAGTCTCCTGGGACCACAAAGAACACTCTGCCTGCTCAACCTGCAATCCAGCCTCCAGTCTGACACTTGCTGGTTTGTTAGTTTGTCTTCTTTTGTTCCATTAATGTTGGGTTTGCAGCAGGTTATTTATACTGAGAATATTGTTTCCCAAAAAAACCCCTTAATTTAGCAGCTTATTCCAGCAAAGGGACTTAGCTGACCTGACTTAGCTGGGTTTTCCCACAGGGTCTGAGTTAGTGGAGTCTTCAAAGAGTTGGTTTAAAGGCCACTGAAGGCAACAGGAAGATGGGCATTGAGTATAAATAATGCCAAGCAGTGAACTGGGAAAATACCTAAATATTATTGAAGTGTTCTGCGTTAGGATAACTCTACCTGTCATGTTTGCAGCATTTCTGAGAATTGTAATTGGGCCTGAGAAAGCTGAATAAAACAGTCACATCTTTGTAGCTGAAATGCACTGAGAGTGTAGAGGGTTTGTGCAACCTGAAGAATTGGCCAAATCTCTTTTTTTAGAACCATGAAGGGAAGAGCAAGTCAACATTTGCCTTTACCAAGAGCCATGCCTTGGCTGTATTTCATAGAAGAAATTAAATTAAATGGCTATTCTACATGTTTAGCACTATAAAAATAAGATTATTGTTGCTCCATGGCCTTACAGTTCATCTAAAACTTGACTTAGCATGCTTTTAGTGGTAATAAAAATAAATTGCAAATCCAGATGGTTTTGGTACTATGAGTGATGCCTGTGAAATACTTTTGTTTTATTAAAAATATTTACAAAAAAAAAAAAAAAAAAAAAAACCCACAACACACGGAAGGAAAATGCTATTCCAGGATGGCCGTAATAGGAAATTGATTTTGAACCCTTATCTTGTGATTGCCAAAAGCATAATTTCAGTAATCCCAGTTCTGATTCTACCTTAGTTTTCTACAAGTGTATCTCCATTTATTTAAGTGGAACCATCTTGTTTTGTTCTCATTAAACAAATCCAAAGTCCAATGAGACAGAGAATTTTAAAGCTTCATTCAAAGCTCATTGAAGTCAATGAGATACTACCCCTTGACATAAAGCAACCCAAATAATTTCAGAATTTGTACTAATAGGTGATACTCGTTACACCAGTTGTATACCTGTTTAACTTCATTGATTTCAAATACATTACTGAGTGTTAGGTTAATTATTTTTAGTGTGAGGCAAAGCTTTCAAAATCTCCATGGGAAGAATAAGTTCAAATGTAACACAAAACCACAGTTAAAGAACAGATTTCTCAATCTTCTTCAATTTAGCATCACTCCTCATGTGACCCCATCTTATTGCTTAATGCACTTTAAAAACCCACTCTGATTTCCCAGTGATGAAGGCTTAGCAGAACATAACATTGTTGTGCTTTAGGTCTGGTCAAGGGAAATACAGGGTTTTAAAATCTCTGAACGTGCTGTGTTGAACACACTGCATTTTTCTTTTCTCCTCGTTGCTGTTTTCAGTCTCAGTGATGCTCCTGAGCTAAACCCATGATAGCTCTCAACCTCTCACCCTTTCAGAAGAAGGAATGTCCATGGGAAAAACACTTCTTAGAAGAAAGATTTTGGTTTAACCCACCCATCAGCAATCTGACTTTTTAGCATTTTATTTTATTGGAAAGATGTGGCAAATATCAGACATAATTACAACCACACCAGGATAAATTTGTGATACATCAGCCACGCAGAGCCTGATCCTGCTGGAACTGCATCCCAGAGTGTCCTTAGTCCATGTCATACAAGCTCAGGAGTGTACCTGAGCTACTGCAGAGCACTGATCACCATTTCAGAGGGAAGGATGCTGTACCTGCAAGCCAAAAACCACTCATCACCTCACCCATCCTCACTTCAGACCTGAACAGAACTTGCCCAGATTGATGCATCTGCACAGCTGCTCATCATGATGCTCTGGCTGTTCCACTCAGCTATGGAGAAAATATGCCTGGATTTTACTGCTGGGGCTGATGGAAATTTGATTGTAAAACACCACTGCAGAGAATCTCCCCGAACACAAACTCCCCACCTCACATCCTTTCCAGCCAACCAGCCTCATCCCCCTGTGTTCCTATCCAGATCTTCCTAAAAGGATGGGCTGTTCTTAAAGGAAAAATTTTTCCATGCGAGTCTGAGCTGTCTGTAGTGGAAATAAACAATTTTGGCCAGTTCCAGGTCTGTCAGGCTGCACTCAGAGCGAGGTGTTTCAGACTCTGCACTGCCCCAGCTGTGGAGAGGGGAGCACTGAGCATTCCTGCAGCTGCTGCCAGCAGCTCACAGACATCACACCCTGAGCTCTGGGCAGCAGCACCGCTCACCTTCCTCAGCCCTTTGCAGCCTGCCTGCGAGCAGGTCTCTGGATAATGAGGTAAATAACATTTTCCTCCATCATACTAAGTTGGAAAGTCCTTCCTTGCAATTTGGTAAAGGTTAACGTTAGGTTGGCCTCTCTGACAGAGAGGACTGGCACCTTTGTAACCTGTTCTCCATCTGCAGCTGTAACTTCTCTTGACTTTGGAAGTTTTTGTTGCACAGACATCTTGGGATTTTCCCCTTAAACAACAAACTGTACTCTGTTGAGTCTCAATTAATGGTACTCATATCTAAATAATATATGTTCACGTTTTTAAATTTTCAAATGTGTCATGCTGGTGAGTCAAGATTTACCTGGCAGATAGTTTAAAGAAATTACTTTGCATGCAGTGGTTCATTTAAATTATAAGTACCCATTACTCTCTATTTCATTTTTAACAAGTTCATCATCCACTCAAAGAAATGCCAGACAGCTCAGGTTGGAAAACTGATTTATCTAGCATATGCAAAGATGGACTCCTTGCAGTCTGGGTTTCATAATCAGAGCAGAAACATATTAAGGGTAGGTGTCATATTCCTTGATGTTTGCAGAAACTGTCAGAAGCCTGCATGCATTATGGACTCTTCTTTTGTTACATTACAGTCTTCCAGCTCCCAAAGCAATTTATGTGCATATGCAGGACCAGTTCCTGAGCTCTTAACTCAGGTAAACCCTGTGGATTTCTGCAGCATCTTACCTTAATAAGGACTTCCAGATTCAATCCCTGAAAATAAAAGGAAAAATTCTATGGACTGAATATATTTTACAGTGAATAATTATTTAGGGAATTCAATATTAAAATATTGTTTCAGAACTATATGCACCATTGGAATATCAAACCAGGATCCTGCTAAGTAATATTTGGATTAGCCTAGCATTGCTATTTCTATACACTAAAGAGATAAGTGGTACAGCTTTTATTTCTTTTCTTTTCCATTTTTTATGCTTCCTCTAAGAATAGCGTGACTCAGAGGACACTAAGACAAAAGATATTTGTTTTAATCTTTGACAATATGTTCCTTTATGCTGTAGGTTTAAGGGAGTCTAAAACATTGAAGGAAGATTTTGAAAAGGGTTTGGCCTCCAAATGATGTTGCTGGGCCCCTGGTGGGCTTCTCAGGAGTGCTGAGATGCCTGACCCAGTGTTTTCTACATTTCTCCTTCTGCAAGACAAGTTCATCCTCTGCAACTTCCAGTTGATGGTAGGGCAGGTCCTGACCTCCCACCACTGAAAAGGCTGAAGGAGCAGAGTAAAATATAATTATTTTGGATTCATTGCAAGAAATGCCTGCTGTGATTTTAGGGGCACTTAACAGTCTTTAGAATTCATCTTGTGTCAAGATTCAGGGAAAATCGCAGGCCTGTTGTCTGAGATGAACCGATAATAAGGTTATTGGTTAAAGAAAAAAAAACAGGTAGAATTTTAATTAAATTTTCCATCTTCACAATGAAGGATCAGTGCCAAACTTTGTAAGTGCCTCCTCTGGTCAGGGGAGTAGGATGAGAAAAATGACCACAGGAGTGGTAAAAAACCTAATCAAATAATTTTCTTTGTAACTGGTTATTGCAACAGTATTCATGGGATCATACAATTGTGGAATGGTTTGGGTGAGAAGGGACCTTAAAGTTCATCCCATTCCCTTTCTACTATCCCTGGTTGCTCCAAACCCTGTCCAACCTGGCCTTGGACATTGCCACTCCCAATTCACATAATATAAACACCCAGCAGCACAGAAGCTTTACAATTCTGCTGCTGATTTTGTTCATGCCCAGATTTCTGAGACTTAGTTATCCTTGCTAACACAAATTCTATTTTTCCTGTCAGTGACTTCAATGTAACTGTCTGCTTACCCAGTGTCTCAGGGTTCAAGTTCATGGACTATGCAGATTCTTAATACATAAAAGCTTCCCTAGACTTTTAATTGCTTTGAAGAACCCCTAGGAGAGGATCAGCCACAAAACTCGTGTAATATCCTGCTGCCTTGGGTCAGAGCACTTCCCATTCCTCTGCCTTTCCTTTGCTGATCAGTCATGTGCAATCTGGCCTTAAACTGGCAGCGTGATCCTCATTTTCCCAAAGTGGAGGACTTTTGCAATCAGCTGCTTCTATTTATGTAGACAATAACAGACGTGATCAATGAATAACACTTAGGCTCTCTTTTAAGACAGATCTATTTTCAGCTGTTGCACAAAGAGCTGCTTGTCCCCATCTTGCTTTTTGGCGTTTGCCAGCTCAGCATTGCCCTGTGCAGGCACAAAACAGGACACAGGGCAGGCAGAGCCAGCACAGAACTGTCCTGTTTGTGCCCCTGCTCTGCTCCTGCTAGGAAGCACTGCCAGAACCAGACCCACACTAAATGGAAAAACACCACAAACCCTGAAACGTGAATTCTGCAGTGCTGGAGAGCGCCTGGATCCATTTTCCACTTGGGATAGATTTAATGTGCAGGACTACTGTGGCATTAAGAGGCACAGACAATTATAAAACCTCTGTGTCAGATATTAGAAGCAGCCTTTGATTGTAGGGATGTGTTTTTAGGGTAAATGAATCCTGTAAGGAAGCGAACTTGGGGACTTCTCCATCCCGTGGCAGCCAGGGTTTCATTCACACCCTTCCATTGGCAAGAGGCACTGTCTATCTCAGGGATTCACGGGTGTAGATGGTAGAACAAGAGTGTTGCACCCCATCTCTATGTCCCTCTGCCCCTCTGTCCCTCTGTCTGTCCTCCTCTCCCACCCCAAAGGAATAAGTCCACAAACAATGTGATGAGCTGCAGTGTAATCCTCTTTTTCACCACTATCTATATCCTGGGCTGCCATTGCTCACACATGCAGAGCAGACAGAAGGCACACGGCTGAAAATTTCAGATTCCATCATGTTGGTAGCTGTAAGTACCCATTTAGACCCATACTGTCTTGATTTCAGCTATGCCCAAAACATATGTATAATTCATTAGTCTTCATCTTACACTTTCAGCTCCTGAGTAACTTGTCAGGTTTTATTCTTGGTCAATATATCAGGAGCAATGATGTTCTGTGCATAAGATTAAAACAGGATAAATGATATTTAGTGAAAATTTAAAAAAAAAAATCTTCAGTGGGCACAGATTCTCTTCCAATCTGTTCTGGTTTTGCTTTTGGCAATAAAATTTTATTGTAGCTTAGGAGTTCTCTTCTGAAAGAAATAGCCCTTATTCATCTTCCTTCCCTTTGGCAGTGCCAAGAATGAGTTTAATGGATAATGCAGAAAGTTAATTTCAGAGAAGTTACTTAAAAATACACCAGGTGAAAGTATGCATTAAAAAGCCAGTCCCAGGTCAGGGCCTTTCATGTAAAACCACCACACCCCAGCATTTCAGGGGTCACCTCAAAGCTGGGGATGCTGCTGCAGGTCTCTCTCCACACCGGTGTGCCCTGTCCCTGACCTGGAAGAGCAGACAGCTCCTGGCAGCTGTGCTCAGCTGCAGCCCAGCAAGGCTGGGGCAGCACCAGCTGCTGGCCTGGGCTGGGTTTGTCTGCTGGGCTCTGCCCGCAGGTGAAGCTGGAGGAAGTCTGCACAAAGGTGTCATGGGCCCACGGGGACTGCTAACAAATTCTCTCATCACACTGAGGATACTCACACTTTGATTTAGATTTCATCCCTAGAATAAGCAGAAAGTCTTGAAAAAAAAAACCATATAGTTTTTGTGAGTGAACATTCAGGGAAAGGTTAGAGAATAATGACTGGTTTGTGATGGCTCCAGACTGACTCAGTTCACTTTTGGCAGAAGGTTCTGCTCACTTCTGCCACTGAATCCTAATTCTCCATATTACACTTTCTGTGGGAGATCTGTTAACATGGTTGCTAATAAGATATTGTTCTTTGTTCCTTGTCAGTTATTCAGAGAAAGGACAGATACTTGGTTGTTTGGTTTTTTTTTTCAAGTCTTTCTAAGAGTACAAATTAATGTGGAATCTATCAAATGAAAGGGAAGCTAAAAGGGAATGAAGGGAGTGAAACTAAATGTGCTCACAGTAGGTTTTCTCTTTCTTGCAAAGAAAGGTGACAGCCAGGAAGGGAATAGCTCTGGGACATGATCCTTGCAGGCTCAGTCTGCAACACCTGCACGTACAGAGCCTACAGGCATCATCTTGAACAGCCTGAATAAAGACCAGGCTGATCTGCAGCCTCTATGATAGACTGACTTCAGCGTGAGCTATTTATAAATCATTCTTTCATTCTCAACAATGCTCTGGCTGGAGCCAGACAGGACAGAGCTTCTGGCAGCCTGGCCCCTTGCCCAGTGTGCTGGGACTGGGTATAATCTGTCACTCCCCATCATCTGTGGGGTGGTGATAGGGAAATAATGCTCCTCAGCTTGCCTTAGATCACACATTACTCTCCTGAATACAGCTCCCTAAAGCTGTGAAATGGCCTTTAGAAAGTGTCTTTGTTCATTTTTTCATACAGGAGAATGGGAATAAATGGTAAACAGGCTGGAGGGAAGGAAAGCAAAACACACGTTAGAGACCTGATGAGAGAAATTGGCCACGAGTGAGACTTTGGTGTGACCCGATGACCTTTCTGTGAAGAAAAGCCGTGGTGAATATGAGAGCCAGAGAGGTGCAAGAGCTGGGCTGGGCACTGGCTTGGGCACTGCCTGGGAATGGCATTAGCTGAGCTTTAATCAGGGTTTAACCAGTCATGTTCAGTTTATCCCTAGGAAATCAGCCTCCTTCCATCTCTCCACTCTTTCGAAAATAAAATTCCCCATGTGAAATTCCTCTATAGCAAACATGTGTGACATAACAGGGTTCCACCTCCATCCGGTGACTTGGGAGTTACAGTAATACAAATCCTGTCACAGTAACACTATAATATAATAAATACACCAACCATGGACCTTAGTTACATAGGTCTTTTACAATAAACAGATCTTTTTGGATGAGTTGAGGATCATAGTTCTTTAAAAAAAACAAACCACTAAATATTCTTCTTTCAGGCCATTTTATTTTGATGATTTGTTTACATTCCTTTTATGCTTTAAAAACTCTCTAAGATTTGCAGAGATGCCAAATTAAATTCCTTCTCTCTCACTCCTCCAGCACCCCCTGGTTCCAGGGCACCAATTCTCTTTGTTTCTTGGTTTGTATACAGTGAAGTTGCCGATGATCTTTAGAATATTATAATGCTCTGCCTGAGGTCTTAACTTTGCTGCCTCAAACGACATTTATGCAAATTGTCACCAGACGTTCAGGGCAACTGTCTTTTCTTCCTTAATAACATGTCATATTGATGTGGCTTTATTTGTATTTCATAAAGAGGTGATTGATTAAAGAGGCCAAAATTAATTTAGATTGATATTCACTGGACTTCTCACTGGAAACATTGCAGTATGAGTGCCCCATATTTTGCATTTTAATTTGCTTCTCAATAAACTTCATGTCTCCACAATCCCACTGACCCTTCTTACAGTTCACTGGACAAATTCCTGAATGTCTTCTCACCACCTCTCTCTCTTTCTCAGCCAGGATGTTACAGGCGGACCCCAGGGAGGAGGTGAGATGCCACTCAGGTGCGGGGTGGGGTTTCCCCAGCCTCCAGAGGTGCAAACGACCAGGGGCTGAGCAGGTGGCTCGCTCCCCTCATCAGCTGTGTTTGCACCAGTTTGCTCCAGCAGCAATTTGAGGTGCACTGCAGGTGACACCCTGAGGGGCCCCATTCCTCCTGGGACAGCGCTGCCCCTGGCTGGGGTGGAAGCACATCCAAACCAGACCCCTTTCATTCGTGCAGATGAGCGCCGTGCCCACTGAAAACCTCTCTCATTATTTATGTTTGAGTCTACTTATCCTCTGAGCTCCTCACGCCTTCGTTATTGTTCTCCCTGAAATACATTTCAGCTCAGATTTATACTGGCACAGACATCAAAGCACTGACCCACGAAGCCCAATGTAACAGGTTGTTTCTTTTGTACTGCAGTAAAAGACCCTGATTTATTCTCAGTTTACCTACTAGGAGAGAAGAAAATATGGAGGCTAAAACTACTTGGGTGCCTTCCAAAAATGTGACTGATTTTACTCAGGTCAGTGTCCAGAAGCAGTACTTCAGATATTATTATTATTATTATTATTTTATGGTCAATGTCCTCATAGTCCTGCATGGGGCTGAAGCATCTCAGGTGGTGCAACAATTTCCAAGAAATCTTGTCTCAAAAAACAGGGTTTCCCAGAATAGCTGGGAGCAGAAGAAATTCCACTTTAAAACTGGACTGAATGACCAAAAATGTTACACAGAAATAAAATTCCCATAGAATAGAGCCTGGCCATTTCTCAAAGGTATTTATCATCTCTCCAGACATTGTTGATCGCAGATGGAGGAGGCAGTGGGGCAGTTTGTGCTTGGATTTGTGTCCTTTCCTCTGCACCTAAGAAAATTCTAGAACTTTGCTAAAATGAATACTTTGCCTGCTCCCTACCTTGTTAAGGGCCTGTCTGTCCTCCCTGCCATCAGTCCTGCCGAATTCTTGCTTTGCCCCGCTCCTCCAGGAACCCTGAGGTTCCCTTTTCCCTGCCTCGTGCTGTGAGGGGCTGTGGGGAAGGGGGATTTGCTCCCTGCCAGAGACAGCTCTGAACACCCTGACTGCAGCCATTCCCGATGGCAAAATGATCTCTGGAACGGGGAAATAACGGAGATAACCAGCTGCAATAACTAGACTGAGGGCACTGTGTCAGTGGCTGGCATGCAGGAGTTTGCAGCGTTTGTTCCTGTGATTTGCAGGATGAATCGAATCCCTTGGTCTATGCTTCATTGTAAAAGGCTTCTTTTGTGTACAGCTCTTCACACGTGGTTTTTAGCACTATTTATGGATTATCTGGGGGCCCATTACCACTTCTGGGAGAGGTAATGAGGGGATGCTGGAGATTCTCACGCTACCTGTGCTGTGTGGAGCAGAACAAAAGGGTCACCTCAGTTACTGTAGAGGCTTCCCTATGAAAGAGGAATGCTGGTTACAGGCACAGGATGAAAAAAGGACCTACCAAAATGAAGTTATACATTTGTTCAGACTTCTTTCATTTAAAGACAAATCCCAGTTCCTTGTAGAGGCTTCAAGGCAAGGACCTACCTATTGTCATTAGAACCCACAGGTGAGTGTGGAGCAACCCCATAAGGAAGCTGGAAGGTTTTCAAGTTAAAAAAAAAAAAAAAATTAGGAATATGATGTACTTTCAGAAAGAGAATTTGGGTGAGAGTGGTTTTGCTTACAAATCTGTGTAACAAGTGCTGGCCTGCCTGTTCAGAGCTGTGCTTCTCCACAGTCTCCACTTTTCTCTCTGTAGATGGTTGGGTTTCCATCCCTAGAAGGAGCAGCTGTATCCTGCCAGGGACCAGCACTCTGCTGCCCCTGGGCTGCACTGCCAGGGATGCAAGGGCACCCCATGGCTCCTACACCCAGCTTGCAGCAAGGACCACCCACATCCTCCACTCGGGTGCTGCATCACCGTTCGCTTTGACAATTCCATCATGATCACAGGAACTGAGAGCAAATTCAACTCCCCTGGTGTCTGAATTTGAACCTGCAGTCACTGATTTAGTCTGTGTTTGGCTGGGGTAGGTCTGAGTGACAGGTGCACAGTGCTCTCTCATAAGGACAGTGCTGACTGAGGCACCATGAGCAGGGGTCTGTCATACACACTGCTGTTTCAAAATGGCAATGTTTTAATTGCATATTTCATATTTATGACCCTATAAAGAATAATTTTAATCTGACATTAACATCTGAATATGATTGCCCGAAAGACAATAGCAGCAATGACAAATACCAATATAAATCAAACCAACTGATCTTCAATTTCTAATTAAAGATGACACTGAAAACCCAAGATAAGAGACATATGGAGACAAACACATTTCTTTGCAAGAAGAACCAAAACCATATGGAGAAAAAGTGCAAAGATATCAAGCTAAAATCTGAACTTCTTGCCATCTGAAATGTCTGCAAAGGGAATCCTAAACCGATCATCTTCCTATAAAAAGTCATTTACCAGTCTCTTCCACAAGCCACTGAGTAAGATGTGAGACATCTCAAGCTGTTCAGAACAACTGGGAATTGACTGTACGTAACCTACGTTGCAATTGTTTCACCAGTTGAGACCAAGAGACAGATGGCATGAATATATTTAAAGATGGGGACAAAGCTGATGTGACACTGTGCTGCCTTGCTGAAGTGAACAGTGTGAGTCACAGATTTGTTATCAGATGAAAAGGATTTAGTTCAGAAAAAAAATGGGTGCCAGTGGTCTCCAGATGCTGGGGACTGGGAGAATAGCCTGCTACTCCCAGAATCAGCCCCACCATCTGCAGTCCCAGTAATCAAAACTTTTAACTACTCCCTCTGTGCAAATAAGCCCTGGAATAGGTATGGCTTTCATGGTGGTACAAAGGGGCTTTCAAATGTGCACACAGGGCCAATAAGGAGCAGCCTCGCTACAGGCTGCTGGTACAACTGTTATATTCCAGGCTATTTCACAAGTCAAATATTGGGAATTGCCTTATTAAAGTGCCAGTGAGAGAGGGAGAGCAATTTTAAGGGTTTTTAGAGGCTTTAAATGATCTTGTGCAATATTGCAGTCTTAACTTGCCTGTTTGTAAAGAGCTCATCCAGCCTCAGCACCTGATTTTTGTTGTGCTTTGGCATAAAGCCATTTGCAGTACCGAGATTCACTTTTGCTGTGTTTATTGTATCATCAACTACTTGTTTATGTGAGGTGGAAGATGAAGTGGTTAGCTCTACTACTTGTTTGCTGGGCAGGAAACAACTCTATCTGTAACCTGATGTCTCTGTTCCTTCCTCTTAATGCTCCCTTCTCTCTAAAGGCCTTTATTTTGTTGCTCTAATGACAGTTTAAGCTGCTGCTTTAAAAATGAGTTAACTTCACATTTAGATTAGTTCCCATAAACCTGATTTTTAAAGGGACCTGATTATCTCCCTCGTTTGTAAGCATAATTTTGTTGCAATAACTGAAGACAGGAGTTCTGCCAACTCAAAGCCTAAAGACCTAAGGACACGAGGCTGGAGCTGAGTGCAGGGATGGTGCCAGGGCCTTGAGGACAAGCCATGCTTTTACTTATGTCAAGGTGAAGCCATTCATGGGAAGGAAAACACACTCCTCAGAAGATCAAAGGTCATATATTAGCCTTTAACAAAGGTTTTCTCTAAAGAAACTCAACAATTTTCATGACACAATGGCCAGGAATGAAGTTTTTTATCATCTGGCAAGAAAGGCAAGTTGTGATTACTGCAAAGCTGAGGCAATTCAAAAGCAGCAGTCAGAGGAGGAGCACAGCCAGTTGCCTCAACATGTGGCTTTCCTGTATTTCCATAGGAAAAGAGCCAATGCAAACCACTTTACTCAGTTCATCTCCAGTCAGCACTGTGGTTTGAAGAATGACCACACTGCTGTCTGTGGTCCCCACGGGTTTGTCAAGGATCAAAATGCCTCACTCCAGACCAGGGTATTGGGCTGAACATTAAGGTAACTGAAATTAATTATCCTGCCAGATACAGGAGACCAAATCGGCCCAGTTGCCCTAAATTCTGTGAATATCAAAAGTAGGGAAAGGTCAGTCAGTGCAGTATCTGTCCTTCAGCTATGTAGGCTTTTCAATAAACCCTAAATAGGTTTTTTGTGCACCCATGGAACACCTTCTCAGTAGTCCAGAGTGAGCCAGGCTTTGTTAGTAATGGATTCAAAATGGAATCCTTGCTGAGTTTCCTCTTGTATGTCCTCTGTGTCATAGGCAGGTTTCTGCCATAGGGAAGAAACCATCTTAAACTGGAATATCTGATCAAACGCATATTTAGCATTAGACTGTGTCAGCAGAGAAATATCTCAGCTCTACAATGACAACCCAGGTCCTGTGTTTGCTCGCATTCCAGTTTACTTAATGACACACTGTGGGAAATTTTTAGGAAATAATCAGTATTTTTCTTTCCCATGTTAAGCATTTTTTCAGGTTGCAAAAAATAAGCCATGTCCCACACTTCCTGAAGTTTTGATGTTGTGTTTGTAAACACAAAGTGACAGTTCTGGCATAAAAAATAGCCCCATTACCACGACTAACTGCTTGTGGGTATCAACAGTGAGCACTCTTAAACAAGCACTCCAGAAGAGCTCAGGGCAATGTTAGATGAGAGAATGAAAAAGAAAAACCGAAGTAGAAGGTGTCCATTGCTTTTATTATGTGCTAGGAAAGAGGTTCTATTTATTGCTCAGGCAGTTAGGCAGACTGGCTTCACTGCTCTTGTAAGATGACAAGTTCATAGCCTGAGGTAAAAAAAGTCTGCCTTATACCCTTCTGTTTTGTCTTACCAGAACAGTCTTAATGACCTGGCACCCAGATCACACACATCCAACTCTCTCTTTACTCCGTTTAGTTCTCAGCAATTCCAGGGTTAGCCTTCTATAATCTGACGGGTGAATAAGCATCTGTGAAGGAGTTTGATGTCTGTCATCCTTGGTGTGGCTGGAATCCATCTCTGCCAAATCTTCCTGGGACACTACAGTAGAATAATTCGGTAAATCTAAGTCACACCTGTGGCTAACAACTTTCAAAGTTGAAAGACACCCTGCTTTTTGTTTTCTGAAAACCTTGGGATGGCAGGGGAGGGAGAAGTGATTGCCCTGGATGCGATAATGGCAATAATTTGACGGTGTCAGGTGTTACTTCTAAGCTGACAGATCTCTAGAAGCATTGAGGTTAAGGCTTTGAAGGTGGTTCCACAAGAAAAAAAGGCACTTCAGTGATCTTGGGCTTTTTTTTTTCTTTACAAGATGAAATCCTGATGAAGTCCCAGATGAAGGCGCATCATTGTGTTAATGTAATTACAGAGAAATAAGGACATGCAAGGGATTGTGTCAGAAGTATTAGAAATCACGCTGAAGGAGTGAGAACAGGAGAGGCTAACATTTCCTTGTGCTAGTCAACATTAAAACTCCACAGAATCAGAAGAAAGTGACACTATTTAGCGTGCCAAGCAGTGTTATATCTCCACAGACATATCCCTGCCAGATAAATCAGCAAAGCCAGGAGAAATGGGTAAAAAAATATCATCTCTCCAGAATTTTTTAAAACTGGGCAAATTCTGTGCTTTTAAATTCTGTGTCATGAATAGGAATATAATTCAGAGTGTTCCCACTGGTTTTTTTCTAACCTGTGTTTTGCAATCAGCCTCATTATTCTTGTTGTACAAATGAATTGACATTTATTATCTTTCAAGGGTTTCTTTTTTTTTTTCCCTCTGATTGCAACTGATTTACTGAAAGGTCCTTGGAATATCATACCAGAAAGGAAGCTGGTTAAGAGCTGTTGTTACCAATAGCATAAAACAGAGACATCAGCAGAGTCCAGTGCAAAAAGCCCACAGATCTTTTTGTCACTGAGAGTTCAAGGGAGTGTGCAGCCATGTATTTAACTTCTGCAGATTTATATGTGTTAAGCACAGGCTTACTTAAGTGCCTGACATTTCACTTGGGCCTATCACAGCATCCAAGAGTGTTGGAAAAATACACACTCAGACAAGAATTTATATATATATAAAATTAAAATCTTATATAAATAGGCAAAGAAAGGCCTTACATGCTGAGAAACAAATGCAGATCATAGGATGAAGAGACAAACTTAGAGACTTTGCTAAATATATCTGGATTCAGCAGGAACCCATCTGATGTGAAATATTCTCCCAGTTTAATACCAGATAAGGGTAGAATTGGGAAGGTGCTTTGCTGAAGACAAAAGTCCTGCAGACTAAATGAAACTGGGAAGTTTCTTGAGAGGTTCTGACAGTGTAGTCAATCAGTTTGTAATGGGAGAATGCTGGGAGATCCTGGAGGGCTGTGGATAGAGATTGCAGCAGACTGGGTTTGAACTGCGGAGTGAAACTCTGAAGAGCTGCCAGCTAAAAGAAATGAAAAGAAAAGGACAACCGGGTTTGTTGGAGCCTTTCATTAAAATATTGGCAGCTGCTGATGCATAACAAAAGCTCTGCTTGTGCTATGAGATATTAGAGTGGAAAACCAAGGAGGCAAATGTTCTCTTCAATTGCGGTGCAGGAGTAAATGGCTTCCAGCCAGCACAGAACACCTCAGAAAGGAAAAATTTCAACAATGTTCTCATCAAGTATTCTAATCTTTCTCCATTTTGTTAAGGAGCAGTAATTCTCCCTCATTATTTTTTTCTAGATTATTGGGGAGGGGGGGAGGTTGTCTTTTAAAGTTTCCTGTTTATTCTAAAATTGTTGTTTAGTTCCAGATAAACCTTGTAGAAAATTTCCCTGTTATAAAGATAATTTCCTATACGAAATTGGTCACGACTTGGAGAGGCAAAATAGAGTGGGCTCGACACCTGCAGCAGGAATTCAAACTCTTTATTCTACTTGAAGTACAGGGAAATATTAATTTTATTTAATGACCTTTACTGCCCTTAGAATTTGCAGATGTCTTCTAAGTGTAATCTTAATGTTGGTAATCTTGCAATGTATGGCTTAGGGAATTAGCAATGACATTTTATATCCTGAAATGCCTGGTACACATGAATCTGAATTTTATCTCCATGTGATTATTCATCAGGAAGTAACACAAGATTAAAATACAATAAAATAAAATACAATAAAATAAAATAAAATAATAAAGTAAAATAAAATAAATATATAAAAAGAACTAAAAAATAAAATAAAGTAAAATAAAATAAAATAATAAAATATAAAATAAATGAAATTAAACC
>WEKY01060560.1:0-12516 GCA_013390045.1 Picathartes gymnocephalus | reverse complement strand
TAAAATAAATGAAATTAAACCTAACTTGGTATTTTCAAGATGAAAAATGATTCTTTTAATGAAATTATAAGAATATATACCATACAGAGAGGTTTTTCTATTTTAGACATTACTAATTCTTACGTTATGTCTTTGTGAGATCATTTCCTGGGTAAATTCTTTTCCTCCATGTCCTGACCAGAAGGAAATAGGATGTGAAAGCCTGCTCATACAGATTCTCTGCTCACTTTGCTTAGGTCTCCAAATGAGCAGGATAAGGTATATTTCAAGCAGACACGGCTCTCCTCAGAGTCAGCAGCCCGCATTTCCATGGACCCAGGGCTGCTCCGCAGCTCCCCGGCCGGGCGGGGAGGAGGCGGCTCCGCAGGGACGGGGAGCAGCGGGAATCAGCAGCGCCCCGGGATGGGGCAGGACGGGCCGGGAATGCCCGCACAGACAGGGATCAGCACCGCCCCGGGATGGGGCAGGATGGGCCGGGAATGCCCGCACAGACAGGGATCAGCACCGCCCCGGGATGGGGCAGGATGGGCCGGGAATGCCCGCAAAGACAGGGATCAGCACCGCCCCGGGATGGGGAAGGATGGGCCGGGAATGCCCGCACAGACAGGGATCAGCACCGCCCCGGGATGCGGCAGGATGAGATGGGAATGCCAGCACAGAGCCGGGAATGCCCGCACAGAGGCTCCGGGGTGCAGGACACCAGGGAGCCAGCAGGGCCAGCAGGAGGGCTCTGCCCAGGCAGGGCTCTCAGTGCCCCCTGCTCTCCGGTTTGTGTCTCTCCAGGGCTCTCAGGTTGGTGTCTTTCCAGGGCTCTCAGTGCCCCTCTGCTCTCAGGTTTGTGTCTCTCCAGGGCTCTCAGTGCCCCCTGCTCTCCGGTTGGTGTCTCTCCAGGGCTCTCAGGTTTGTGTCTCTCCCGGGCTCCCAGTGCCCCCTGCTCTCAGGTTTGTGTCTCTCCGGAGCTCTCCGGTTGGTGTCTCTCCTCTCTGCCCCTGCCGAGGTGCGAAGGAGGCGGCCCCAGCTCGGAGCCTTGCGGGTTGGAAGTGCTCCCCGGGCTTTCTGGAGAGGAGAGGGGCCTGGCTGGGCAGAGTGCTGGAGTGGGGCTCCTCGGGCTGCTGCTGCTGCCAGGGCTGCCTGGGAACCTGGCCTGTCCCCAGAGCCGAGCGTGGCACTGCAGCTGTGCCAGAGCCGAGCTGCTCCTGCCGAGCAGCAGGCACCAGCCAAGGGCAGAGGCTGCTGATCTCTCAGCCTGCCCTGCCTGTACCTTAAGCAGGGCTGGCATTCTGAGCCAGGATTGGCAGGAGCTGCCAAGGGGCTCCGGCGCTGAATATCGGCTATTGTTTTCCTGCAGCCTCACCAAAGCGGGCTGGAAGGCAAGTTCAGCTTGTTCTATTTAATGGCAGGTCATCCCTGTTTTCATTTCAGTTTTCAGTTAAAAATTTTGTTTAAAAATTAAAAAGAAAAAGAAGTAGTGAAAGTGGGATTATATAGAATTTAGAGAAAAATACCAGTTACATTATTCACCAGATATTACTAAAACATCAGCTAAGTTACTGAAATGACAATATCCTAATGTCATCCGCAGCATCTACTTTGACATGCAGTGTCAGGAAATATCCTATAAATGATTCACAATTCCTTTTTCTTTTCTCCAGAAATCAAACAGTCAATTCCACAGGTTGCTGATCCTGAATGAATATTCTAATTCCTGATAACAAACATTTCATCCAAGTGGTTTCCATTCAACACTCCTGACAGGGTTTCTCATGAGACACCCTCATGGAAACTAAGCTGTCAAAGCATAAGAGGAAAGGTCCTCTAAAGCATTAAAAACTGGTTAAAAGATAAGAAATAAAGGGTAGGAATACATGGACTGCTTTTCTATTGAAGGAAAACACTCCAAGGCTTTCAGCTGGGATTTGTACTAATCAGCACATTATCAGAGATCCTGGAGGTTCATGTGTAGTGGCTATAAAAAAAATTATCAGGATAGTCAAACTGAAAACTGAAAAGCTTAGACTTTAAACTCACAGAACTAATAAAATAGCAGATAAAATTTGGTACTGAGAAGTCCAAAGTAATGCTCGGGGCAGAATATTAAAACAAGGGAAAGGCAACAAGAGCGCTCAAAATAGGGGGAGAGATCACAGATTTGGAGTGTTTGGTTTAGAAAATAAATGAAAAGGATGCACGTGATGGAAGCAGATAACATCATAAACAATGTAAAGGAAAAGCATCAGGAATTATTACTTTACTGCTTTTCAAGATGGGTGTGCAGGAACATAACCAGCAATCTTACTGGTGAGCACATTCAACAGAAAGAAGAGGGAGTTCTTTCTCACAAACTGTAAAATCAATTTGTGAAACTCATCGCTACAAGATTTTTAGAAAATAAAATTAAACACGGATTCGAAATGTGATTAAACTCTTTAAGGAGAAGAATATTAGTGGCTGCTAAAAGCAAGTCTGTTCAAATCTTTTGTCGGAGAGACTGAATTATTGAGCACAGCAGGGAAAGCATTTCCCTGTGCATTCCCATTGCTTGTGCTCCCTCCTTGGCCACTCTCAGACACCAAGAACAGAACTAGGTGGGCTTCTCATGTAATCTCCTGCAGGAGCTTTTAGTGGCTGTGGAAATGTGCAGCACAGAGTAGCTGCTCGTGGGTGTTCCTGTTAGGGCATTTTCCCATGTCTCACATGCCAGGGAGGTGCTGCTCCCACGTCTCTGTCAGGGGCTGCTCATTAGCTCCTGGTGGGCTGGGCAAGCAAACCCAGCCCTTGCATCCACAAACGTGTGCAACCAGCTGGAGACACAGCAGTCACAGGTATGGGCAACAGCTACACGGTAGTGCTCTTTGTTTGCTTTCTGAATTTATTGTTATCCCATAGACTTGACCAAGAGAGATTAAATTTAAAAGACAAAAAAAGAAAGTCTCCTAAAATCAAGCACACGGGGAAAAATCAAAAGTCCAGAATGGACTTTGCTTGTTTAGTTTTGGTTTGTTTTCATCTCTGGTAAAGGAAAAAGAGATTCAGGCAGTAGTATCAGAATGTGTGCCATTCACCTGTTATTCTCAAAACTGAGCTTTTTCTTTTCCCTTCTGCAGGAATATGTGACTGATCTTATTTTTCAATGGCCTTTCAGAAATTAAGTTTAGGGAGAAATATCTTTGATTGTGAATTAGGGATTAGAATAAGGGGGTCTTTTCCGTGGTTGGAAGATGATGCTGTATTTTCCACTGCAGAGATTCCATGGTAATTCTGTGTTTTGCAGTGCTCACCAATGCTGACAGGTGAAGCAAACCCATCCACTGGCCCCTGACATGGAAAGTCATTTGGGAGTATTCCAGCAGGTGGGAGCAGTGAAGCTGAATGCTCATGACATGGCTCTGGAATAAGAAAAACTGGGAAAGGAAAGTGCTCTGCTGACCTTCCTAATGGCTGCATCTTTAGCCCGAATGTAGAGATTTTCTGATGTAGGCTTGGGGTTTTTTTGGTTGGTTGGTTGGTTATGATCTTTCCAGCCGTTTGCATTTGTGGGTTTGTGATTGTGCAGCTGATTGTCTTCACTTGGGGTCTTTCTTTGCCCCTGCTTTCCGTGGTTACTCTGCTGATGCCCTTTTGCAGACACAGATGGGGCACAGCCCTCTCACTGACTGGAAGGTCACACCATAGGAATGGGCTTCAAGGAGAGCAGGAGGTGAGGACAGCCCCTCACATCCCATCCCAGCCTCTTTGTGCAAGATGGGTGTATTTTCCTCCTTTCTTTTGTTATGCAAAGTTTATCTCATTTTCTTCAGTTTAATTAAATCCTTTCCTGTGTGGAACTGTCAAAATCTGTCTCTGCATCCCCAGCTTCAAGAGAATGAAAATCATGGGCTAAGAAATCCTTTGTAGCTTCCAGTTGTAAATAGATCAGCAGATCCTGTTGTTGATTCCTCTCAGGTCTTGTGTTTGTTGCTGCCTCATATAAAGGTGGCCACCGCATGTTGAGGAGGTTCACACACTGATCTCTTGATTTCTCTGCTGATGATAATTGAACAAATATTAAGCATATCAGTGCTTCAAATAAAATACCATCAGCCAAACCAGGCCTGTTTGCATCAGTCAGTTTAGCCACCTACTGCTTTTCAATATTCTAATTCTGTGGAATTAGGGGCTGCCATTGATTAAAATCAAGTGACCCTCTCTGCTGGTGAAGGTCAAGTGGGGGCTAATGCAGCAAAATGCATGTAAATGTCACAGTAACATTTATGGGGTTTTTTGCCTACTTCATTTCAGGAACTGAGTAAAGTATTATGCCTTCTGTGAATAATTTACAGATGAAAACAAAGGGAAGAAAGAGACAATGACTCGCTTGTCCCGATGGGTGTCCTTTCCAATTTGGCATATTCTCTGATTCTGGGATGAAATGGCATGTCCAAAATCACTGGGCAGTGACACGTCCAGGTTTCCTGATACTCTGCCCTGAGCCACCTGCTTCTCCCTCAGTGCTCATGGTGTTGTTACTAATAGTGGCATTAGAAGTGTGATTACTGCCATCATTATTTTCAGTCTACACAACTGCATGCATGACCATGTTTCACTTGGGGAAAAAAAAGTAAATTTATTTAAATAGCTATTTAATTGGGACTTCTGGTGACATAGAAACTCCAACAATTATCTACAGCATGTGAGAATACATGCAGCCCTCAGCGAAAGAAAATGGGCCCATCCCCAAATTATTCCATCTGGCAGAATCAGTACCTGCTGTAGTTCACACATGAATAGCATTAATTTGCATGTAAATAGAGGCCTACATGCTTCTGTGGAGCTAGAAGCTGTATTTCAACATTTCACAGTGGAATTAGGCAGTGGGCACACCACTACATGGTGGTTCAACCTTGTAGTGACGCGCCAGCTAAAATCATTTTAAATGCTCCTCTCCGTATTTCCCGGTAGGATTATTTATTGAAGTAGTGTATAAGAGCTCAGAAGAATCCTCTATTAAAATGCTGCCAGCTCCCAGCTACGACTCTGACATTGATGTTGTCAGCTGAGATTAAGCATTGGTCTTAATGAATGCTGACAGTCATGTTTCTTAGGTATGGTCCTGTACTTCCTTTCAGCAAAGAACCAAAATAGAAAGGCTGGGCATGCAGAGAAAGATGCAGTAGCATGGATACTTACCTACTACTTGAGCTTTTTTCTTTTCTTTCTGCTTCCTTCCCTGAGAAGTGCAGCACTAACAGTTAACATTTTCATATCAAGATGTAACAGCAAATGTTCTTGTACTGCTTTCAGGTAAAATAAATATATACACCATGTTCCTCCAGCAATGCTTTCAGAGGAACTGGGAAATTCCAGACTGACTGCTCAGAATAAAATCAGCTCTGCCACTATGTTGACTCAGAATTTCCTTTGAGATGTTGGTTAGCATTTCCTTCTCCTTGCCCACAGAAATCCTACGTTTGATCACACTGCCATTGAGTTTGGCTTTTGACCCTTTCCAAGCATATATTTGGTTGGGCTTTTTCAAGGGTCTGCACTGCAGTGGAGTCCCCGTGGTATTCAGACAGAGGAACTGAGGTTCCGTTTCCGAGCCTGAAGCCTGATGTGGTTTGAAATTTGTTTAGCTCATGTACACCTAGTTCTTGGGACACGCACCGCCTAGAAAGCCCCCTGTCCGGGAGTGCAGGGAATCCTTTACTCTGCTCTTGTACAAACCTGCTGTTTCCTTGCAAAAGGAAGGTGCCACTGTTAAATTCAATAGCAACCCTTTCACGTTAAAACTCCCCTGAGCCAAATCTCAGAATTAACTCCCCTAGTTACTAAATATGGAAAAGGCTTGCAAATAGCGTTGGGGACTGTTAGCTGCAGAGTGCAGGGAGCTGTTGCCTGGGGTAAAGATCAGGGAGTGTGTTCAGCTGTGGAGGGAGCAGCAGCCCCAGCAGGCTGAGTGCTGGCAGGGATGAACTCTGCTCCTTGTGAGACAAAGGGTGGTGGAGTGGAGAGCAGCCAGGAGCACATCCATCGGGAGGGCCTGGGTGCACAGGGGGATCAGCCTGCAATAACTCAGGCCCTGCTCCCACCTCTTCCTGCACTGGAAAACTCAAGCAGAAGTTGCCCTGAGGCACCAGGGGTGTGTTTCCTCTTGAATTTTTACTGCAGTTCAACTGCAATCAAGAAATTCAGTGATGGAAGGGTTGAAACTGCATAATGTGTGCTTAATAGTTCAACGCCAGAGCAGACAAGTTCTGGAAGTGCATTAGGACAGGCTTTGAGGTACATCCCTTTAAGTAAAACAAATAGATTTTGCTTTCCACTTTTGACACTTTTTCCGATGAGCTATTTACAACCTTGTATATGGAAAAATCACAATGAAGGAGGAAAAAAAAGGTCGGCGTGGTCTTCCAGAAGGAAGGCAAATGTCTGGTGGTGGTACAAAGTGGGTTTATCAGGGGCTTACTGCGGGACGTGCCACCCAGGGTCAGATAATGAGGTGGCAAAAAGCAGACAACAAGGTCGTAGTAAAGGACAACAAGATCCAACTTCCACTTGACGTTCAGGTGCCAAGGGGTTGAATTTGAGCCTTTTCTTTACCTGAAGGCAAGAGAACTTCTCTCCCTCTTCCCATGTCCTCTCTAAGGACAGGATGAAAAAGCTGCATGGCAAAAGCTCCAGAAAGGGCAGGTACATTTTCAGCTGGGTGCACCTTTCCTGGAGCACAGGAAGAGCAGAGCAGAGCAGGTGAAGGGTGAAGGGCTGCACCAAACATTACTGTCAGCAGGCATTGTCCCTCAGACTGCTCTTCCTGCACTGGCACTTGCAAGTGGGATAAAGTGACATCCTTGGGAGCATCCTGAGAAAAAAACGCCCCACCCACAAAGCTGCTTCTGTTGTTAATTGTCCTTGCCAATCTGTTTCAGAAGGTAACTGGATGAATGAACACCCTTATTGACACTTATTTTGTAGGAATGTTGTCAGGTTTTCCTATCAATAAAATTCCTTCAAATGCAGGGCAATTATTGGCAGGTTTTTGCTATATATCTTGGAGGCACGCTCCAGGTTCTTACTTTGTTTTCTTTCAATATATCACACTATTGCAGAGCCAGGCTATTTTCACAAAGAAATGAGTTGTATCTTTATACCAAGTGCTGTTAAAGAGGATTATAAATAGGCTTTAGACTACAGGCTATAGCTTTGCTTTGCAGTTGGAAAAAAACATCAATCACCTGGCTGAGACTAAATCCTAACATCTCACCTTCCTAACAGATTTTAAAGGTCACTGATGTATAGAAATGTTCAGCTTAATCTTAAATGCATTGACTAGTCTGGCAAAAGCATTTTAGGGTCTTTCCCTTTTTATTTTCTGCCAGCTATTTAAAATGTGAAAGAAGTGTCACTTATAACTAAAGAGTGGCTCTTCAAGAGAAGGCAGAGTATCAGAGATCGGACTTGAATCTCAGAAAGGTCTCTGCAGCTTTTGCTCTGCTTTTCAGTCAATCTGATTCGTAATGTTTGCAGATTGCACTGGTTCACCCCCACTCCCCCAAATAGGTTATCAGCAATCAGCTGCATGCTGGGGACACAGAACAACCTCAGATGAGCTCCAGCCTAAAAATAGCCATTTTCACATTACAATCTTGAATCCGGCGGGAGAATGGGCTGCAGCTGGGACATCTTATATTTGCTTATGTCACAAATGGCAAACACCTACAACAACAAAAATATCTCCTTCACCCTGGAGTTGTTGGGATTCTGCTTATTAAACATATTCCTTGTTGCAATGATGTAATAGATACACAAAATAAGCTGCAAATTGATTTCAGATACCTGTCGGTAGAATAAATAGGATCATTTTCAGTCTGCATTCATCTAGACATAGCTATGATTAATGTTCAAATTTACCCCACAAAACCAGCACTGGGTAAGGAATTTACTGCTCTTTCCATATTGCTGTTTGTTGGAGGACACAAAGAGGCATCCAAAGATGAATCAGAGCCTGTTTGACTGAGTTCTGCTGTTTGAGGTGAATGTATTTGTCTTCCCGAGTCCCCCTTCCATGGGATGTGGCCCTGCTCTCCTGGAGATGCCGAACACCTGCCTGCCCATGGGAAGCAGGGAATGAATTCCTTGTTTTCCTATGCCTGTGTGCACAGATTTTGGGTTACTATTAAACTGTCTTTATCTCAACCCAAGCGTTTTCTCACTTTCTCTCTTCTGACTCTCTCCCTCATCCTGTTGGGGACAGTGAGCCAGTGACTAAGTGGTTTAACCCACCACACACTCCTAATGTCTAGGCTTTTATTTCCCAAAATTTTCAGTGAGGGGCACAAGATAAGTCTCAGGTATTTTCATGCTCTTGCCCTGTGTCATTTTGTCTTCACTCCTCCTTCCATTTTCTGCTTTACTTTTTAAATTTCTCCAAGTTTGCGAAAGAAATCGGGATAAGATCCAAACAGGAAGAACTTCTTTTGTAGATTGCAATCCTCTCGTTGACTCATTTCTTCCCATTATCCCAGCCATCATTTCTGAGGAAACACTTATTTCCCTGAGTAAAGGTATAATTCCAGCATGGGATAAGGCCAGTGGTATATGGAAGTAATATTCACAACATAAGTTTACCTTCACAACATAGCTGGATTAAGTTCCAGCAGTAGGAAATGGGGCAGGAGATGGCTTGTTGGGCGCTGTGCCTGGCCTTGTAAGCATTACAGGATGGAAGGAAGCTGGATGCCCTCCTGCAATATGTGCTATAATTCAGCCACAACTTACTGGATCTAAGGATTGCTTACATGGAAGGAAGCAATAATTCATTTTATAGTGGGATTTATTGGATGAAATTCTTTGGCCTGTGCAATGCAAATTAAACTGGATAGTCATAGCTCTCCTTGCTTACTTTGAAGTCCATGAATCCCACAGGCTGATTCAGCTTGTGTTTGGTGAGATTGTGTTAAATTTCTTATCTGTAAGACTTGCTGAAATAAGATGTACAGAACTGGCATCTTGAGCTGCATGTGATTGTGCAGCATCTGTTTGGGAGCATAGATTTATCTCCCTGGCTTTTCAGTTTTGTTTTTTATGTGTCTGAAAGGTTTGGTAATGCTAACAATATGTCAGGGAGTCTAATGCTAAATATTCAGAGCCAAACTATATCCCATTTACAGCCAAATTACACAGGGTTAGCAGCAGCAGAGTAGGGGCTGCTGACACTGTTGGTCTGTCTATTTATTCAGGAGCACAGTGGCTGTGATGGGGCTCTCACTGTGCTGCTCCAAAATGGATTTCATTCCATATCAGAAGTAGGATATCACAGATATTCTTCCTACATATCTTTCAGCAACCACCAAGATCAGTTCAAGCCTCTAAGATGGCAAACAATAGCAAAAGCATCCTTTTTATGGATAAATTTGCTTAAACTTAGAAGCTTATGAGGAAAAATAAATCCTGAAAAATTAAAACCTGGAACATCAGTAGTATGAAATGAACAAATTTTTTCAGTAGATAAGGGAGGATTCTTTCATTTTGAGAGAAAAAGCCCCCACACCAACAATTTTGGACTAAACTGGAAAGGCATTCTGTCTGGATATTTCTATTTGGCTAGAATTTTCCCAGCTTTAAAAAATTAATGGTGGCAATGAAAAGGTAAAGACTGTGTAAGAAACATGACTGAGCAGTATGAACATGAGATGAAAACTAAGATAAGGTTTTTGGGGGTTTTTTTGGTGGGAGTCCAGCTTCCTTTGAAAAGCAAAGCCAAGGTGTGGGAGACCTTCACTGGGATTGCTGCTAAACAAAGAACTCCTTGGCCTAAGAAAGGGAAAGGTGTGAGTTGAGTGCAGTCTTCTCTAACTGCAAGGCAGCATATCTAACTAGCCATGCACTGAAGTGTATCATTAAATAAGAATCAGTATGTAAATAGACTGATTGTGTTTGGTTTTAATTCAATTTGCTTTATTTTTTTGCTGTATTTGCTGATAATGTACTTGGCTTAATAAATGTAGCATTGTAAACAGGATCTTGAGGAGAGGGAAACACATATCTGGTTTGACCTTCACATAATGATCAATAAAACCCAGGGCATATACAGATCCATACAAAAAATAAGATATCCACTCTAAAAGGGAATAGGTAGAGCCATGGAAGTCAGTAAGAGATGAGCAGAGTAATTAGTTCTATAACCCCAGTTCTTTACTAAAGGCATATTTAGAATATTTACGTAAACAAGTAGTTGTTTAGATGCCCTCATTTTCCACAACCACCTCCCAGCATTATTAGTCCCTGGTACACTCATGGAATAAAAATGGATATAGCCTTAAGCTGCCATCAGTTGCCACTGCACTTGGAGAACTGGCATTTGCTTTGCAAAGCAAAATCAGCATTGCAGTGCCCTTAGTTTCAAAATTGCCCTCACAACCACTGTGCCATGCTTGGGTCACAAAAGGTGGAAAGGCTCCTTTCGAAATGTTGTTTTGTCTTATTCTTATTGATTCTTCTCTTATTCATATTGATTTCCACACCTGGCAGCCTGGTGTGCAGCAGGTGTTTGTATCAGGGCAGAAAGGCCTAATTTCCTGTCTGTGGAAGGGGAAAACCACTTGGGTTGGCTTAACCAGCTTATTCTTCTGAGCATGATGCAAACCCTGCCGTTATTGTTGGCTTGTTCCATGGCGTGTCCTGAACCAGCCATCCTGAACTAAGACATGGTACTTTTATAGGAACAAAGTCTCTGAACCTTGGAGGAAAATCACAGAAACAGCTCTTCCTTCCCTGCAAATCCTGTTTGCATTATAGAACCATAACTGCACTTGCTTGCTAGATCTCCCTCATGAAACAGAGTTTTGCTCTCTCCTCTGGGCTGGAGTGGTGACCTCACCACGGATCCTCTTGAGTGAAACATCCCATCTCCACAGTGAGCAGGGTGGAAGATGGGGGTAGGTAGTGTTTAAGGAATAGTTTGGAACAGGGAACCTTTTTCCCTCGTCCCATGGGTTGGATTTGTTGCTGTTGCAAGAGGACTTTTGTAGTCAGTCCAATACAAAAATGTCTGTCAGTTAGACAGATAAACAGATCTGCCATCATGGGGACCAATTTTTCCAATTCCTTCCTTCCTCAAACCCATTTACACTTTTATTCTCCATAACATTAAATGATACTGAACTCCATAGTGTGATTGAACATTCTGTGGAACAGTACTTTTATTTTATCCAAGAACCTCCTGCCAGCTTTATGAAACACTGAGCATCCAAGCCTTTAGTTGTCTTTTCCATTCCTGGCTTTCTCTCTGCTCTGCCAGAAATGTTGGGAGTGGTCCTTTAGCAAACCACTGAGACTCACTCTAGGTCAGTTTCTCAAATGGAAGTGGAGATAATGGCAGATACACACTCAGAAAAGAATGATTATTTACTAGGAGGGAAAATAAGGTAGATGACTGCATGACTCTTTACTTTGAGGGACTTTAACATATGCAAGGGATGTGCTCACTGACCCATTCAGTACAGCCAAATTGTATGACAATGGATCTGAAGTCAGATTTAAAGTGTTCTGGCATCTTATCCTAAAAAATTCTCCAATTCTTTCCTATGACTGGCGAGGAGGGGAGAAGAAGGGGGAGATAGAGCTGAGGGGAGAGCCTGTTGTTACCCTGTCCACATGCAAAGCTCAACATCTGAGCCAGCCCTCCTAATCCTGCCATGAGGCGGTGAATTCCTGCAGAAAGGTGGCACAAATGGCTGGAATCTGTAGCTGCCTGACTTGCCACAGGTTAATTTAGAGATGGCAGTGCTGCTGAGGTGGAACTCTGCAGGCTGGCTGGCAGGAGTCAGCCAAAGACACTGAATCACAGGGTAAGGAATTTATGTGCCTCACTGAGCAGATGCTACCCTGAGTGTGTCTGTTGGAAGTGTTTCCTCAGGAACTCAGCTCCAGCACTGCTTGGGGAGTGCAAACTGAGTGTGCAAGTCAGGTTTACTTAATGTGAGGAGTGTGCAAAGTCCTTAACAAACCAACCAGTTGAGTCAGCTGGTGAGAAGTACAAAATATGAGATAGATTAGTCAAGACACACACAACCTGAAAGGAGCTCTGCATTAGTGAGGCTGGTAAAATGACACAGCAAAATGGACATCTCTGTTGTGGGAAAGTGGATTTCTACAAATCCAGACACAGCTGAAGACAAGAGCAGAAGTCCCACTGCTTGCAATAATTCTTGGGTCGCTCTGGATACATTGCTTTACCCAGTCTGCTCTAACTCTTCATTGCAATCGTGTATATTGTGGAGGGGAAGAGCAGCATCTCCTTCCTGCACTTACGGAGAGGGAGAGCTGCAGTTAACTGATCTGTTAAACAGTTAATTCAGTGACTGGGTGCTCCCTCCCAGCACTCAGGTTGTGTGAGGTAAATTGTCTCAAGCACAAACAGAAGCTGGGGTCCAAACGGGGAGTTGGTGGCCAGGCCTTCCCAGAGCGGTGCCGGGGTGAGCACAGGCAGAGACAGACATCTAGTGGTGCCCTGGCAGCAGTGTGACAGTCTGCACAGCA
>WEKY01060559.1:1213216-1240686 GCA_013390045.1 Picathartes gymnocephalus | reverse complement strand
GGTCCAGCAGCAGCAAGGAATTCATTTCCCTAGGAAAAAAAAAAGCACTCCCAAGCTTTCTCCTCCAAAGCTGAGAGCAAGAGAGAGCCCCGCAGCTGCTCCAGCCCCACTTTTTACCAACCCCAATTCTTCAGATATCTTCCCCTGCCACCAAGAGAAACTCCCAGACAGGAGAACAGTAGAACAGAGATGCCCTTCTCCCTGAGGCTTGGCCACTTCTTTTGTTCTTCTTAAGTACCCAGTTGTTAGTGCTCCTTAGCAACTTAATGGGAAATTCTGTACCTAAAAAGGCGCAAAAGGAAAGAAAACCTAACCCCCAACATGAGCACAGGGGCTGTGCTGGCTCCCTGGGCCCTGCCCCATGAGTGTCCTTGCCTGCGTGTCCCAGTGCCTGATGCTGCAAAAGCCTCTGCCCTGTGCACAGAGTCGTCCCACCAAAAATGGGATTTCCAAAGGAAGGTGCAGGGGCTATTCCTCAGAGCAAGTGCTGGTTGAGTATTTAAGTGTCAGTGGTGGCCAGGAAATGTTGCTATTCCTTCCCTTCCCAGAGCTGGGAGATGATAAACACAGGGGGCTGCCTCCATTCAGCTGTGATCCATCAAGGAGGGGGGGCCTGGCCCCAGAGAGGGGGTGAGGGGAGGTCAGTGATTGTGTAAACAGGCACTTTAGAGTTCACCCCGAGCTGGTATTACTGTAATTCATTAGAGGTGTCAGCCTGCTTTGTAGTTCCTTGCTTGGAGAGCCCCTGGCCTGGCAGCTTCCAGCATCCAGCCTTGCCAGCAGAAAAATAAACCTTTGCAGGAGGCAAAGTTGCAGTTGCAGCACCACACTTAAATAAATTTTTTAAAAAAGAAAATTAAATGAGGTTTGGTGTCTCTGCTTGTTTCCAGGCTAGGCCTTACTACAGTCACAGGCTCTTCCTCCAGTGTGGAATCTGGGCTTGGAGAAGGCTCTTTGCTCCTGCCAAACACATGGAAGTGAGGTGCAACGTGGTGCCTGACCACCGCTGCTGGAATTAAGGGATTTGTTTAGGGAAAACAGCACAAGGGCACAGAACACACTGTGCTCTCCCACAGCCAGCATTTACTTTGAGGAATTCCAAACCCTTTCTAGGCAGGATGTTGGGGACCCCAGGAGCTTCTCCCTGTGGGCTGATCTACCTGTGTGGAGCATCCTTTCCACCTGCACCAAACCTCACCAAATCAACACCTTTGTTTTGCCCAGGGCAGTGTGAGGAGCCTCCTCTGCAGCCCCCCCGGGATGCTGGGCCTGGCAGGGAGCTTGGTGCCACTTGTCAGCATCTGGGGCTGGAGCAGGGACCCTGCCAAGCCCCGCACGAGGAGGAGAAGGGCTGGAGCTCCCTCCCCTCTTGGAACAGCTTGCTCTGCTGCAACGCTTCACCCAACACAGAAGGACACTCAAATTCCCCCTCCCAGCTGCGAGGAAGCCCAGCATGGGATACAAACTGCATGAGGTGTCCAGGGAGAGGCTCGTGTGGAGGCTACAAACCCTGGGGAGGATGGGACACTGTGGGAGCAGCCCCAGCAGCTCAGCATGGGGGCAGAAGACTGGATGCTGAAGACTGAGGGAAAGGGAGGGAGAAGAGTGGTGCTCCACTCTGCCCAGAGGGTAATAACAGCTCCCCTGGCACCCAAAATCTCCCTGCAGGCACGCTTGGTGCAGCAGAGGAAGGGACTCTGCAGATGGTGGTGCTGGATGGCTGCTCCTCTCTGGATGCTGCAGCTGTGCCCAGGGTCTGGCTCACTCCCCAAGAGGAATGATGGCCTCAGCTGAGAGCTGATGGGAGAGGAGCTGAAGACTGGGACTCCTCTGTGGGTCCTGCTGTGCTCTCCAACTTGGAGGGTGTCCCTGTGTGGATCCTGGGCAAGTCCAAGGTCACCTGGCAGTGCTGGTGCAAAGATCTGAGAGGAACAGGCAAAACAATGCAGAGAATTCAGCTCTGTTTGCACATGTGGGGGCCGGGAATCCCTCTGCAGAACTGGACTTCATCATCATCCTCCAGGTGACACAGCAGCCTCAGGTTTGCACGGTTTGGGGCACTAATGAGCTGCACTGATGAAGGTTTCTCCTCCCCTGGGGTACCTGCTGCTAAGTCCTGTTGACTCCCACCAAACCCATGCTAAGGGACATGCAACATGGTGCCTGACCACGCTGGTCTGGCTGAAGGGAACAGAGCCCCCCACTACTGAAATTCCAGAATTGGCTCAGGAGTGCTTAGTTGAAGGCTGGATTTGATAATCTTGGAGGCCTTTTCCCACCTTAACGATTCCATAATTCCAAACAAATGACAATTGACCCAGGTGACAATTTCCATTTCTCCCTTATCTGCCTCCTAAATGCCACTATCTGCTCCAATCCCATCTCCCCACTCACCAAACTCACTGCTGTGGTATCAGAGTGCTGCATTCCCAAACAATCCAACCTCCCCTGCCGGGGAGTGTGTGTGTGAAACAGCCTGAGATGGACCCATTCCTGATGCCTTTGAGCTGGAACGAGAAAAGTGGCAGCTCCCAGCTCTGTAATTGCTAATAAACCATCTGGCCTTGCTTGTTTTAATTGTGTGCTGCTCCCACGGAGGGTCACTGAGGAGAGAGGGTGCCCTACATTCCCACACGTGGCATTTCCCCAGGGATAATTGTGCCGTGCAGGGATCCCAGCACCAGGGCCTTTGATTCCCGGCCAAGGCAGGCAGGTGCTTCCAATATTCCCTGTCCAAGAGGGAAAGGTGTTTGCAGGCTGCATCTGCTGGAGGGGAGGCGGGGGAGGGAGTTCAGCCGGGGTAGGGGGCGAGTCCTTGGTGGGGGCTGCCCCGTGGCCCCGTGTCACAGCCGTCCCCTGTCACATCGGGCCCTCCCCGTGCTGCTGTCACCAAGGGTGGCCCTCCCGAGGTGTCAGCGGTGGCCTGTCACCTCAGAGCAGTGCCCAGTGCTGTCCCCTCCCACAGCTGTCTGTCCCCTGCTGCTGCCTCTCTGAAATTCCCCGTCCATCCAAGCCCCACTGTGGGATGGGAATGGGATGGGGATGGGATGGAGCAGCTGCATCCCTGTGCTCAAGGTTGATTTTGGAGCTCAGGAAGCCTCTGACCACTTCCTGATTCCCACACAAGTGAGGGTCCTTGGCTTTAGTGCTGGAGCACAAATAGTCCAGGTGTGGGAAGGGGAGGTACCCCTGGCTGTGTCACCAGGCTTTTCCCTGTGCCTCAGTTTCCCACCCTGCTCTTTGGTGCAGGACATGGCTGCAGTGGGGGCTGTGGATTGGGGTTTGTGGGGGATATTTTGGCAGGTGACCCCTTTGGGCTGGGACTTGATGGTGTGACTGTCTGTGGGGACATGGCAGTGTTGATCACACCATCCCTCCTGCCTTATTTATACTTTCTAGGATCTCATTTTTCTGGCAAATCTTTCCAAGGAGTCTTCAGGTTCACTTGCTCCCTGGGAAGACCCAGCACCTCCCCAGCCCCATATTCTGTGAGTCTGGCATTCCCTATTCATTCCTTGCCTGCTGCCTATCCTGGTCTGGAATGGGGTACCTGCAGCTGGGAGGGCTCAGCCTGGAGAAACGGAGCCTCAGGAGGAGCTTCCTGCTCTCCAGAGCTCCCTGAGCAGAGGTTGGGGCCAGGTGGAGGTTGGTCTCTTCTCCCAGGTAACAACTGACAGCGAGGAAACAGCCTCAAGTTGCACTGGAGAAGGTTTAGATTGGATATTAAGGAAAATTTCTTCATGGGAAGAGTTGTCAAGCGCTGGCAGAGGCTGCTCAGGGCAGTGGTGGGGTGGCCAAAGCTGGAGGAATTTAAAAAGTGGATGAATGTGACACTCAAGGATGTGGTTGGAGCTGATCATCTTGGAGAGTTTTTCCAGCCTAAATGATCGCACGAGCTCAGCCATCCCCACTGGCCCTGGCAGCCTCTCCAGGAACCCACAGCTGGTTTTGAGGCACCACTCTGGAGTGAGGCGGGATCCCAATCCTCAGCAGCCGCTCTGCTCCCACTGCTCCCTGCTTCCCAATTTCCCCCGCCCCTTTCCTCTGTGCCACCCCCATCACCTCTTCAACCCCAAACTCTCCAGCCTCATCCCTGCCAGATTCCCAGCCTGGTGCACGAGCATTTTCATGTCTTTATTTTCCCAGGCTTTGCTGATAAATCCTGTCTCCATCCCCCCGAGCGTGATGGGCTCATTATCAGGCACCGCACGGCGAGGAAGCGCCCTGTGACCCGGCCCGGGGACGTGGGGTGACCCCGAGGGAGCCGCCCTTATCGGCCCTTTCTAAAAGCTTCCCTTTTTAACATGACAGAGGAGCCTCGGCCCAGCCTAAATAGGCACGGGGAGGAGGAAGGTGTGTCCTGGCAGGACGACGGCTGCAGGAAGCATCGAGCACGTGCAGTGGGATGATTCCTGCTGGGAATGGAGGCTGGGAAGAGCTGGCCTGAAACCCACGGCGGTGGAAGAGCCGAGTGCTGCAGGGGAGAAGGGCTGGGGGTAGCCTGGGGGGGCTGAGCTTGACAAACGCCTTGCCTGAGTCCACCTGCTCCTCCAGACAGGCTTCCCACTGGCACTATCAGGAGATAAGAGCGGCCCTGGGGGAAGGTGACACGGGACATTCCTGGCACCGGGGCCCAGCCCACACATCGGGGCTGCCCTGCACCGCCACCCACACGCCTGGGATGGAGCAGGGGCTGACGGCTGTGTCCCCCTGTCCCCAAACCCCGGCTGTCTGGCACGAGGGGCCAATTTGTCTTCCCTTTTCCTCCCAGCTGTTTTTAGAGCAAATGACCTTTCCATCCATCTTTTCGGAGGTGATAAAAGTCTCAGGGCACCGCTGCCCCTCTTTTCCCTCCGCTCCCCCTCCAGGGAGGAGCTGCAGGGTTCGGAGGGTCCCGGCGTGTGGGAGCAGGGATGATGGAGAACCGAGGAAGAGATGGGAATCCCATTCCTTGCTGCAGAGAGGATAACGCCCTGCTCAGGACAGAGCCCTGGGGCAGATGGAGCAGCCCTGCTCCCCTCACCCTGCCGGGGCACGGATCCATCCCTCGGCTGTGCCGAGGGCTCTGCCTGTGTGGGTCCCTGAGCGACCCCCCAGCTCCCCAGCAGGGATTAGCCGGGATGGGTTTTTGCCAAGTCCCGGCTGTCACTGTGCTCCCACCTTTGATCAGGAGTCGGCATTCCTGGAGTGCTCCCTCTCCCACATGTTGCACTGATCAAAGGCAGCTGTTGCCTGGACCCTCCCCTGAGCCCATTTGCGCACACACACACCCAAAAATACAGAAATAAAGGAAACTCAAGGCGGTGGAAGGGCTGATGGATGAAGGAGAGACCGGGCAAGGGGCAGCAGCAGGAAAATCCCTCTCCCTGCTCTCCTCAGGGAGGGTCCCATCCACACCCATCAGGAAGGCTGGTGGGGAGTCTGCCAAGGCCCGAAGGGAAATGCTGCTTGGGGCAGCTTGGAGAAGGAGTTGGACCTTACCTGTCACCTGGAGGAAACTGTCCTGAGAGGGTGACAGCAGCAGCCTGGGGCAGCTACAGCTGTGGCAGAACGCAGCCAACATCTCCCCCAGCTTTAGGTGGGGTCAGGAGAGAGCCTGGATCCACCTTTCCTTTAATCCCTCTCCAGTACTGGCAGTCTGTGTGTGCTCAGTGCCAAGGCCCAGCCCAGCCCCTCTGGAGAACCAGGAAGGCTCTGCTAGGGAGACACGTGGGCTGTGATGGGTACAGTGATGCCAGGAAGGATTTGTCCTCATGGATCATCTCCTTCAGCTCTGCCACTACCATCCCCTGCTCCAGAGGGAAGAAGGTCTGAGACCTGCTCTGGTGGTGGCTCCTCTCCAGGGCCGGTGTGGTCCCATTAATTGTTCTGGCAGATGAATTATTGCTCATGGACAGAGTTTAACCTCTGCTCCCCAGCTGCTGTAATGCAAAGCACTTGGATTATCTGGATTTCCAAGTCCTTTGTGAATCCCCCTCCATGGCAAGTCAAGCTGGCATCAGCAGCTTGTTTGTGAGGCCGATGTGAGGGGGAAAACCCCTCCTGCCCTTCCTCATCCTCTCCCACCTCTGCTGACACTCAGCACTGCAGGTTAGCTGGAAGGCTTTGAAAAGACACGATCTCCACAAAAATACTGCAGGTGAAAAGAGGGCAGAGAGCAGGAGCATGGGGCACACTTCCAGGCAGGTTCAGGGGAGGGTAGGTGTGCTTGGAAGGCAAACTGTGCTGCCCACAGTGACACTGCTGCAGTCACACCCCCAGGCAAGGACAGGAGCCCTGCAGCATCCTGTCCCTCTAGCAGAGGGTCTGGCAGGCCAGGCTGGGGAGAGTCCCAGGGATTAAGCCCTTCAGAAGGGCAATTTCTCCCCCTCCTCCTCCTCCCTTGGCCCCATCCTGTTGTGCAGCACACAGTAGGGATGAGTGTCCCAGGCACTGCCTGTCCAAGCACCAGCTGTATCATTAAAAGCAGCCTTTTATCTCCTTCAGGATTGTCAATTGACAATTTGCTCATATAAGGAGGCTCTGGCCATCTCCCCTCCCAAAATTTAAAGTCTCCAGCAGCAAAATTGAGGATGTTCAGGCAGCATTTCCTATGGTGCTGTTATTAAAATAATGTTACCCACTGAAGCAGGGTCAGCACACCAAAACCAGGCTGTGAGTGTTGCTGGGCCTCATTCATCCCTGTTCTTGCTAGTGTCTGTGCGTTAATTTAGTCAGTAGAAGATTCTCAGCCAGGTGACAACCCTCTGCAGTAACCCTCGAGGCTGAATTCTGCTCATTTCCCACATCTAAAAGAAAAGAGAAGGACTCAAGCTCTGCGTGCCAAGGAAACCGAGCACCTCCCGTGCTTACTGCCATGGAGGGGTGTGGGAACACGCAGAATACCCCACAGCCCCCAGAGCTGCCCAGCAGCATCCTGTGAGCACCACAGAGGCTGCCTGGCGTGGCAGAATCTGTCAGAGCCAAGGTGACCCCGGCTCAGAGGGATCTTTTACCTTCCCTGTTCACCTCAGCAGCGTCCGGCGGCGGCCGAGGCGCTCCCGATCCGACAGGCATGAAGGGCACCCCGGGGCTGTGCTCGTCCTTCTCAGCAGGGCTGGCAGTGCCAGGGCTGTCCAGGGCAGGACACCACACCACAGCAGCTGCTCTGCCTCGGTGTCACGGCTCTGCCTGCCTGGCATGGCATGGCACGAGTGGAGGAGTCAGGGGAAACCTCCAGTGCCCCTTTGGACACCGCGAGGGCCACAGAGCAAGAGAAGCACCTCTCCAAACACCACGGCAGCCTTTGCATCTGACCTCTGCCTTCTCATACCCAGGGGCAGACAGGCTCTGCAGCAGCTGCTTTCCTTTCTTTCTCTCCTCCTCAGTAGCACTTTTCCCCCGGTGCCCTCATACCCCGGAGCACAGCGTCCCTTTGTCCCTCCGCCCACACCTGCCTCTCCCCGCGGAGAGATGGCCCTGACACCGTGGTCCCCTGCTTTCCAAAGTTCAGCTCCTTGGCTGCAGGCAGCCCATAATACCACCTTACAGCCAGGTGACCCCTGCTCTTTGGCGCTGTGCGAGGCCCTGTCCGGCCGGCTGAGGGGCCGGGCACGTAACGCGCTGCGACAGCTTCCCTGATGGAGCTCACAGAGGGACCTCATCCTGTGCCCCCTCAGCGTGGGGCTGCGGGAGCCCTGGGTGCCCCTCTGTGCCCAGCAGGGACTTGGAGGCTGAGGGAGAAGGGACAGTTATCACCCGGAGCCTGCCACCACTCTGCAGGCACCCCAGCCTGGAGTGTGGGGACAGCAGACAAACATGGGGTTCTCTCCGGACAGCGCCCAGCTGTGTCACCCCTGCCAGGCCTGCCACCCCCAGCCACCCTGTGCCTCTCGCTGCTCTGAGCCAGCTCAGGGCACCAAACCTGGGCACAGCCCTTGCCTTTCCCTGCCCCACCCAGCTCCCACCTGGCTCCGTGTCCATCCCAGCGCTGCTGTGGGGACAGGTGACACACAGTGACACTGGGACATGGAGTGTCTCATCCTGGTATCACCCAAGACAATAGTTTCCATGGGGGAAAACATCCCAAATAATTCATCTTGACTCTTCCCCTGCCGCTGTTTTGGAGCATGTGCTGGGTGGCCTATCCCCAGTGACCCATCCACACTGGCTCTACAGTGCCTGCTCTGTGCCCTGCCCGTGCTCTGTGCCAGCAGCAGAAGGGTTAAGGATGATTTTCAGAGCAGCTATTCAAGCACTGGGAGCTTTCCAAAATGTCCTTTGAGCCTTCTCAGGACAGGGCCTCAGTTTCCCTTGCCTGCCCAGGGCTGGGATCTCAGATTGGAACTGAGCCTGCCTTGGGATAGGACTTTCCATGGTCCACGTTCTGAAGGGGCAACTCTTATCTCTCTGATCCCCCTAAAATGCCCAGCTTTCCAGAAAAAGGATATTCCCAGTCTTACATTTGTAAACTTTAAATCTTGACCCACCCTGAGGAGCAGAACCCACAAAAGAAATCAAATGTGAAGTCAGGGTGTGTTCCTGCATGGCCACTGGAAGGAAGGCTCAGTTGGGCACCTGGCCCTGTGTCAGGCAGCACTGTCCCCCCAACTCCTCCAGGAGAAAGGCTCCTGCTGACCCCAGGCATCCTTAAGGCTCACACCTGTACAACCGAGCACTGGGGCCAAGCTCCCACCTGGGGAAAATTCCCTCTAATTGCAGAAAAGGCAAGGAGGAGGCAAACTGCAGCCCCAGGTGCAGCTGTGGTGGGAGGTGAGCAGAATGAATCCAGAGGCAGGATCAATCCCTATCCCAGCAGGTCAGGAGGCAGGAACAGGCAAGGTCAGCGCTGTCTGGCCAGCGTGGGCAGGAGCTGGGCACTGCTGCCAGCTGCACACAGCAGGTGAGGGGGACACGGGGAGGGACACGGGGGACGAGCGTCTTGGAGAGGACAAGAGTGACAAGGGCAAGGTCTGGACGCGTTAGTGATGGCATGAAGGTCCTGTCAGTGCCAGCCCTCATCCCAAGTGACAGCCCTGACAGCCCGGCCAAGGACGAGGCAGCAGCAGAGGGCGAGGGGGGCAGGGAGCTCTGTCCCCGTGCTGTGGCACCTCACAGAGACCCCTGTGAAGGGCAGGGGAAGGGACAAAGGAGCAGCTCCCCTGTAGCCCCCAGCCAGGCCGTGGGGTGAGAGGGGGCTGTGCTGTGCACTGTCCCTCTGAGCAGGCTGCTGGTGGCATTCCCAGAGCATCCCACTCTCTCCTGCTGCCCGTGCCCTCAGCCTGGCCGTTGTCTCTGCTCTCCCTCTCTGGAAAATGCATTTCCTTGCAATTCACCTGGGGGAGAGCATGGGCTGCACCCCAGTCCTGCCAGGACGCTGGGATGTGGCTGGGTTGGGTTTGCCTCCCCCAGACAGCTCCTGCCCTGTCTCCCTGCTGCTTTCAGCCTTTGGGATGGGCTCAGGCAGCTGGCCCAGCCTCAAAGGGGCATAAGGAGATGGTGTGAGGGGGGTGACATTGCTCCAGGTTATCCCTGGGGTAACTGCAAACTGTGGGGAGAATGGGTGAGGGCTGCTGCTGAAGCTCAGAGCTGTCCTGAGCATCTTCCTCTGGGAGTAAAGGTGTAAAGTTGGATTTCAGGCTCTTGGGAGACAGGCAGAGCAGGGCTGAGGGGCTGGGAGCAGGAGAAGCTGCTTGAAGAACAACAGTTCTGCGCCCCCCAGATATGCTCAGCCTTAGCAGTGGATCATGAAAGCATAAAACATCCTGAGTTGGAAGGCACCTACAAGGGTCATGGAGTCCAACTCCTGGCCACCCTCAGGGGAGAAGAGCCTTTTCCTGCTATCCAACCTCACCCTCCCCTGGCACAGCTCTAGTTGTTCCCTCGGGACACGGCACAGATCGGAGCTGCCCCTTAGGAGGAAGCTGGAGATGGATGTTCAGGTACAAAAGGACCTGCGGTGTTTAGAAACCCTCCAGGGATTTCTTTATTTTGTGACTTTTGCTCTGTTTTATCCTCACAACAGGACATCCTCTGCCTGTGGGGCTCTTCAGCCGTTCCTTGGAGGGAAGCTGCTTTTATTCATAGAATCACAGGATGGTTTGGATTTGAAAGAACCTTGAAGACCGTCTCGTTCCATGCCCTGCCATGGGCAGGGACACCTTGCACTAGACCAGGTTGCTCCAAGCTCCGTCCAGCCTGGCACCTTGACATCCAGGGATCCAGAGTTTCCCTGGGCCAGACCCTCTGTCCCCCTTCCCTCCTTCAGGACTTTTAGGCGTGACACCGAGGCACTCTGCGGCATCCCCCGCGCAAACCAAACATCTCCGGACGGACCTGGACTCCGCGGCCGCCCGGAGCCGGGAGCAGCGGGCGCGGAGCTCCCTCCTGCGGCCCCGCCGAGCAGCGCGGACGGCGCGGGAAGCTGCAGCCGCGCTCTTCGCGGAAACGCGCGGGTGCTGACGCCCTCCTCACGCTGTCCCCGCTCCGCTCCCCCGGCCTGTCCCCGGCAGCCCAGCGATGCTCCCGCGGCCCCCCCGCGCCTCAGGGCCCCGTTGCTAAGGGGCCGTTGCCAAGGACCAACATCCGGGTCCCGCCCCGGCGCATGCGCGGTGCCGCGCACAGCCCACGTGACCCGGGGAAGATGGCGGCGCCCACGCGGCGGCGTGCGCGGCGCTGAGCGCTCCCTCCTGCACGTCTGTCGCTGCCATGTCGCGACTTATCGTGAAGAATCTCCCCAATGGGGTGAGGCATCTGTGCGGTGCGGGGGTCGAGGGGGCGTGCCGGGCCTAGGGTGGGCCTGAGGGATACTGGGTAGGGGGAAGCACCGGCAGGGGAGCGTGTGGTGGGGATGGGGGAAAGCAGGGAGACTCCCGGGAGAAAAGGTTTGAAGTTTGAGGATGAGGTTTTGGAGGGGGAGCGGCGAGATGTCCCGGGGGACGGGGCTCTGGGGGGATAAGGGACCGTGGTCATGTGTTGGGATGGGGAATATGGGGACACTACGGGGCGGGGATGGTGGGAGAGCTCCTGGAGGAGTCAGGAAGGTGCCCCGGGGTGCGGGAAGCAGCGCGAGGGGCGTGGGCTGGGCAGGTGGCAGCCCCGCAGGGTGGGGAGTGGATCGTGCTGTGGTCACTGTGCCCCCCTCGCTGTCCGGGAGTTGGGTGCAGGTGCCCTCGGTGCTGCTGTGCCCGGCAGGATCCTGCCCTTTTCCCCATCCCCGTGTGTGGATTCGTGGGGAGGGTGGACGGGTTTGGTGGCTGAAATAGGGATTTGATTCACAACCTGGTTCCTCCAGCCTTCCAGAAGCTCTTTGAGACAGAATATTTGGGGTTGGACTTGTTCTCAGAGCTTCCCAGTGGCTGATTTCTCTCCTGCTGCCCTCCCTCCTTTCCCAGATGAAGGAGGAGCGCTTCAGGAAGCTCTTCGCTGCCTTTGGCACCCTCACTGACTGCTGCCTCAAGTACACCAAGGATGGAAGGTTCCGGAAATTCGGCTTCATTGGCTACAGGTCAGAAGCTGAAGCTCAAACAGCCCTGAACCACTTCAACAAAAGCTTCATAGACACTTCCAGAGTCACGGTGAGCTGAGCTCTGAAAATATTTCCCTGAGGTTCTTAAGGAATGGGATACTGGCAAGAGATTCCCCTGTGAGGGGGGTGAGGGCCTGGCACAGGGTGCCCAGAGAAGCTGTGGCTGCTCCTGGATCCCTGGCAGTGCCCAAGGCCAGGCTGGACGGGGCTTGGAGCAGCCTGGGACAGTGCAAGGTGTCCCTGCCCAGGGCAGGGGTGGGACTTTAGGGCCCCTTGCATTCCAGCCCATCCTGGGATTCTGTGACTGTCCACTCCTGACTTTCCTGCATTGACTGAATGTGAAGCTCTGTCCATTAGAAATGTAAGGGTTGCTCCTGCGCAGGCCCTTCAGGGTTACTGACATTCCTATCCCTATCCTGCTCCCCAGTAGTTACAACCCAGGCTGTTGAACACGTGTTTCATTAGAGACCTGATTCATTCCAGGTGGAGTTGTGCAAGTCTTTTGGTGACCCTACAAAACCCAAAGCCTGGAGCAAGCACTCTCAGAAGGCCCCTGCCTCAGAAAAGCAGACCAAGGAGCCCTTGGCAAGTGCAGCTCCTGCAGGCGCAAAGAAAGTGAGTCCTGCCTCATTCCTGGAGGCTCTGAGGGGTGTCAGTGACAGAGGAGGGTGGCCTGGGGTGTGGAGAAGGGGACAGAGCAGCTGGGACACCTGGTGCTGCTGTTTTCTGCCCTTGGGCTACCTGCAATTGCCTGTGCTTCTAATAAACCTTTCTGGGTTTTGTTTTTTTTTTTTTTTTTCCAAGGATAAAAAGAAGAAAGATCCAGTGGATAACTTAAAGAAGGTGAGTTGAGGTTGGATTGCAGTCCCTGTGTTCTTGCTGCTGGATGATTCCTTTCTGTCCTACTTCCCATGCTGTTAATTCAGACTGGGACAGCCCAGTTCTACTGTAAAAAATCATTTTAACAACCCCAACACTGAGTTCTTCTATGCTCAGCTGCCCCTGTGTGAGCACACACTGCATCCAGGTCAGTCCTGTGTCAGCAGTTCTGGAGTTCAGCCATATGTGAGTTCTGTCACATTTACCTCATCTGGTTTTTTCTCTTTTTATTGTTTTGTTTTCCTCTTTAAAGTACTTTCTAAACACCAATTATAAAAAAAGAGTAGGAATGAGACACCTTGAGAAGACTTTGATGAGCTTGGCAGGGCAAATTGAGCTCCCCTTGAGGGATTTTTGGTTTTACACTGCTGGAAATGAGGTGGTATCTTGGATTTCAGATTCACTCCGAGTCTCTCTTCACAGCTTGTCTGCTTTTTACTTTTTTTTTTCCTGCAGCTGGCAGAAGACAAAACATTTCAGGAGTTCTTGGTGGTTCACCAGAAGCGGTCCCAGGTGGCCACTTGGGCTAATGACACCTTGGCAGAGGAGCCCAAGAAGGGGAAATCAGCAGCAGCTGATTACCTGAACTTTGATTCAGATGAGTCTGAGGAGCTCAGTGAGGGTGGGGATGAACCCTCTGAAGATGAGGAGGAGATTCCAGGTACCCAAAGGAGCTGTCAGCCTGTGCTTGTCTTGGTCACGGTGACTGTGAGAGGGAGTGGCAGGGTTGGCCTCAGTGTCACCTGGAGGATGGGCTCTCACCTTCCTGTGTGCTGGGGGGTGATGGTTGTGTCCCCAAATTTGGGGAGATGTGGCAAATGCAGTGTCTGAACTGGGGTGTGGCGTTTGTGCTTTCCCTGTGTCTTCAGGGCAGTGGTAGGGAGGAGTCACAGGGCAAACGTCTGCAGCTTTCCTACCTGCAGCCACTTTCACCTCCAGGATTTCCAGGGCTGGATGTGGTTTTTGTTGGTTTAGTACCCTGTGGATGGCTGTGAACTTGTCTGCTCTGCCTTTGATGCACGTTTCTGGAAATTGGGCCTGCCAGGGCTGATGGGAGGGGACAGGGTTCAGTGTCTTGGCTCCTGACAGGAAAACTGGAGTGCTGGGTTCATTCTGAAGACTCAGAAGTCTGGGCTGCATTCTGGTGTGTGTGTTTTAGAATCCAGCAGGGATGGGTGTGGGTTTGGAGCTTTTCTCCCTCCCTCCATGGGATTTCCTTAGGCTGCTCTGGTGGAGTGAGTGGTGTTTTTCCTGCTGCTCCCCATCTCTGTTTGGGTAACTCAAATGTAGGTGTGCTTGTGTCCTTTTCCCTGTAAAACTAAACACTTGAAACCCTTCTCTGAGGCCTGCTTGGGGTATTTAGGTAAAATTGTGACAAAATACTTTGTCCTGGAGTACCTCAAACCCTTTCTAATGTGTTTTATACACAAACTGTTGCTGTGAAATCCAGATTGTCAGCCTGGAAGTGCTGAGATGAAATTGGCTCTGCTGTTCTCAAGCTTTTCCCATGAAAAAGGAAGAAGAGAGGGAGGTGATGGTTGTGATTGTGTCAGTTCCCAGCTTTTTCCAGGCCTGTGGGGAGAGCAGCAGCATCTGTGTGAATAAACTTCTCTGATCTCTCCTCTGTGTCAGGAAAGAAAGGAGGGAAGAAGGCAGCTACCAGCAAAGACCTCTCAGATATGGATTACCTGAAATCTAAAGTGGTGAAGGATTCTTCCTGCTCATCTAGTACAGAGGAAGAAACAGACAGTGAGGAGGAGGTGGAAGAGGAAACTGAGACTGAGGAGGATTCCGGCATTGCAGAAACCCACCCAGAGAAAAGGGGGAAGCCAGAAGCCCAGCAGACCCCACTGGGGAAGAAGAAAAAAGGAGCCACGCTGGAGGTACAGCTGAATGAGATTTCTGCCCTGTCTGGAGCAGGGCCTTTGTGGCTGGCAGGTGTCTGTCAGTCCCTCCAGGGCTGAGCTGGCAGCCTGGGGAGGCTGCAGGGCCCGCTGGCTACCAGCTTTCTTGATGTGACCCATTTACAGATTTTGCTGAACCTCCTCAGGGCTGACTCAATTCCCCAAGATGGGGCTTCCACATAAGTGCTGCCAATGCCCTTTCAGAGGCTTTTTTTCCCAGGAAATGCTGTCCTGGAAACAGCAGAACTCAGTTTTTCATGCCCAGTGCACCTTCAGCTGGCACATGCTGCCCCAGGCTGCAGCAGCTGTGGGATTCTCCTGATATTCCCTCCCCTTCTTCAGCCTCCTGTTTGTTGGACAAGCCCAGCTGGTTGTGCTGTGATTTTTTTTGTTCTTTCATTCAGCTTTTTCCCCCTTTTTCTTCCCTGTCCTGTGTGCAGAGCCAGGGCAGCTCAGGGGGAGCCAGCACTCCGTTCACAGTGAAACTTCGTGGGGCCCCCTCAAACATCACCGAGGCAAGTTTGGGTTCCCAGCTGGGGAGGGAGGCTCGGGGGGGTCTCAGAGTGCCTCTGCAAGATGTTTGCAGAAACTTTTCACTGTTTAGAGGGTGGTGTGGGTGCTCAGGGGAATTTCTGAACTGTCTTTGTGCAGAGATCTGTCTGTTGAACGGGCTGTTTTGTATATAAAAACCTAAGTCTGTAACTTGCTGCTTCCTGTATCTGAGAACTTACTCAAACAATTCTAATTCTTCCTGCAGCAAAAAATTCGGGAGTTTTTCTTCCCTCTGAAGCCAGTGGCAATCCGGATGGGGAAAAAGGCCCAGGGGAAGAATTCAGGTGAGAGCTGTGTGTGGAAGAGAGGTTGCATCTGTGAGTTGGAGGACTTCTTGATCACCCCTGTGCTCTTTTAGTCTGCAATTCCGAATGCCTGGCTCATGGCCTGATTCTTCCAGACCTTTCTGTGACTTTGCAGCTCTCCTGCCCTACTTGCTGCCCACAGGATGCCGTGGGCAGAGTAATGTTGGCTCTGCTCCCTTAGGAGCAGCAGCAGGAGCCTTTTTTTATTGACCTGCATCCAGAACTTTTCTGAACTCCCCAAACCATGCCAAGGAAAAGCCTGTTCCTCTGGGATAGCTGCAGCAGCCCAGGGCACTGTGCTGATTTGTGTGAGCAGGTCCTTGGAGCTTTGCTGTGTTCTCTTCTCCTTTAATAGTCCAACAACAGATGCACCTTTTATTTGCTCTTGGTGGCACCTGTGAAAGCCTCCTCCAGCTGCTAAGTCAGGCTTTTTTTGATTTGTGTGTAGAGAAGAAGCTCTGAAAAGGCAGCCTTCCAGTCTGACGTGGCCATTTCCAGGCTGGATTGAAACTTTTCATGGGAGCTGAATGCTCCGTCTATAGGAATCTATATTAAAGCAAGCCCAATTCACCCTTAATTACCCAATTAGTGGCTGTGTGTGTTCCCCACATGATGCTCAGTTGAACCTTCCTTTCCTCCAAGGTTACATCTTTGTTGATTTGAAGAGTGAAGCAGAAATGCGAAGGGCCTTGAAGCGGAAAAAAGAATTCCTGGGTGAGGGCTGTTTGTTCCTTCCTCCTCGCTCGGGCTGTGGGAGCTCAGCTGCTCGAGTGTTCCCTGCACAAGTAGCTCCTGTGATTGGAGTTTTCCCCAGGCAGATGGGGGGGGGTTGTTCCTTGGGATAAACCAGGTGCTGTGACACGAGTGGGGTTTTGGGGCCCTCGTGTTCCGCCGTGTGCCTGAGGTGGTTCTTGTTGGGATAAAAATAACACTGCCCGAGTCCAGCTTTGTACAGACAATGCTGCAGGGCTGGGCTGGAGCCCTGGGCTCGGCCCAGCCCTTGGAGTAAGTTCTGAAATTCTGTTTGCAAATATCGTGTGCAGAATGGGAATGGCTGCTTGGGGCTCTCTGAAAGGGCAGGGGGCTGGTGTTGATACCCTGGTTTTTGTGAAGACTGACTCTTGCAGTGCCCCCCTCCCCTTTATGGAGTCCTGCTCAGAGCCTGTGGGGCTGTAATTGTGCCACTGCTCTAAGCCTGGTTTCTTTGCACGTTGGCGTTGTTTGCTTGTGGCCTTGGGAAGCATCCAAGGTCCCTCTGTGTTCTTTGGGGATCAGGTGGGCGCTGTGTGGAGGTTTCCCAGTGCAGGAACACCCCGAAAGAAACTGTTCCAGCAAAACCTGATCACCAGCCCTGGCAAAGAAGGCTGAGGGATGATGAGGAGGAAGAGGACTTGGCTGAATCAGGGAGACTCTTTGTCAGGAATCTGCCTTTCACCAGCACTGAGGAGGACTTGGAGAAGATGTTTTCAAAGTACGGTGAGTGTTTGCCACAGGACTGGAACTTGCAGGGCAACGTTTTTCCTTTGTCCAGAGGTTTTCCTGTTGGGTGGGAATGGACAAAGCTCCATGTCCCACATCTCTTGAATATGGCCCAGCTCCCATCACCTTTATTTTCTGGTGTGATGATGGGAGCCTGTGTGTGGTTCCTGCAGCTTAGAGGTGAATCCTTGAGATCCACCTGACTCTCCAAACTTGGGATGTAAGTTTGGAGTTCACCTTAAATGTGTTCAGTTTGGAGGTGGAAGGAGGGTATCTTGGCATCCTGGGGCAGAGAGGGTGAGGTTGTGCAAGTCGTTCTCCCTGACTGAAGGTAAGGGCAGCTGCTCAGAGCTTGCCTGGTTTATCTCACCTGTCAGAGCCCCTGAGCTGCCACACCTGGACTTGGGCTGCTTGTGCTGGGCCCACCTTGTCCCTCTGCAGCTCCTGGCCCAGGCTGGTGGCCCACCACACATCAAGAGCTGCTCCCCTCATCCCTGATTGTGCCTGGGAGGGGCCAGTTCAGAGCTGTGCGGGGACACCTGTGACCACCAAGCCTTTTCTGCTGCAGGACCACTCTCAGAGATCCACTTCCCCATAGACAAACTGACCAAGAAACCCAAAGGATTTGCTTTCATCACCTACATGATCCCCGAGCATGCTGTGAAGGCCCTGGCAGAGCTGGATGGGCAGGTGTTCCAGGTACTGCAGCTGGTGCTTTTCCTGTGCTTTGCACTGCAGCTGGTGGGAATGGTTGTTGGGAATGTGGCTGTGAGTTTGCTTCTGGGCTTTGTTAAAAAGGTTGAGTCTCTCCTGCAGGTTCTTTTGGTAGAGTAGCTTTGTTTGAACAGCTTTGCAGGCATCACAATCCTGGTGGAGGTGGGGAAGGGGTTCTGAGTCTGTCTCACACTGTGTGGCCACTTTGATTTGCAGTTGTTCTTCCTTTGGGAAGGAAAATTCCCTCCTTCCACCAAAGCTGTCTGCCTAGGAAAGGTGCCAGGAAATGTTCCCCACTCTGCTCAGTTGGTGGATGTCTGTGGATTATTCCAGAGCTGCTGGAACCTCTTCTTCCTGTCTTGCAGGGCAGAATGATGCATCTCTTACCTTCCACGATCAGAAAGGAAAAAATGGAGGATGGAGATGCAGAAGAGTCTTCCTCCTACAAAAAGCACAAAGAGGCCAAGGACAAAGCCACCAGTGCCAGGTACAGCACGAGCTGCCAGATTCCCAGGAAGTGGCAGGAATGCATGTGGGCTCTTGACAGGTGCTGTGGAGATTCCCAGAGCTGATAAAGGATTTGCTGTGCAGCTCTGTTTCCTTCCTCTCTTACCCACCTGACTCCTCTGTCCAAGTGGCTGCACTAGTTCAGTGAGCAGCAGGGGCTTGAATGACCTTGTGTAGGAGTTACTTCTCTAATAAAAGTTAGTCTGGTTCTGTAATTCTGCAGCGGGATGGGTTCAGATCAGTTGGGCCTTTCTCCTCTGCTCAGCCACCTGTAATTCCAAAGCTTTTAGCAGCTTTTTCTTGCCGTGTGACAAGTGAATTTGAAGGAAGTGGCTGATACTTTCTGTCTTGAAGGTAAAAGGGTGCAACCTCGCTTGCATGGGGTTTGTGGGTTTGGGAAACCAGTTGGACAGGTGTGTTCCTGTGAGCCAGTACCTGAACTTCAGCTGCAGAGCTGTGACAGTCAGCTCTGGGGGAGCAGAGCTCAGCTGCCTGCCCTGCTTTCTGTTTGCTCTCCAGCTGTATCTCCCTCATCCTGCTCCTTCTCTAAGGATGTTCCACCCTCCTTTCCCTCTCTCTTCGCCCTGCCTGCTCATGGTGGTGCTCAGAGCTGCTTTTTCCCGGGATTACTGACCAGAGAGGCCCCAGCAGGAGGGGCCCCATGGCTGACCCTGGCTGTGTTTCCTCTCGGCAGCTCCCACAACTGGAACGCGCTGTTTGTGGGGACAAACGCTGTGGCCGATGCCATGGCCCAGAAGTACAACGCTTCCAAAAGCCAAGTGCTGGATGCTGTGAGTTGGGTTATGAGGGATCAGCTGGGGTGGGATATGCCTTTCCTGCCTGTTGCTTTGTGGCCAGGGCCTTCCTGCTCTGGTGGAAGAAAAGCCTCAGTGCATCCATGGGCACCACACGGGCTGAGGCCTGTGGGGTCTGAGCCTATTGGTGCCTTGGTCCCCAGCCTGCCTTCCCACTCTGCTTTCCTGTGGCTGAATTTTGCATTTCTACATAGCTAGAAGTTGATGGGAATTTACACCCTAAAGCTCAGGTCCTTCCTGGAATTTTTGTTTTGTTTTGGGATGCATCAAATTCCAACAGCACAACTTCCATCAGCTCCAAAGGAGGCTGGAGCATTTTACCCTCAAGCTGCCTGCCACGTTCCCTTTGCCTGTGCTTCTGAGAGCAGCAGGTGACTGAATTCTTGCCTGCAGGAGAGCAAAGACAGCGTGGCAGTGAGAGTGGCTCTGGGAGAAACAGAGCTGGTCCAGGAAATCCGCCAGTTCCTCGTGGAAAACGGAGTCAGCCTGGATTCCTTCAGCCAGGTGAGAGGCTCAGCTGGAGGCACTGATGGGGATCCACCTCTTCTAGTCCTGGTGTTCTCAGCCCTCTTGGAAATTGGTAGTTAAAACCTCAGCATCTTGCAGGATTGAACCCTCCCTGATGAGTTAGGAAATGTTGTATCCATTTGCAAATGCTGCTTCCCTTGGGGTGGGTGAAATCCAGAGTATGATGGCTTTAGGATGGTGGTCAGCTTGCTGTAGGCAGGGAGGCAGCCCTGTGGATCTGCAGCTGAAACCTCCATCCATGAGGTGTGTTTGCAGTGGGATGTGGCTCTTGCAGGCAGTGTCTTCTGAATGGCTGTCGGTCCTTTTGGATCCGGGAGAGGAGGAGAGCACAGCGTGTTGGATCCGAAGTCTCCAGTTAGAAAATTGCTGGATTTTCTCTCTCACATCCCATATTGCCTTTCTTTCCCTGCTGGATGTGTCAGGCTGCTGGTGAGAGGAGCAAGACTGTGATCCTGGTGAAGAACCTCCCGGCCGGCACGAGCGCCGCGGAGCTGGAGGAGATCTTTGGCAAACACGGCGGCCTGGGCCGGGTGCTGCTGCCAGAGGGAGGGATCACGGCCATCGTGGAGTTCCTGGAGCCCACAGAGGCCAAGCAAGCCTTCACCAGGCTGGCCTACTCCAAGGTGGGGGCACTGCCTGGGGAGGGGGGATCTTGGTGAGTTGGGAAGCTGCAGAAGGGCTCGCTCTGAGCGCGAGGGGCACGGGGAGTGTGGGAAGTGTAACCCCAGAGCCACTGGTGTTCCAGGCTCTGCCCTTCGGATTTAGGGAGAGCCTGGTGCAGGGGATGCTGGAGAAGGGGGCTGTGACACAGCTAGAGGGTTTCCTTTCCTTTTCATAATCCAGGAGTGACCCAGGGCAGGCTGTGGTCCTGTAAGGCTGGATCCTTCTGTGACAGAGAGTTTAGGCTGTGGTCCTGTAAGGCTGGATCCTTCTGTGACAGAGTTGGGCCACTTGAAAAAGGTTACTCAGCTTTTCCACTGCTGTTTTCCATTACAAAGCAAGGTGAAAATGAAGCTGAGAGCAGTTTTCTCTTCAGGCCTTGCCCTCCGCTCCTCATTTCTCTCCTGTCTTCTCTTCACAGTTTCATTCTGTGCCATTGTATCTGGAGTGGGCTCCAATGGGGGTTTTCCTCAGCCCAGCCCCTCAGAAAAGCAAAGCTGGGGTTCCAGGAAGGGAGGATGAAGCAGGGCAGGTACCAGGTAAGAACTCTGGCTGACTTGCTGGGTCTCTGTGTTTCTCTGCTGTTGTGTCAAGCCCCAGGATATGTTTTGTCTGGGTGACTTCCCACTGTGAGGACTGATTCACCACCTTTCTCCCCATCCCAGGGGCTCCCCCAAAATCTGAGTGGGCAACTCCCCCAAAATTTAGCTTTGTTGCATCTCACAAAGTTTGGTTTATTCTTCTTGCTTCAGCTCCAAAAGACTCAGAAGAAGCAGCAGCACAGAACGAAGAGGAGGAGGAGGAAGAAGAGGAGGAGGAGGAAGAAGAAAATATTCCTGGGTGTACCTTGTTCATCAAAAACCTGAACTTTGCCACCACAGAAGACACACTGAAGGAGGTGAGCAATAAGGACACTGTTTAAAGGATTTCAGCTGCAGCCAGTGTGACCTAATGGGAGGTGAGAGAGCACTGGGTTGTATTGGGACTGGGAACATCACTCCAGGTGTCAGTTAAGACAAATGCATCTGAAACTGTTTTGGTGGGGTTTAATTCCACCTAGAGACAGGTGGAGGCAGTAAGAAATCTTCTAAGATTCCTGATTTCCCATGTTTTCTGTAATGCTCCTCCTTGGGACAGGCACTGCTGCAGCTCTGCCACTGCTTCGTGTGTGAGGCAGTGAATAAATCAGTGATGATTTCTGAGTGTGCTTTTCACTTCAGCTTCTGCTGCCATTGAGCTGCTTCACCTCAGCAAAGCACTGGGGAGAGAGAGTGGCCTTCCTGAAGTCATGTGTTAGTACCAAAATAAGGAAAAGCAGCTGGAATTTCCCATCTCTGGCACTTTTTGTAGCTGTGTAAAATGCTGCATTCCATGCCCCAAGAATCCTGAACCTGTGAGACTGTGCAGGGACTCTGATCCAGCTGTGGACAAATAAATGTTCAGAGGGCTGGGACTTGTCCCCTTTTCTTTTTCTGGCTGTGAAAGGGAGACAGATAAATAGTTTGTCACCCTCTAGCCCCCCATTTTTGGGACAAGCTGTGTTCTAGGGACATCACAGGCACCACCCACCCTTAAGGCCTGTGCCTTGCTGAGGGCATCTTGTAATCCAGAGTGTCCCTCCAGAGCCATCTGAGATCTCTGCGCTGTGTCTGAGGAGTGGTGGAGGATTCCTGGGAACGCCTGTCTTGGTATCTTTAAAATTCTGTGTGTGTGTATTTGTACAGAAATAGTTTGATGAGGAAAGGCTCAGCTGCAGTGCCTGGCAGGTGTGTGCTGGGGGAGGTGGGCCTGTGTGGAAGAGGGCCACGTTGGCAGTTGAGTTGCAAGCCTGTGACAAAGGGAGCTCAATCACGTGTCCAAATTCCTTGCAGACGTTTTCCAAAGTGGGAGCCCTGAAGAGCTGCACAATATCCAAGAAGAAAGACAAAGCAGGTACTCTAGATGTTGCTGTTCAATTCCTTCCCTCAGCTGGTTGCTGAGGGCTCAGGTGTGGCATTGCTTCAGCGTTCATCTGGCTGAGCATTTGTGTTCTGCTGGCAAAATCCTCAGTGCTTCCAGAAGTGTTCCCGTCGAAATGGCTGCAGGCAGCAACCAAACCTTCCCCCAGGGTTCAGTCTAGAAGGTTAAGCTCAATTGTGGAATTTGTGGAGACGTGGCCTTCCCTCGAGATGCTGAGATGGAGAAGCCAAACCCCTTCAGGATCACAGAAGAGAGGGGGATGTGGGGCTGACAGCAGCCAGTGCCCCGCAGTGATTAAACCCTGCATTATCCCACAAACGGGCGGATCCTCAAGGATGCCTGGCTGAGAGCTCTGCTGAGTGGGCTTGGTTTGCCTTCTCCCTGCCAGCCCTGAGCCCCCCAGGCTGCAGGGATGAGTGGCTGTGCTGTTGTTGGCTGCTTCCTGAGGAGTGGGATTAAGGCAAGCGCTGGCTGGAGGGGCTGTGGCTTCTCTCTGGGAGCTCCACAGCTTTGTGGCATTTCCCCTCAACAGAGCTTCCCTTTCATGGGATACTTGAAAACTCAGATCCACTGAGAGGTAAAGAAATAAAGTGAACTCTCAGTTCTGCTGGTGGGTCTGGCTGTGTAGGTCTGAGCAGGCAGCACCAGGTGTGGGCTGACCTTGTACCACGAGATCCCTTCTGGCACTGGGGGTCGTCTCTGCACTCTGCCACCACTGAGGTTCTGACGTTGAAAATGGGGTGTTGTTTTCTCCCTCATCATTAATCATCATTAATCATGGCTCCTGTTTTAGGCAGTGTGTTCCTCAGGGCTGTGGTGTGGCTGCAGGTGCTGCAAACCTTTGCTGTGCAGGAGGGCAGGAGATGGCTCCCCTTGGTTGTGGAAGTGGCAGCTGCCCACTCCGGTTGATGGAATGTTTGTCTCCACAATGGGATCACTTCCCCTGGTTGTGGCCAGCAGTGTTTTGTTTAAAGAAGTTGCACTGAGATGATGCAAAGAAAAAAATCAGTTTTGTGCGCAATATTTGTTATCTCCTTTTCACATCAGCACCAAAACCAACTGGTCCAGAGCAGTGCCTTGCTCAGAAACCTCAGCCAGGCTGCTCATGAGGGACATCCAAGTCCAGCCATGGGCAGGCTGGCCCTTTTCATGGGATATTAAGCTTTTGTCCTCCGCGGTTTTGGCAATCAGTGCTTTTATATTGTCACTGCTTTCTTAACAAGTCCCCTTTCTGTTCTGACAGGCACTTTGCTTTCCATGGGCTTTGGGTTTGTGGAGTACAAGAAGCCAGAGAGTGCCCAGAAAGCCCTGCGCCGGCTCCAGGTGAGCCCGAGCCTTGCCAGGCTGGAATCCTGCCCAGAGACTTGGATCAGCCTGGCAGTGCTGGGGATGGCAGTGCTGTGGGCTGCACTGGGCAGGTGGAGAAGCCTCTGAAATGGGCCAGGTTTATGAGGGAAGAGGGTTTGTAAAAGGACAAGGCCATGGAAAACTGTTTCCTAGCACTGATCCAATGTGGAAATCCCAGAAAATGTACAAGGATTGAATTTTCATGAGTTTTCCTGCCAGGTGCCCCTTGAGGGGGCAGAGACCTGGATCCCCTCTCATAGAACAAGTACTGATTTATGTTTATTTAGTGTTGCTTTGACTTCTAATTATTTTATGTATTTATTTCTATTAATTATACCCTTTTTTCCTGCTGTTTCTTTGTTTGAACTCCCAGGGCTGCACTGTGGATGGCCATAAGCTGGAAGTGAAGCTGTCGGAGAGAGCTGTCAGGTAAGGCTCCCCTCTCACCTCTACCATTTCTGCTGCAGGAGCCTTTGGGAGCTTCTTCCCTTCTTCCCCAACATCTGCATCCCAAGGGGTGTGACCAGGAGTGCTCCAGCTGTTGAACACATCAGCCTTTGCTCTGCTTGACTCAGAGTCACTTTTGCTTGAAAGGAAAAAAAAAAAAAAATGTAGTGGGGCCCCAAAAATGAGCCTGAAGTGAGAACCAGGCAGGATTTTCTTCTCTGCTCAAGGAAAAGCCCTCTGCTTTGGTGACAGTTCAGGCAGCACTGCGAGTTTCCAGGGGTTTAAAAAGTTCTTGGAGACAACCTTCTCTAAGTAACGAAGTCTTTTACCTGTTCATCTGAGAGAACAGGAGCTTAAGAAAAATATTCTGATCAAATCAAGACAAAACTACGTTTCTTGCTTGATAGAGAAGTTTGGGTTTACCTCTTTTTGTCTGGGCAGTCAGGCACAGAGGAGATGGTTACCTGTGGCTGAATTTACTTGGGAATTAGCTTTGGTTTTTAGGGATTCCTTTCTATTTCATACTCAGTAAAGAATATTCTAACTGCAAAGTTGCAAATTAATCCAGATATTTGAATGTTGCCACCTAAACACTGTCCTTTAGACACTCTGGAAACCCTACTGGAAGTGCTATCTGTTAAATGTCAAAATTAGTTTGACAGTCTGGTTCCTGGGGACCACGAGCAGTCTGACAGCTCCCTGTGTCTGCACTTTGTGTTTCAATTCTTTCATAAACCATTTTTATCCAGTTTGATTTTGAAAATCCCTTCAGCAGGTATCCAGCCCACAGTGGGAAGTGCTTTGCTTTATGGAATAATCTGCTGTCTTTTGTGTTAGGTAAATTCTGACCTTGTCCAAATGCAATACAATTCCAGAGGTAAAAAAAATATTTAATACTCTGTTACAAAATTTAGTTTGCTGTTTTATAAGCCAGGAAGGAAAAGAATCAAAACTAGCTTACATTAAGCTAATTTTTTAAAATATATTCATTAGTGCATTCTCCTGACAAGTAAAGGGCAAGATTTGGTGACAAAACATGAGTTAGTGACAAATGTGAGATGAGGATCTCGATTGGAGCAAGATGGGCTAATTCATTTTCAGATGTAGGATTTAAATCACTGGAATTTCGTCCTTCTTGGTGTCCTGGGTGGCATTTCCACTGTCACAACCAAGGATGAGAGCTGGTGCCTCAACTTTCCACCTTGCAGATCCTGAGGGAGCTGCAGTTCCAAGGGACTTGGCTGCTCCCTGGTCTTTACCTGCCCTTCCTGTTGGCTTGCAGGCCTGCTGTGAAATCAGCCCGGAAGAAACAGACTGCCAAGAAGCAGAAAACTTCCAAGATCCTGGTCCGAAACATTCCCTTCCAGGCCACTGTCAGGGAAATCCGGGAACTCTTCAGGTAGGAAAGTGCTCTGTTGGGTCTGTGGATTGCTCTGGGGTGTGGAGCTGGTGTGATTTTTCATGTGGGGTCTTTCTCAGGTTGTAAATGTTGTGAATTTTTGTTGTCTTTGTGGAAGAAAACAAGGATTTTACTGAGTGTGAAGACAAATGGCTTGGGAAGTTACACTGCTGAATATTGGACAGGGATTTTGGGATCACCTCTGCTCTGTTCTGTGTGTCCTGAGCCTTTTGTGCTGTGATTTAAGCCTTGTTCCATCCTGAAAAGTAAGTGAAGCTTTATGAGAGGAAAACCATCCTTACTGCTCCCAGGACAGGAATGGTTTGGTCACTGCCCCAGGCCCTGTTCTGCTGCTGGCTTGCAGGAGGGATTTTTCCAGCTCCCATCCACAGGTGCAGTGTTGGGAGGAGGCCTCTGTGGGCCTGTCCTAGCACAAGTTGGGTGCTTTTGTCCAAGCTGGGGCATTTCTTTCCAAAGGGGAAATTTGAGGCATTGCTTAACCCTTTGAAACCTCCCCAGACGGTGCAGTGACAAGCCCCTGGTAGGGATTTGTTTGTGTTTCCCTGTGTTCCTGCAGTGCCACCCACTTCATTTGTGTGGAGATGTGGTTCCTGTGGGGTAGGGAGGCTGTTCCCTTGCAGGGTGTGAGGAGAGCTCTGTATTTCAGCACTCACTTGGGATGAACTCCAGGGATTTCACTGAAGGCAGAGCATGACCTGGCTCTTGGACAGGGCTGTGATGATGGTCACGACAACAAGACGCCTCCAGAAGAGCAAAAGGTTTTTCTTGAGCTGTGCAGCTTGGATGCTTTTGCTTCCATTCTGCCCTGAGGGATTCAGGCAGAACCCCTGGGCTTCCAGTCCCATGCTGAGTTTCCTTAGCACGTGGAGCTCTGCTAATTTAAATCCCAACACCCTGAGCTACAGACGTGACCCTCGCAAAGCTCGAGCCAGCAAAGCCGGGACTAAGGTGAAGTTCAAGGCGCTGGGAGGTTTTGTACATCACAAGCACAGAGCCTGTGGGGGGTTTCTGGTGTGGGCTTTTTCCCTCCTGTCTTGTCTGGCACCTCAGAGCTGTGGAGAGGAGGGGCAGAGGAACATCTGATTAATCCTGCAGAGAATGTGCAGCTTCCAGCTGGCGACAGCGCTCTCAGAGCATCCCTTTCATTTACCTGGGATGTGCAGAAATGGGGAGTTTATCCTCAAAACAAAAGCCAGCAGCTTGGGGGGACACATTGCTGTCACTCCTGCCATCCCTCCTTTCCTCTGGAGCAGCCAAAACCAGGCACAACAGAGCACAGCCCAGCACTTCACCCTGCTGGATTGCTTTGTTTGTGCCTTTAAATCAGCTGCCTTCGCTCTGGAGCTTTGGGCTCACTCTGCATTTAGGAACCTGTCTTAGTTTGTCTTTTGTTAGGGATTTATTGGGAATGGCAAACAATCCTTTGGCAGTGGAAGGGCTGGCAGGGCTGCAGGGGGCACTCTTAGCCTGCCCAGGAAAGCCTGGCTGGGGACAGCAGGGGACAGCCAGCCTGGGGACCACCAGGCCACTCAGCCAGGCATCAGCACACAGGGTGACAGCCCCAGGCTCCAGGTTTTACAGGATGAGCATCTTCCCTATTGTTTCACCTGCTCCAGAGCCACCTTCCAGCTCTGCAGCAGGAGAAAAAGAAATAAATATTAATTTAGAAATGAATATTAATTAAAAATAAACATTAATGTTAAAATAAATAATAATTTAGACATAATATTAATTTATAAATAAGTATTGACTTTTGTGTGTATTTTTATGTACACACATTTGTATATATCCACAGAGAGTCTATGTATATGTATGTATTGCCCCAGAAAAATACATAGATTATGCCAATATCATTTCCAAAAATATCTGTAACACATTATACGTGTGTATTTATTTATTTATTTATTTATTTCCCCAAAGCAAATATTTGTGGCTTGAGCTTTGTCGAGGAGCTCTGCCCCCTTCTCAAATGGCCCCACGGAAGGTGTTGGTGGCACTGGAACAGCAAACCAAGGGGGAGCTGACTGTTCTGAATAGTGGATTTTTCAAGCTGCTGGACCTGCTCAGCACTGGCAGTTCAGGGAATCCCTGCCCTGGCTGATTTTGCACTTTTGGACATTGTTTATGGATCCATCTCTGCAATGCTCAGCCTTGTCCTGTAAGAGCCTTCTTCATTGTGGAGTTTGGGAATACCAAGTTCTGTCACTTGGATTGGAGAGAAGGTGGTGCTTAGTTAAGGGGTTTGAGGGGAGTCAGGATCAACAGCTCAGGTCCTCTGCCTGCAAAATAATCCTTTTTTGGCAGTTCCACAAGCCCCAGGTGCTGCCCTCTTCCCACCCCAGCCCTGCTGGCTTTGCTGGGGGTGTGACACTGGTTCAGAGCGTGTCCTGCCACGTTCTCCTGGGGGTTCTGGCCTCTCTTGCACCCTCAAGGGATTTATTTATCTTT
>WEKY01060559.1:1183548-1213193 GCA_013390045.1 Picathartes gymnocephalus | reverse complement strand
TTTTTTTTTTTTTAAGATAGGTGTTATCTTCTTCAGAGGGAGAAATGCCCTTCAATTATAGGGGCTGCTTTTGGGCAAGGTGTGAAGATTAAGCTTTTGTAGGTGTGTTTTTTTTCACCCATTTTTGTTCTTGATTAGGTCCTCCTCTTCTCTTTACTACCTGGAAAAATAACAAAAGGTAAATGGTGCTTAGTTCTTTGCAAAGAGCCACAGTTAGGGGAGGAGAGACAAAGGGATTGCTATCCCATGAAGGCTGCTAATTTTTGCTACCAAATTGTGGGGCTTTTATGGCAAGATTTTTTTTTTTTTTTTAAAGGAACTCCAGGCGTAGCAAGCTGAATTGGAGATCTGTGAAAGACCACATTTTCACAGATTGGAGCCCTGGCAATTTCTGAAAATTGGGCTCCTTTAAGAATCTATCACATGAGATCCATGCAGCCTTCATTGGGAGTTCCAATTAACTCTTTGTTTCAGAGCATCCCCTTCTATCCTCCTTCCCTCTGGCTGCACCAACTCTATGCATATTGAAAATCAGGCTGTTTTGCAGGTGGTTTACAATGTTTTGAGGAGATGTGGGTTTCATTTTCCTCAAAAGGGGAATGGTAAAACTTAGAAAAACACTTCTTATAAGACTGTCTGCCCCATCCAAGGCAAGCTGAGGGATGGACACAGTCCAGGTGTGCTCGGAGTTTGGCAGAGCTGGTTTGTCCCACCAAAGGATGCAGTTCTTGGAGCTGTGGGTTTGAGGGGTGAAGTTGCTTCTTCTTTTCTTTGCAGAATATATCTGAGAACTTCCCGTTTTGGTTTTATCTTTGATTTCTTTTGAATTTGCAGCAATTGTTAGTCCCAGCCCTCCCCTGCTAATTTGCTGTGGGGGACAAAATTCAGAGGGAGATTAGGGGCCAGGACTGAGTGTGGAAGGGGTTTTATTGTCCCTCTAGCCATCCCTTGCCTTGCACCTGTAGGAACTCAGTCAAACACGTTGCATAAAGCTGTTAAATCACAAAATTATCACCACTTGGGAGACTGGACTTTAGTTTGACTAAAGAAGCAATGAGCAGAAAAGCAATTGAAAGGTATTGCAGAGCAGAGAACAGGTTATCAGGTGCATTTATCTCCATATTCTGACTTTCCTACAGAGAAAGGAACTCTGCTTCTTGCAAAGACCTTTGGGGGTGGGTGTCTCTTTTAATTTTAACTCCTTTGCTGACTATTTCCTCTGTCTTGAGAAAGACATGGCATTTATTGCATCTGGCACAGCAAGTGTCTGGGCCTGATTAGGAGGAAAAAGAACCATTCCCTCTGATGGAGGTGAAAAGTGAAGTGGGACAAGACTTAGGAGTCAGCCCCTTCAGGGAGAAGAAAAAATCTCTGCAGGGAGATGCAGTGGATAAACTGGCAGAGAGATTTTATTTTTTTTTTTTTAAGGCAGTCTTTATGAAGTTAATTTTATAAGATGATGCCTTTCACTTCTTCTGACCTATTATAATAAAGTGTAGTTATCAGAATGGGCTTTTCATTTCCCATTATAAAGGACACGGTGGGATAATGAATCCGTCTGCCAGACATGCTTGCTGTTCACACCTTTCTCCCAGTAATGGAGTCTACATGACTGGAGACAATTTCTCCTTCCCCTGTTGAAGATGTGGAAAATCAGTGCCGGTGAAAGACACAGGAGGGGAAAAAAAAAATTGAGGAAAAACATGTGAGTTTGTTAAGCAAGTGCTGGGCAGAGTTAATTAGAGCGTTCCATGCAAACATAATGTCTGGGTTTTGCTTCTAAAACCTTCTAGGTTGGGCTAGAAATGGCTCAAAACCAATTGCTGCTGCTTCTTAGCTGCTCGAGTTTTGTCTCCATGCTGTCCCCTGCAGTCAGATGGCCCAGAGGCTTGGGGACAGCTGCAGAAATCACCAGGAGCATCTCCCCAGGGCGTGAGGGGCTGCTGGGGGTGGCACAGGGGCTGCAGGTGTGGGTGGCGTTTGGGAGAAGCCAGGAGGAGACAGCTGAGGCAGGCCAGAGCTGCTGATGTGGAGGAGCAGCAGGGGAACCACTGAGCTCGCCTGCAGTGCTGACATCCCTGCCTGTCCCGGGGTGCTCCGCTTGCAGGAAGGGAGTGCTGGGGAGGCAGCTGGGCACCCTGCACCCAGCCCCCAGGGCTTGGATCCCACCTTGCTGCCTCCCCCGAGGGTGGGAAGGACTGTGGGATGTGCACCTTGCCCGGAGGCACGGGCTCAGCTGGAAACCTGTCACAAGCAGCACTGGGAGCAGGGACCAGAGGGTGTTTCAGTGCCAGCTGGAAGGGGCCTCTGAGTGTGATGTGGTGGTGGGTGGGATCACCACAGTGTTCTCCAGGAAACAGGTGAGTCCATGAGATGTCCAGAGCCCTCCCCAGGCTCCTGCTCCATCACCTGCCAGCGGTTATCACATGCTGGTTGGCATCCCAGCACGTGTCTGGGTGTGCTCTGGTGGTGTTTCCAGCACAGGGCTGGATTCCCAAGCCTTGTTCTGGCCCGTTCTTTGGGATAACAGCATTTCCAGGCTGCTTTCCCAGGGTGCAGCCCCATGCTGGGAGCTCTGGGCCGGGGCTGCACCCCGAGGCACGGGGTGATGGCACAGGGGAGCTGGTGCCTGTGTTAATGCTGGACTCCAGCTCTTCCTTGGAATGTAAGGGCTGTGTTGCGCTGCTGAGGGCCTGAGGAGGAGCCTGGCTGGCTCTGGGGGCTGCAGGATGCTCCTCTGGATTGAGGTTTCCCACCCTGGGGTGGGTGCCTGTGTCCCTGTCACCACTGGCTGTGGGGCCCTGTCCGCCCGCGCTGTTTGAAGGCTCTCGCAAACAACGGCAACTTCGGGTGTGCCCAGGTTGTTTTTTGGAAAAAAGGAAACTGCCTTGCTTGAGGGCTCCCTCTGGCCTGGCTGAAGAGCTGGGGCCCACGGGTTGCCTTCAGTGTCTTTGGTTTGTGAGGGCAACAGGAGACAGATGTGGAGCTGTTGGACAGAGTCCAGAGGAGGCCACAAAGTTGACCTGCAGGAAAGAAGGCTCCTGGGAGAGCTCAGAGTCCCTTCCAGTGCCTAAAGGGGCTCCAGGAGAGCGGCAGAGGGAGCTGGGACAAGTGACAGGGCAGAGGGAATGGCTTCCGACTGCCAGAGGGCAGGGCTAGGTGGGATTTTGGGAAGGAATTGTTCCCTGTGAGGGTGGGGAGCCCCTGGCACAGGGTGCCCCCCGAGCCCCCTGTGCCCTCCGCTCTTCCACACCTTTGGGTTGTGTGTCCCGGATCTCCTGCAGGGCTGATCCCAGGTGCGTCCTTGCAGCCTTTTACCAGTCCTGGTGTGTTTCCGTGCCCAAATTGCAGTGCCAGGGAATGCTGCAGGGGGAAATACAGGGCACAAGAGCTTTTGGGGAAGCAGCTTGCAGGAATGTGCACCAGCCTCATGAGCTGCAGGTCGGAATACAGGGGTCTGCTGGGCTGCTTTATTTCTCTTACTGTCTCAAACAGCATAAATTAAACTCCTTTTATTTTATTTTTTTTCCCCCTTCTTCAAGTCTTCTCCTTGTGTACTGGAAACCCAAACACAGCAGAATTGGGTTGCTATTCAGAGCCCAGAAATGGAACTGGCCACTGTCATTTGGCCACTCTCCAAAGCGAGCCATGGGGTGGGGGAGAGGGAAATGGGTTTGCAGTGCTGCTTTTCAGTTTGAATCATAAAGGTGTTTAACATAGATAAGGAAATGTTTAACTCTGTGTTATCTTAGCAAAGTTGCTTTAAAACGTGGCTCTTCCTAAGGGAGCAGAAGGAAGATTTTTTTTTTCAGCACATCCCTTTCTTGGGTTTGAATACTCATTACATACTTAATTTCTATATTTATTTTTTCCTGTTTTCTGCTCTCTACCTATTCCAGGTCCCTTTTCTGCCCACCCAAAACCTGGATTTGTTCTGTGCAAATGAAGGGAGTTTCTGGGCTGCTTCCTCCTGTCTCCTGCCACAGCACCTCTCTCTCCAGGGCATCCAGCCGAGCTTCCCGAGGGAACTTTAATTAGTTTTCCACACAAATTCCGCTGCTCAGCAGCGTGGAGGGGCTCAGGGAGGTGGAGTGAGGTGGGGAAGGGGCTTGTTCAAATGCCACTCCAGGGTTCTGCTTTGGGGTTTTTGCCATTTTTTCAGTGCAAAAAAAATTCATATGTGGGCAGGTGGTTCTCCATAGGGAGCAAAACCAAAGCCTGCCTGTGCTGTCTCCTGGAAATAACCCACTCAGGGTTCTTGGTGTCATAAGGTCTCTTTTTGTCTGAATTAAGAATACTTGTGTGTCTAAGAAAGGAAAAATATGGGAGTTTTGGGTTGGTTTATTTTGTCTTATATTGTGGGCAGTTCTTGTTCATTCTCAGAATTGGCCCTTTGGGGCTGGCAGCTGGGGCATTGCAGAATCTGTAATGCTGAAATTACACTGGACTAACTTTTGAGCTTGTGTCTCAGCCTTTCAGCAAGGTACAGTCAAGATGATTATTTCCTTGCTCTTAAAATTCCTCTGTCTGTTGGATTTCTTAACTCCAGTTCTCTCCCGGTGATGTTGATCCATCCACCCCCCCTGTCTTTCACTGGTGTGGGTATTTTTCAGTCTCACTTCTCGAGAAGGTCCTGAACAAGCCTCTAATGAATCACAGCTTTCTCCTCACGATGACATCGTGTCCTTTATTTGCATCTCTGTTTGCATCATTATTTTTTTAACCTCATGCCTGCTGCAGCCTTTCTCCCTCTCTCAATCCGGTGGATTTTCAGCCTTGGGATGCGATTGCAATTAAGGCCCTTCCTCCCCACAGTCTCTCTCCTCCCCTGAGGCAGTCGCTGTGCCCAGGGCCTTTGAACTGTGCTGGCTTCTGCAGCTGCTGGCACCAGCAGCAGTTCTGTCTGCACCGTGTTTTTCTTGAAGAAATCAAGTTAAGGCAGATCAGGATGACCATCTGTCTTCTCACCTCTTGCCTCCTCCCCCAGCAGTATCCTGAGCACTTCCAGGCCTCTGGCAGAGGACAGGAGATCTTGAATTTGCTGCAGTTAAGTACAGCAGGAAGCTCCTGAGCCTTGTCCTCTCAGGGAGGTGCTGTTGTGGGACCGAGCCGTACCAGGCACCCAGGAATTCCCATCCCGTGAAGATGGGATGCTTTTTCTGCCCACATTCCCATTTATTAGATACCAGGGAAGCTGGGAAAGCCACTTTTTGTTCTGCTGCCTATCAGTGGTGTGTGCACCCTCGTGGCTGGTCTCTGGGCCTTGCCCAGGTGTGTTTGGAGGACAGGTTGGGTCCTCCTTCAGCCCCTCACCTTNGTTGGGGGCCCCTTCCCCCCCCCCCCTTTTTTTTTTTTTTTTTTTTTTTTTTTTTTGACATCTCTTTGCGAACCCTCACTTGGACAAGCAGCAATGTTGACTTTTCCAAGCCCAAGAGTGCCAGTCTCAGCATCTCAGCAGGCTGGGCCTGCTCCCAAGCAGCACCACTGAGATTTGTACCAAAATTCACCCTTTAAATCCAGTTTCAGGTGGGCTGCGTGCCCCTTCTCTTCTCCTCTTTAACCCAGCTCTTGCTCTTCCCCCCTCTTTGATCCCATGCCAGCAGCTGAAGGGTTAAAAGAGTCTGGGGAGGCCAGGGGGTGGGGACGAGGTGTTTGAGCTGCTCATTACTCACTGCCAACTTCCCCCCAAATCATATTAATTTCACGCTGTCACGCAGGACTGCGCTGTCTCTGCCGTCAGCAGCCAGGAGGGTGACAGGGCTGGGGGGAGCGTGGGTGCCCCTCATCCCCACCGGGGCTGCCATTTGGGAGGCTCATTGGTGGCCTCTTTCCTGGCCCAGAGACCCACCCAGGTGGGGCTGGGGCCTCTCACCTTGCGGGGGGATCTGGGGAGTGCTGCCCGCTGCCTCCTGATGATCATTTTCCACCCCGCTGCTTGTGCGAAAACCCCATGAAATTGGGTCTACTGCAGCAGGGAAGGAGAGAGGGAGGGGAGCTGCCAGCCTGCTCTGCCCTACCTGTGCTCAGCAAGGATGCTGCTTAAAAGTTACTTTTTAACCACTTGCCTCCCGTTTTTAATGCCAGGGAGCACAGCCCTGCTCTGCCTGCAGAGATGGAGCTGCCTTTGCCTCCTGTGTGATTTCTCCCCCTTTTCTGCTGTTTGCTCACTGCATCTGCCAGAGCTGTCACCTCTGCAGGGACTTACTGCCATCAGCTGGGACTCTGACAGCTCCCACACAAGCTCAGCATTCCTGAGCTGAAGCTCACTCTCCGTGGCAGACATTCTGCTCTGTCCTCTGCCATTTTGATTATTCTTACCCCTAGAGCCCGTCTCACCTTTTTTCCAGGTGTGTGCTTGCATTTATTTGTGGGTTGTGCCTGGAAGGATGATCCCTTCCCCTTTTCTCTCATCGTGGCCACACTTTTTGGAGCTCTTGGCAGGGGGCTTGGACTGGATGATCTCCAACCCAAACCATTCCGTGATCCTGTGAAATCTCTGTCCTCTTCATCCAGTGCATTCTGAGATGGGTGGAGAGCCATGGGCTCTCCGTGAAACCGAGTGGAAACATCATCCCTGAATCCCATGGTGGCTCAGGTAGTGCTTGCACCCATCACTCCCTGTCCTGCCCTTTGGGAGTTTTCCAGGTGAGCTTTGAAGACAAATCTCCCTGTGCAGAGCAGCCTCTGAGCTTCAGCAGGTGCTGTGCTCGTGGCAGATTGGCAAAGGGTGACCAAAGGCCTGGGAGCAGGAGGGGGAGCCACCACTGTAACTTGGGCAACAGCCACACCTCCAGTTTTGGGGACAGGATGGGCAAACTGGGCTGTGAGCAGTGAAAACACTCCTCTGCTCCCAGGGCTTTTCCAGCAGGAGCAGGAAATGGCATGTTCTGCTGTCTCGGGAGCGTGGTGGCTCCCAGCCTGCCTCCCTGAGGAGCTGTTCTGTGCCTGCCTGTAGTGCTTTGCCTTGTTCTGACCCTTGGCAGGTGTCACACGTGGCCAGCCTGGGCTCTCAGGGACAGAGCTCTGCAGCCTGGTTGTGTTTGAGCCACCCCACACAGCTCCCACGTTCCCGCTGCGCTTGCGTGCGTTTGATCTTCCCTCCGTGATTCTCTGTTCTCCTGATGGAAAATAATTAATCAGGTTATTTTTCTAAGTCATCCTGCAGCTTTACAGGGACAAGACTTAAATAAGGATTCTCTTTAAAGCAGAGCTGTGTTGAAATAGCTGTGTGCCTATAAATATCTCATTGCTTCTATATTTGTTCTCCAGCTCAGTCCAGGAGGTTCTACAGTTGAATATGAGATGTATTTTTATTTTTTGGATTGTTGATGCAGCTGATATCCTAACAGTAAGGCTGGATGCCCTGGGTACACCTTTGGGTTCCGAGTTTCCTAGTTGTCAGTTGTACAAATTTCCTTTTGTCTTTGAAAGGAGCTGACTCATAAGAATCCCCCAGGAGCAGAGATTTGCACCAGACCTTCCTGTGAACACTATTTTTAGCATAACTTATTTTTTTTGACTAGAGCTGTGCTCTGATCAGGATTTTCCAAAGAGCCCAGGAGAGATAAATCCCCAAATCTCAGCACTGTTGGAGCTGCGGGTTCCTTTGAAATCCTGACCTTCTGGTGATTAGGGCAGTGACTTGGTGGCTCCTAAGCCCTGCTCCTGCAAGGTGCTGCGTGCTGGGAGAATTGTGGCTCAGGAGTGCGAGCTCAGAGAAAGGCTTTGCAGGCACGGGAGGCTCTTGCTGAAGGCTGTGCAAGGATTGAGATTCCACGAGGGTTGGGATGTAGGGGTCATGACTGCTGGCATTTGTACATCTCAGGGACAGCTGCCACGGGAGGGTGGTTTGGTCCTGGTGTGCTCCAGGGAGGTGATGTGGGGGGAGATGTCCTGGTGGAGCTGGTCCTTTCTCCATCAGGCTTGAATGTCCTCTGTCTTACACCAGAAAAAAAACCAAAAAAAAGATTACATTAGGATTAAGAAGGAAGATGTTGGATAGATGAAATCAGGGAATTTGAGAGTGGCTGGCCCATGACAGCAGAGGGGACAAGAGCCCTGCTGTGACAAGAACCAGCTCAGAGCTCTGTAAGTTTGCCCAAGAGAAGAGAAGCAACAACAAAACCTGGATAATATTAAAGTGGGATTTTCCACCTTCATCCTGGTTTGGGGTAACCTCTTCCATCACACATCTGCCAGTTATCTTTAAATCCTCTGAGTCACCAGCTCAGACTCTTTTGGGGTGGCTTTGAACTCCCAAACTCATGGCAGTGTTCAAGTTCAGCAGTGCTGCTTAAACCTAGGCCTTCCTAAAGCTTGGGGTGTTCCCTGTGCCAGCTCTGCACCTTCCCCTGTGCCTCGGGAACTGGAAACTGTAAGCACTGAGGTGTAAAATTTCAGTTGGAAATTTGTTCCTGCTTTCACTGAGCAGTAGATTATTGTTGTCTTTAAGCATGGAAATAAATGTGGAGAACAGGCAGGTGTCTTCTCCGGGAGGCAGGCTGGGAGTCCTGACAGAGAGTCCTGGCTGCTTTTCCTTTATGTCACCGACTCTAAAATAGGCTTATGGCAAGAAGTGGATTAAAAAAATGCTTCCCACCCCGGTGGTACAGGCTCTTCCATCAGGAAGGAGCAGCAAACAAAGCAGGACATGGACAATACCCCCTGGGAAGGGACATCCTGGCATCTTGCTTTGCAGTCGGACCAGAAGAAAGATGGGAACAAAGCAGGAGATGGCCACGTCCATCCCTCCATCCTAAAGGCGTGTGAGGCTGCTGGGTGGAGCTCTGCACATCCCACCTCCTGCTGCAGGGGCTCCAGGGCTCTCATTCCGTTCTTCCACACTAAAATTCCAGCGTGGGAGCCGGCTCTGGAGGGCGGAATGACTGTGACGGTCACACCATAGCAACTGTACCTGGCTGCCTCCAGGAGCTGGGGAAATCATCCTGGACTGGGAGGAGCAGGGGGCTGAGGAGCTGCAGAGGGAGGCACAGCAAATCCAGGGAAGGGAAAGGCCCCTTTTCCCACCAGCCTTTAAAGCCAATCTCTCCCGACGTTAAAACCTCCCAAAGTCGGATTAAACGCAGCAAAATTAAGAAACCAAACCTGGTTGCAGCACCTGGTTAGAAATGACTTAAGTGGAGGGATATTAAAATTTTAAGACTTGCTGCTGTGCTGCTGATGGAGGATTTTAAAAAATAATAATTACTGTTGTGGGTTTTTTTTTTTTCTTTCTGCTTGGTTTTCAGGATTGGTTTCTGTTTAGTGTGCGGCCTAATTGCGTAATTACACGATAGACTGGAGTAGAATTTAGTGTGTGTAATACCAGTTATAAAGAAGAGCCCTAATTATGTAGATCTTCTCAGGTAAATAATACATCAGGGGCATGGAGTGGCCTAATTACTGTTCTGAAAACCTGCCTAATGACTAATTTACTTGGAATTTCAGAGCGCTTTTGATAAGGTCCCTCATAAGCAACTGTTAAGGAAAATAAATCGAGAAGGGATAAAATGTTTTGCTGTGTTTTTAAACAAGCCAGTTAAGCAACGGGAAGCAGCCACTGCCTCCTGATCCAGCATCTTGAGGACAGGAAAGATCTCTGGCTGCCTCCTGCTCTGGGGCCAAAGCTGCTGTGTTCCTGATCCTGCTTTCCCAAGAGCTCCAAGGGAGGCTGCAGCCTCTGTCCACTGAAAATGGGATTTGTGGGTAAATTCCCAACTCCTTGAAAGAAGCACATCCATGTCCACATAGTCCATGGCACTTGGAGTAGTTGTGGTGTTGGGCATCTAAATAATTTTTCAAGATCTGTGCCGAAATTTGATAAATCCAGGAAGAACTGGCCCAGCTTCCCCAGGATTGTTTTCTAGTGGGATCTCCTGGACTTCCCTCCATTGCTGGAGCTGGGACCAGCAGCACTGTTATTCCAGAGAGGTGTGGGAGATGCTGCAATGAGGGGAGCCTGGCTTTGGACCTGCCCCAGGAGGCTCTGGCAGCAAGGACAGGTCTTCCCCAGAAAACTGGGCTCAGGAAGGGATCCGTGGCTTGGAGCAGCCGGCAGCTCAAGGCTGGCTCGGGAAAAAAAGAGTCATATAAAGCAAAACCCAGTTGTGCTGTGGCAGCAGATCAAGGGGCCTCGAAACAAAGACGATGCTCCTGGGCAAAGAGGAGAGGAAGCTGGAAAAACTGATGACCCACGGAGTAAAGAACAAGGCACAGACGTGGCTGTCCCGCGTCCCGCTGGCTCATCACACAGATTTTGCAGGTGCTTTGGTTATCCAGCGCACAGAATGAAGGATCAGCTTTGCACTGGGGACCTGCTCCCTGGTGTCGTTTCATCTGGGGGGACACTGGGCCCCTTGCTCTGCTGCCAAATCCCTCCACCCACGGCTCCACCGGAGCTGGAGGGAGCCACAGTTTGACTTAGCTCCGGAATCCAGAGCTTTCCCTCCCACCTTGTCTTTCTGTGCCTTCATTTGCTGATTTCCAGAGGTGAAGGAGACATTATTGATGCTGCTGATGATAATGGTAATAGGGGAGATAGGTGCCAGATTAATTCCTGAACTCTCTAACAGGATTTAAGCTAACAAGAGAGGAAGGCTTTTTTCTTCCCTCCTTCCCTTTCCCGTCCTCCTTTTCAGATATTTCCTGTGCTGGGGATAACAACACCAAGGAGTGTTAAATTGGCTCTGAATGTCCACCCCTGGCTGTCCACATTCTTGTAACGATTTCATTAGCTTGAATTATCCACGTTATTTTCTTGTAATGGGATTAGCCGTCCTGGAGTCAGCTGAAGTCCTGGAGCGGGAGGGCCCTTCTGCTGCGTATTCCATTAACTCCCTCATGCAGGGGGTGGAACTGGCCATGGCTCAGCCCAGGGGCAAAACCATTTGCCAGGGTCCTGCCTTCCTCAAGGAGGAAGAAAGAAAAAAAAAGGACCATTACTGTATTTTTTTTCCCTCCCCCTTATAATCAGCAAAGGGGTGCAGAGGCAGAGACTGGCAGGGCCATGGTTTTCTGGGGACAGGGGGGAAGGTGCTGTTTGGGGGCAAGCGGGGAAAAAAGAATCAAATGAAGAGGAGCATTGCAAAGGGATTGAGTGAATTCTGCGTGGCTGCAGCCTGCTCCTGGGGCTGAGGCTGTGCAGGGAGGGGAGGGAAGGGCTTGTGTCTGTTTTGGGCTCGGCATCCCTGCCCAGAGCCGTTTGGGATGAGCGGTCACGGCGCCTGGCTCATCCGCCTGAGCCCCAGCCTGGGGGGATTTGGGCAGGGCTCAGCACAGGGAGGCAGCACGAGGAGAGGAGGAGGAGATGGTGGGCAGTAGATGGCAACCCAGGAGAAGGTTGGCAGCCTTGATAAAGGTTTTCAAAATCAGTTTTTCAACGTGGTTGTGCTGTTTCGTTTTCCTTGAAGGAATATAAACCAGAGAGGGGGGTTTAGGACTGCTCTGTGCAGTGGGGCCTCTCTACACATCTGCAGATCACCAAGGGTGACTTTCGTGGTTGTTTTCCAAGGTGTTCTGTGGTTTTGGCCGTGGACAGATTCATGGTGTCCGTTGTGCTTTCCCCCTCAGAACCTGGCAACCCAAGAGTCTTTGATCAGTTCATGGTTTGGGGTGCACTGAGATCAGGTGTGAGGAGCACATCCGTGTGTTTGGGACGGAAAATACCCATCAGGGGTGCACAGGCCTTGGCCTGTCCCAAGGATCTTGCAGTTTAAATGCTGCTCTTTGGGACAGGGAAGGGGTTGAAATGGAGGGGACACGTCCCAGCTGGAGAGACATTTACAATGTCTTAGGAAGAAATTATTTGGAAGAAATTGTTCCCTGTGAGGGTGGGCAGGCCCTGGCACAGGATGCCCAGAGAAGCTGTGGCTGCCCCTGGAGCCCTGGAAGTGTCCAAGGCCAGGCTGGACAGGGCTTGGAGCACCCTGGGATGGTGGGAGGTGTCCCTGCCCCCTGCAGGGGGTGGAACTGGATGGGCTTTCAGGTTTCTTCCAAGCAAAGCACTCTCTGATTGCACATTTCCTCTGATCTGGAGAAACCTGTCCCATGAACGAGCCGCCTTCATGGCTGCCTCAGGCTGTGGGGTTTTCTGGAGCCCACCTGTATGCTCATTCTCATCTGTCCCATGGCCTCTGGGCTGTGTTGGTGAAGGATGTGCCAGCACCTTCTGGTGACCAGGCAAAGCCAAGTGAGCCGTGTGTTGTCTCCCGAGCTGGAATGTGCTGTTTAATAGCAATATAATGTCCTATAATTAGCAGGCAAAGGCCTTGCCTCCCAGCTGGCCTGTGCCAGAAGGATATAATTACAATCCCAAGGAGTGATGTTGCTCTGACCTGCAGCCAGCTTGCAGTAAGGAGGAGAAATCTCCTTCTCCTGCCTGTGTTCAGCCAGGGAAGCGGGATGGATGTTCAGCCGGGAGAGCTGCCAAAGCAGCGGGAGAGCAGCTGACAGCCAGCAATGCCACGGAGAAATGCTGCCTCTCTTGTGGGTGGGAGGGAGGGGATGTCCCTGCTGGCATCTCTGGGATGCTTCCCGTGTTTCTGCTGAGCTTGGAATGGGTGACTTGGCCAAGGAGAGCTTGTGGCTGTCTCTGTTCTACAGCCCCGTGGATCGTGCCTCAGCCAGGGCGAGCACAGGCTTTTTCTGGTTTCCCAGCAAATCTGGATGGGCACAAAACAAAGGTTCTCATTTAGGAAAGAGGAGTTGCAGTGTTTGTTGAGGCTGTCATCGCTCCCAGCCAAGAGCAGGAAAACGTGCCAAGCCTGGGAGAGTGAGGCGTGAGGACAGATCTGCCAGCCTGGCGGGCAGGGCCTGCAGGGACAGGGGAGCCCAGGCACAGCCACGTCCTGCACACCCACCCACACCTCTGCCCTCCCCTCCTGCTCCTGATTCCACTTGGGATTTCACAGAAGAGCTGCTGCACACCGTTTTTCATGGATCTGTGGGAAGGAAGCCAGGAGGGGTTGGAGCAGCCCTGTGCAGGGACCAGGGGCTCTGTCCTCCTGCTGCCTCTCTGGCAAAACTCTCTGCTTTTGGCCCCCCCAAACCTTGCTGTATTAATTGGGAGCAGCTCCATGGGGGTTTCACAAGAGATTTGGGATTGCTGCACACCTTGGCCGCACTCGTTCCAGATGAAATCACATCCTGGTGTGGTGCTACCAGGAGCTGTGGGGGTGTCCTGCCAGAAATCCAGCTCCAGGCCAGGCACAGGGCTCTGGTGGAGCTCATCAGAACTGAGGTTCAAGTCTCATGCAGAGTTAAGCCAGGCTGACTGCAAACAAGTCCATGTCTCAAGCCTGTAAGGGCTCTGCTCCCACAACCACCAGGTCCTTCAGCCCTGATGCAGGGGCTCAGGAGCACTTGGAGAAGCCATGGATGGGTGGGTGAGTAAAATGCAGAAACCACTCTGCTTTCACACTCACTGATGCTGGAAACTCCCCTGTCACCCTTCCTGCTTGAGGGAAGGAGCCTGGCCTGGTGCTGTGCTCCGTGCTGGCAGCAGCATTGCTGATCTCTGCCCAGTTTGAGAGGAGAGAGGCACCAGCACCCAGAGGAACCCCCACCCTAGGGTGCCTGTGGGTTTTTTCACTCCATCTGTGCTGGAAGGAGCTGGCAGCACCACCGGGTCTGCCTTGCTGTGCCCCCACTGCCTCCACAGCCACCCCAGCCCCTGGGGGGAGCACATTTTCCAGCAGCTGCAGGAGATCTTATGGAAAAGCTACTTTCTTCCCTCCTTTGTCATTACACTCCGGTGTCATTTGGGTGATGTGCTCCATCCTCTTCCTCGTCCCATCCCTGCTCCCGTGGCACAATCCGTGCATGGCCATCCTGGAGGCTGGATGCAGCTGGAGCAAAGCGCCGGCACCTGCCTTCCCTCTGGCTTCGCTGGGAACGGGAGCCTGGCACCGCGGGGGGTAATTGGGTTTCCTCCTGCCTCTGCCTCTCTTTCCCCACAAATCCAGAAGAAATAATTGGAAATGAGAGGTGTGAGTCTGTGCCTGGCACCGCAGAGGAGAACATTAAAGGCCGGAGCTCAGCGCTTCATTCGCAGCTCCCGGGCTGGTAATTGCTGTGTTGTGGTTTTTAATTAGCGCCGCAGTGGGGGGGACGCCGTGGCCCCACTGGGGTCAGCCCTGTCCCCTCGGCTTCCCTCACCCTTCACCTCACCTGTTCCCTGGATCCATCCCTCTGGGAGTCCCTGCTGGCTCCCACTGCCCAGGCAGAGCTCACGGCCAGCCCTGCTCTGGGTCTGGATCAGGTCTCCACTCCCTCCACACCTCTCCCGGTGGGGCGGGCTTGGACTGCTCTGAGCTGGGGGGGAAGGAAGAGCCAGCTTCTCCTAGCTGTGCCCGAGCTGATGTGGGTCAGCACAGCTTCCCTGGGACCCCGGATGCAGAGCCATCCTGCTGCTGTGGGCACCTCCTGGCCCATCCTTTGTGCCGGGTCTTGGTGTCGGAAGGACACGTTGGTGTTTTGGTGCAGGGACTGAGTGTGGTCTGAGACCTCCCTTTGAGCAAATACTCTGCTCCTGTTCCCTCAGCAAATATTCTGCTGCCCCCAGGCACTGTCCTTGATATTTTTCATGGAGACTGGAGCATGCCCATGGCTCCTACCTCCCATTTTTCCTAGCTAGGTGGACATCTCCATGGCTCAGGAGCTCTCCCTTCGCCCAAGGGCAGCGTTTGAGGTGCTCTAGGGATCTCGGGCGTCCCTGTCACCCCCACCCCCTTGCAGGAGGACCTCTGGAAACCCCAGGATCCGAGCATTCCCAGCAGCTGAGGCCGCTCCCTCTCCTGTGCTCGGGTTTGTTTGTTTGTTTGCGTAGCTCCAGCTCAGAGGGGGCAGCAGGGAGAGCAGGAGGGAAAGCACCGAGCGGGAGACGTGCGGATTCATTTTGAAGCTTCATAATGGTGCATTTACACACCACGTTGCCTAAGGAAATTGGGTGGATGAATGCCTGGTCATGCTGCCAGTGCAGCAGGTTAACTCCCAGGATTTAGCTTATATCATTTCACGAGAGCGTTTATGGCCTTTACTGTGTTTATTCCCAGGTGCTCTTTGGCACCGCTGTATCCCAGGCTCCTTTTGTGTATGCACGCCCGTGTGGAGATTTTCAAATAAAATAACACATCTCTTCAGACCTGGGCCACATTAAATATTTATTGCCTGCAGTTTGTGCATATGTGTTTGATAAATGGGTGTGAGGGGAGGGGAGGAGGAAGGGAAGCGAGAGCTCGGCAGCAGGGAAGGCATCAGCTTTGTCCTGGAATTTCTCCAGGGGATGGCACTGGAGAGGGGTGTCCAGCACGTGCTGCCTTTGGGGCTGGTTTTAGGGTTTTTGGACAAAGTGGGATGTCTGCATGCTTTGGTGCTTAAGCCGCAAGTTCCTTCTCTGAAGGGGGACAGGAACCCCCTTATCTCCCCATTCCTGGCTTTCCATTGACACTCCAAAACTTGTCTGAAACGCTGTTGGATGTGGAGGTTGTTGTGGATTCGCCCCTTTCCCTTTTGACATCCAGAAAGCTTAAAGAAAACCAGTTTTTTCTAGCTGAGAGGCTGAAGGGTTAGAGCGAGGAAATCCAGTCATAAAAAATGCCCAGGATCCCTGGAGTTGGAGGGATGACACCTCTGGGGATGGAGGAGCTATTCTGGAAAGAAAATAGGTCCCTGTGGTCATGCAGTGTCTCCTGCCTGTATCCTGTGCACTCCAGCCCCTCTTTAAAGGTGCAAATAAATGTGTTTTGGTGGGATTTGGAGCAGCCCTGGTAACCTGGAGATGCTTTGCCCACCCTGAGCAGGGCATGGCATTCTGTCTGGATCTCCTGAGGGAAGGAGAAGCAAAGCAGTTACGTTAAAGAAACTTTTGTGTATTGTTAAGTTTTATATCCAGAATGATCCTTGAAGTTGGAGCTGAGTTTTTAGCTGGTAGTGTTTCCTTTGGAAATGGGGCTTACAGGGAAGCAGAGTGGCTGCAGGACACCTGGGGCACGACTCACCTGCTGTGAGTGACCTACTCTGGCAAGCTTTGTGGGAGAGGGATGACTCTTCCCTTCATCTCACCCTGTCTCTGCTTTTCCTTGCATTCACAGCACCTTTGGAGAGCTCAAGACTGTCCGGCTGCCCAAGAAAATGGCAGGAACAGGATCCCACCGGGGCTTTGGCTTCGTGGATTTTGTCACCAAGCAGGATGCCAAGGTGAGCTGTGCCCCTCCCTGCCCCTCTGGCACTGCCCCAGCCGGGTGGGGAGGGGAGCCTGGGGTCTCTGCCCCGCTGAGGCTTGGCCCAGGTTTGGGGCAGGCTGGTAGCATTCCCCAGGAAAGCTGCTCTCAAGCTGAAACCCCCACATGGGCAGCAACAAAACCCACAACTCAAGCCATAATGGGGATAATTTTGGGGCAACTGATAAAATCACTCAAAATTCTTGAAATACAGAAGGACAGGAGCTTATTTTTCAGGTTTGTCAGCAGCCAGGTGAGACAGGATGGGTTTGACCCAACATTAACACATCAGGAAATCTCTGTGCATGACCCACCTCCACCACCACCTTGATTTTCGGGGAGTTTTGGATATTGTTTTGGATATAATTTGTAACCCGTGCAAGGCTTGTGTTCACCAGTTCTTCTGTGTGTTTTGAGAGCCCCCTGTGAGCAGCCTTACCCTGCTGCTTTCCCAGTGACTGTACCAGAGGATCAGTAGTTACGAATTGGCACAGTTCCTTATTTTTTGGAAGCTTTCCTATATCTTTAAGTTCCATGCTTTTAGCAGAAACAAGGGCACTGCAGCCTGTCTGATGGTATCCCGCTCTTCCCCTTTGCCAGAGGTTCTGGAGCAGGGTGGATTTCATCCTGCTGCTGATTCCTGGTGATTTGTGCAGGGTCTGGAAGGGAGTGGTTGTGAGCACAACCCACAGGATGTTATTGCTGAAGGAGAGGGACCACATGACTCCCCAAAACTCCAGATTTTCCAGACTCTGAGTGGAGATGAAGGACAGAGGAGGGGGGAGCCAGCCAGAGCCTGTGTTTATGTTTTTAGACAGCATTCATTGATCCAGGATCACAAGGGACTATTAGATCATCCCTTCCAGCCTGACCTCCTGGGTAACACAGTGCATGGAGTTTCTTTGTTAGTCCTGTATCGATCCTAACTCAAACTTCCCTCTGCTCAGCTTCCATCCCCGCCTTGGGGGTCAGCTGGGAGTGCAGGGATCCCCCCAGGAGCCTGGTTCCTCTCCCTGTACCTCGAGCTGTGCCTGTGGCTCTGCTCAGAGCAGCTTCGCTTTCCCCTCTGCCTCACTCCACAGTCGTTCAGGCTTTGTGCCTGGGGTTTGAATTAATCTTTTCCCCAGGAAACTTTAGGCTTTGGATGGAAAGGTGCATAGAGGGACCTGGCTGGTTCTTTACTGCTGTTCAGTTTGGGGGGTGTGAGGCAGCACTTGCTTTCCTGCTGCTTTCTGGGAGAAACAGGCACAGGGTCAGTGTTTGCCTCCCATCCCTTTTCATCCCCTCAGGGACTGATTCCCGCTGCACTGGACAAATGGGAGTCTCAGTGATAGAAAGCCCATCTATGGTGAGGGGAGAGAGCCAGGCAGGGCTCTGGCCCAGGGCACTGCTCCCAAAGCTCGTGGAGGGGAGCGTGCAAGGAGAGAGCTGCCCTGTGGAAGAGCTCTCTGCAGAGTTTTCTTCTTTCCCGGCAAAGCAGCTCTTCTTCCTTCTTCATATTTTTTTTCCACCCTCATCTCTTTGAGGGATTTAATTGTCTCACAAGTGGCACATCAAGTACACTCCATTGGCCGTCTGGAAAAGGATGCACGGTGTATTGATGAATAGGATCCTGAATATTGTAAACACACTCATAATTGGCTTAGAGTTTATTGCTGAGTGAAATGAGAGAGGAGGGGAGTGGGCCTGGAGACCTCTGAGCTGAATAGCTCTGACTGTCAGTGACGCTTTTGCTCAGAGTGGTAATCTGGAAATTGCTTATAAGCATCTTATAAAACATGATGGGTTTGTAATAGAATAGTTAGGCTGGCTTTGTTCGGCATTTAAAGCCTGTGACCTCCCGTGTTTGTCTTTTCTCTGAACAACCACGGCTGCTGTGGGAGCGCACATGGAGATTTTCCACAGCCAGCTCAGAGATGGGGGGCTCCTCCTCCCAACTCCCCGATGCTGTGCCTGCAGATCTGGCCCATCAGGCTTGGTCTGAGCTTCTCAGCCTGCCCTGGAACTCTGATGCACCGGCAATACCAAATTAACTCCAGTTAAGGAAGCACTAACCGTTTCCTGACGTTCCCTGTGCAGAATCGTTGTGGAATTGTTTTTATTTTTGAACTATTAACTGGAAGCCGAGTTCCCACTTTTATCCCTTGTTGATATAAAAATACATCTGGTCTCCAAATAGAAATGGCCCATTTGGGAGAGACAGCTAGTGCTTTCAAAATGCACAGGCACGGAAGGAGAAATCCTTGTGTGCAGCTGGCATCGCGGAGAGCATCCTCAGTTGGGACCGGCTCTTGTGAGGGAGGGATATTTGTCAATCTCCTAATGTTGTTGACCCTTTGTCCCTCTAATGATTCCAGCCTGGAGGCTCTTTGGCTTGAGTATTTAATAGGGCAAGGGGGAATCTGGAGGCTGAGCAGCGCTGTCCTCCAAATGAGTGCAGCAGGCAGGCCTGGGGCTGTCACACCCAGGGGTGACAGACGCTGCCGTCCGGTCCCTGCTCCCGGCCAGCTCTGGCTGCCTCATCCCACCAGCCTGGCCTTCACGGGCCTTTATCAGCCACCTCTTCACTTGGAAATTCCCTTTCTGGATCCCACAGACATTTTTAAGCTGCTGTTCCAGCCTCTCCCTTTCCTCTCCCCGCTTTTTCCCACCATGCTGAGCTGTAATGTTGAGCTTGAAGCAAACTTTGCCACAAATGCTCAGAAATGGCATTTTTAGGCATTCTCGCATCCTGTTCTTGAGGAGGAGGAGTCCGCAGGGTTTTCATACAACCCCTAAAGCATCTGAAAGGCAAAGGAGGCCTGGGAGAAGGTTTGCCAGGGATCTTCAGGCTTCGGTGTGGCCTGACAGAGGGTGTGTTACCAAATGCTGCAGCTTTATCAGAATCAGCTTTGGGCATTTCAAAAGGAGCTTTTTGTGCCAAAGGCTCCCCTTAAGGGTGTAGGAAGATGTGAAGCCCTGGGAATTAGAGGTATTTTGTGGTGAGTCTCTCTCTTGGATGAGCAGATACCACAGCTCCCTTTATCCCTCATTTGGATACAACTCCACAAACTTCTGGCCCTTCTCTGTTCCTCCAAAGAGGTGTCCTGGGAAGGCAGATGCTCACATAGAGGAGCTGCACCCCAAAAATAGCTCCTGCTTTCTGTGAAAGCCAGGCTTCTTCTCCTCATTTCATACTTGTCAGCTAATTAAAATATATTTTTTCCCTACCTATCTTTTCATTTGGAATAGCAGCAGTGGCAGATTTCCTCCTCTCCCTGGAAGATTTCCAGCAGTGTGGATGTATGGGGATGGCATTTCTCCCCTTCATCCCTTTGTCTTTTAAATCATCAGTGCTTTCTCTTTTTTTCCCCCCCGAAAAAGTCTTAATTCCTCTCAGAGCAATGAACAGCTACGTTTTGTCTTTCAGCTCCTTTCCAAAGAAGTGACATCCATGTGTTTGTCACCTGGAATGTGCAGCTTCTCTTCTGCATTCCCAGCTCCTGGAGCCCATCTGGGAGTCAGGGAGCAGAGATCCCAGTACAGGCTGGAACTTTCCTTCATCCTGGGTGCAAACCAACTCATTTTGGGGATATGTTTGGCCAGGAAGGGACAGTGTCACCAGGCTGGTGGCAGATGTGTCTCACCAAGCAGGTTTCTTGCACATAACACAACCTGATGGCAGCATCTGCCTTCCCTGTTGCTCCATGACCTTTCCTGGGGCTGCCAGCAAAACTAGAGGATGGCAATCCCATGAGGAGGAGGAGGAGGTGGCAGAGAAGCGGCTCAGAGGACCAGAGCCCACCAAGTGCCATGGCCTGCCCTCCTCCATGACCTGTGCAGCGCAGATGGGCTGTGTGCTGTCACCCAACCTTCCTCTTCCTTGTGCTGTGGGAAGGAGAAATTCAAAAATAGGATTTAACAAAGGAAATGTAGTGTTTAGAGCTGTGGGTTGTGTGCCAGGCTTTGGGAAAGGCTCCTTGTGCCAACATAAACAGCCCTCACAACTCCCTCCTGGTGCCTCCCCCGAGTGTTTGTTTAAGCCAACACATTGCTCTGCTAATTGGGAGATAGGCCTTGAAAACACAGCAGCAGCAAATAAAAACAGCTGGAGCTTGCAGCTCTTCCAGGAGGAATGTGCCCCTGGAAAAGGGGGCACTCTGCCCTGCCAGGATCACCCTGGGGTGGTGGGACAATGGGAATCCCACCCTTTGCCATGGAGCAGGTGGAGCCGGTGCTCCTCGTCGCTGCTTTATGGCACGTGGGGGTTGTATGAGTGAAAGGACTTTGGAAGGAGAGGAAAACTCAGGTTACTGGGTGCTGATTACTGAAAATGGGGGTTTTTTAATGAGTTTCGTAACCCAGCAGCTCAGGGAGGGTCCTGAGGAGCAGCTGTGGGCAGCAAAGCAGGACAAGCCCCTCTGCCCAGAGATACGTGGCATTCGGGGACAACTGTAGGGGTTCAAAGCTGCTTTTAGCAAGTGGCTCAGAGGAGAGATCTGGCCTTCTCCAGCACAGCTTGGGAGCTGGTTTGGGAAGGGTTTCCATCCCTCCAGATGGGAGCAGAGGTCCCTGTTGGACCCTGTGTGTCTGATCCTAGAGCTGCCTTTTTGTTCCAGGGATATGAGTTTGCACAGCTCAAAACCTGAGCTAATCCCAGCCTTAGCTGGGGTTTTTAAGAAAGCATTTAGGGCATTTCTCTCCCCCTGTGCCCAGCCTTTACTGTGGAGCACTTTGTGGGTGCCTGGGGATAAAAATACTTGGCCAGTGTGTTTGTTTATTTGTATTGTGGGCCCAACCCTGCTCAGTCCTGAATTTTCTTGAAATTCTGTGGGAAATAAAGACAAAATCAGAGTTCCCTGGACTGAGTCACTGTTTTCTGGGTGTCTCTGCTGGTTGCCTACAGACAGAGAAAGCCATCTGAGCTCTGGGCTGGCTGGCACGTTTGTGTTCAACATCACCAAGAGCTTACAGCTGTATGGGTGTTACTAAACAGGGTCTAGCATGAGGAAACCTCTGGATTTCTGTATTAGAGCAAACCACTGCAGGCAGAAAGAGCAGAGGACTTCTGTGCTGGCTTCTGCTCTGCCACATTTGCTGCCAGCATGGCCAAGTCACCAAATGGTTGGCAGGAGAAAGGCAGTTTCCCACCTTGCTTCCAGAGCAGAAAGGAGCTTCTCTCTCACAGCTGAGCTGTGCTTTCCTGTGTTCCAGCAGAGAACAGGGTGCTAGGGAGTCATGAGGTCCCACCCAGTGCTGACCCAGAGCTCCAGAGGCTGCAGCATTCCCAGCTCAGGGTGGTCCCAACCTGGGCTGGGTTCCAGCTGCTCCCCCACGAGCAGCAGCCAGCAGGAGCGGTGATGGGAATCTGCTCTGCTGCAAGTACAGAGAAGATAAATGACCGAGTCAGAGCCTCTGATGGAGACGGATCCTGCCCCATCACAGCAAAGCACTCCAAGTACGATGTTCTCCGGTGGCCTTTCCGCTCCAGGGCAGAGGGAGGGACATTTTTGCCTTCCCTCCTGTGAGCCTGGTATTTTCTCCTTTAATTTTTTTTTTTCCTCTTTTAATTCTGCAGAAAGCCTTCAACGCCCTGTGCCACAGCACCCACCTGTACGGCCGCAGGCTGGTGCTGGAGTGGGCAGACACGGAGGAGACGCTGGAGGGCCTGCGCCGCAGAACCGCCGAGCACTTCCACGGTAACTCCTGCTGCCCTGGCCCTGCAGCCTGGCACGGCCCCACCTGGCACACGCTGGGGGCTGGCAGGTACATGCTGCAGCCTGAGGATGCAGGGGGAGGCAGCAGGCATCCAGGCCAGGCCTTTGTCTGACAGCTCTGCCTGTGAGCCGCTAACTCGGCGTGTGCCAGCTGTGCCCGGGCACCACGGTGCCACCTGCCAGCCACAAGGCCTCTGCTCCCTCCCCAGGGTGCTCCCGAGCTGGGGACAGGCTCTGTGCACGCAGCACGTGGGTTTCAAAGGACAAACTGTGTGATGATGGGTTGGGATGCAGAAGGGGCTGCTGGGCTCAGGCTGCTGGGAGTGACAGCTCCGCAGATGACAGCACTGCAGGCTCCTATTGACAGCCATCGACAGGCACAAATGCATTGCTTGGCAAATATTTATGTAGGAAGGGCTCCCCTGGGCTGCAGGGCTAAGCTGGAGATCAATGCTCCTCCTCCTCCATCTCCTCCCAGCTTCCCCTCTCCATCACCACATGCCCTTGGCCCGGGGGTTTGGCTGCAGTTGTGGGGCTGCACGTCCCTGCTGAGGGAAGAGCAGCACATCTCAGTTATTCAGTGATCCTGACTGATCCAGTGATCCACTTGTTCCTGAAATAGTGCAGGCCTGCTTATTCCAGGCTGGGGAAGCTGCAGTTTGGTGGTGGCAGAGCTGAGGGTAGATGTGCCCAGCCAGAACCCAGCACTGGCCTGGGGACATGTCATGTTTGCTCACAGGAACCTGAAGCTCCACCTGGGTGGAGAAAATAGCAGGTGAGATGTTTCAAGCACCCAGTTTTATCTTCAGGATCTCCTTCCCCCCTTTCCACTCTGCTCAGTGGAGGGGGAAATAAACAGTCTTGGCTTTAGGGTCCTTGCAGACTCAGCAGATGTGGCTGTGAGCTCTGCCACCTCCCCCAGGCTCTGCTTGTTCCTGATCTCTGCCTGCCTTTGCTCCAGCCTCCTTGCCTGGGCTCTTCCTCACCGAGCTGGGGCCCTGGGGAGGGCAGCAGGAAGAGCTTTTTCCCATCCTGGCAGGAACACGGCCTTGGAGCTGAAGTGGCTCTGGGGTCTCAGCTGAGAAACAGGAACAAGGCTATCACTCCCCATCTTTAGGGATGGGAAATAGGATGGAAGCAGGATCCCTGCTGTGCTCCAGCCTGTCCTGGGGGGAGAGCAGGAACATCCAATGACTCCAGCCTTGGCAAAACTGCCAATGGCTAATGCTGTGGCAGAGCAGGGTGTGCCAGGAGGGGATCTCCAAAACAAAGCCAGGCTGGGGCACACCTGTGGGCACCAGGATCTGTCTGGTGCTTGGGACCAGGTCTCGGCCTCTTTGTGCCACACTGGCCGGCTGGAGGGTCACAGGTGGCATTTTATTCCCTTGGGAAGTGCCTGCTCCTGATTTCAAGGCACCCTGGGGTGCCCAGTGGCTCTGAGGTGAGGAGGGAGCTGCACCCTGTCCCTTCTGTGGCTGTGCAGAGGGTGATAGTGATAAAGAGTGGGGGAAAAGGCTGCCACCACTCTGCCTGCAGCCCCTTGGAAGAGGGATGCTCCTTCAGCTTTCCTCCCTGGCATGGCTAGAGGCTGGTTTTCCCACATGGAGCAGGGATGGAGAGGATGCAGAGCACACACAGCACCCAACAGCCAGCCTGAGACCGTGCATCTCTTTCTTTTCACTGGTGATACAGACCAGAAATCAGGCTTTTTCCTACTGATCCCTACTTCTCCAAGTCTCCTCCTTTCCCCACAAGGCACAGGAGCAGCTCAGACATCTCTGTGCTGTTTGTGAATGTCCCATGAGCTCTCCTCTCCCAGCACAGTGTGGGTGAACTCTGAGTCTCACCACAGGTTTGCAGGACCTGGGTCCCCATCCCGAGCTGGGAGTGGGAAGGAAAAGATAATTTCAGGTCCTCAAGCCTCAGGAAACAATCAATACCAAGGTCTGTGGTGTCCCCAGCTCTAATGCCAGCCCCATCATCTTTGTCTTAGTATTTCCAAGTCCTGACCCGGGCTGTGACAGATGTCTCCTACCACTGACAGCTCTCTCCTACAATTACACACCTTATTTCTAGAGACCATTTAGAGAGATTGGGCTTCCAGTTCCAGGTCTCTGCTGTTATTTGTGAAGGAGAGGTCTGGTCTCCCAAATCTTTTCTCCATGCAGGCGTTTGTCGTGGCAATCAAGCCACTTCTGAGCCGTCTTTGCAATAGGCCTAATAGACGCAATAAAATGGAATAGGCTTCCTTCCCATTTTGTGTAGTTTTCAGGTCATTCTTTATGGCTTGTTCTGAGGCTTTGTAATGTTCCAGGAGAAAGTGAGGAGCCCAGGAGTGGTCACTGACTGCCACAGGTGGTTTCAGTAATTCTGTCAGGAGTGAAGGCACAGCCCGGCCCTGAGGCCTGGGACCTCAGCCCTGCCCTCCATGCTGCCTCCCAGCACAGTCTGCTTTTTGCTCATTTCTGAGAGTTATCTGCTCCTCACCCTGGGGCAGGAGGCTGTTACATTAAAAAAAAAAAAGCTACTTTGAGTTTTTGCACCCCAGTTTGAATTTGGGGGTGCCACTGCTGCAGGATGGTTGGAGAGCCTGAGGGCTTGGCCAGGGACAGCGGAGGCTTTGATGCTGCTGTGGATAAATTTAGTGACTCCTAACGTGGGAAGGAGAAGCCAGGGAAAGGTTGGCCAACAGTTGTCCCTGGAGCCTCTAGTGCAGCCCATAACCTGGAGCAGGGTTGTGGCAAATGCCACAGCAGGGCAGGGACGAGTGACAAACCCTGCCAGGAGCAACATCTTGGCCCCAGCTTGGGCAGGGGGATCCTCCCTTTGGAAAACAAGGATCACTGATGCTTTGGGCAGCAGGCTGGCTGTCCTGGCTCTGTTGATGCCTTAGGATTTTAGCTTTTATATTTTTCATACATTTGTAATCCTGTAATTCTTTACTGTATAACTCTAAACTCCATATAGAGTGTCAGCTACTGCTTTCCCGTTTTGGTCAGACAAAACAATTCCTCTGCAGGCCTGGGCATCAAGGACACCTTTCTGTTTCACACCCTGAGAAATGTAAACAAAAGTGAGTCGGAGGGGAGAAAACTTGGGGTAAATGACTTCATTACCTGAAGCTGTAATTGGAAGATTAAACCCCAGTATGCAAATAGACCAATCTTCTAAAAGTATGAAAACCCAGGACCCGTGGTCCATTTTGGGTGTAGCCCCTGCGTGAGCTTCGTCTGCCCAAAAATAACCAAAGAGATCCCAGTGCCCAGCAGCTGAATTTGGCAGCCCTGGGCGAGGGGCAGCCGTGGGTCTGTGCCCTGTGCAGGAGGAGCCCTCCAGGCTCGGCCCCACATTCTCCTGCATCCCCAAAGCTCTGGGAGCAGCTCCACCCTGCTCTCCTCCCCAACCTGCCCAGGCGGCTGGAGCAGCTCCATCCTGGAGCAATGGCGAGCTGGGGGGAGGCTGGCAAGCACTGCCCATCCCCTCGGCATGCTCTGCTCTCTCCCGGGAGCCCGGGGCCGTGCGGGGAAGGCGCTGGCTCCCAATCCCACTAAATTACCATCGACTCGTGTTCCACGAGCCGCGCTCAGCCGGCTCCGGCGCGGCCGCCGCTCTCCTGCCAGGCCTAACCTGGGGAGCCAGCTGTGCCGGGCCGCTTCTCCTGCTCCTTCCCATCGATCAAAGAATTAAATGGACAGATGGGGAATTTCGCCACGCCGGGAGGGGAAGGAGCGGCTTGAGGCGGGGGTTTGATCGGGAGGATGGGGAGGGTGAATGAGGGAGCTGTGTGAGGAGGGGGCTCGGCCGTGAGGGGCTGTGGGGGGGTGTAAAGCAGCCGAGCCCCGCTGTGGCTCATCCCTGCTTATTTACAGTTGTTGCTGGAAGCAGGGGGTTTGCCAGGGAAGGCACGGGCCTGATCCTCCTGGCGGGGTGGGAAAGTCTTCCTGCCGCCATCACCTCTCCCAGTTTGCTCCTGCCTCCATCACCTTTGTCAGATCTCTCCTCCTCTGGCCGCTAGACCCCCAGGTTTCCTTTTCCCTCACCTCCCAACTGCTGGGCTCCCTTTTTTCTCCTTTGTCCTTTCCTATTTCTTTTTTTTTTTTCTTTTTAATTTTTTTTTTTTTTCCAAGAGCATCTGTAACTAATGCAAACACATGCCGGAGCCGGAGAGTAAAACCCTGCAGGATTAGCGTGGCATCCACAACCCTGCCACGTTCTAATCCCGTGGTAATCCCCCTCCCGGCCCACCCCCGCCGGCTTTGCCCATTGTTTAAAGGAAGCAAATGGGATCGTTAGCGGGCAAACCTTAACCAGCTTGGAGCAGCAGAACGGAAGGAAGTCCAACCAATTCGCTTCCCCACCCTCCTGGGTTTTTCTTTTCCCCTTGTCAGACAGGAGGGGGATGCTCCTGGTGCTCCCCGTGGCTGAGTTGGTCAATCTGGGGGGTGCAGTGGGGGGAATTTCCCTGCCAGACCCCTGCCCATGCCACGGCAGGCCCCGCTCTGCTCAGGGGTGCTCCCTGTGCACCCAGCACCCCATATCCAGCTTTTCCTCTGCTGTGCAGCCTCAGCATCGTGGGATCTCCACGTGGGGCCTGCCAGGGTCTGGTTGGGAAGGGATGACAGGAACAGGACACGCTTCCTACAGTGGACCTGGGAGATGAGACCACATTTGATGCCATTCCAAAGCAGGAGAGCTGGGAGCAGAGTAAAGGAGAGGGAGGACTGCTGAGCTGGCACCTTCCTCCGGGGTGGGTTATCCCGTGTGCCTTTGGGTGATTGAACTGGCAAGAGCTGCTGGAGGGTCTTGGGGTGGCACCTTGTGGCCCCCCCTGGGCTCCCCTGAGCTCGGTGGGGTGGGTGCTGCGAGGGCAGCGGGGTCCATCAGCACCCTCGTCCCCCTGCCTACCCCCACAGCCCCCAGGGAGAAGGGAGGCAGGTTCTGGCTCTCTGTCAAGGAATTAATTGAAAAATAAAATCATTAGATGGGAACTCCAGAAATGCAAAATTGTTGGGAGTTGGGGGGAGGCGGTGGGGGGGTGGATGTGAGCTTTTGTCAGGTTAATTTCTTCTGTATTGATGTTTTGTGACATTTACTTGTTGTTTATCTCCCGCAGCAGCTGTAATACTAAAAGAAAATGCACAGCTTGTTCCATTTATTTATTTTACACCTTTTCTTTAGTCCTATGGTATGTTTGTTTGTTTGAGAAACCCAGCGAGGCTTTTGATGTCTGAAAGCAGGATTTAAACAGCTGTTCTCCATGTGCTGCGAGCGAGCTGGGGAGCCAGGGGGGCAGAGGGGGCTGTGCCACGGCTCCTGCCGGGAGGGCACTGCTTGCCCAGCATAAAGGAGGATGTCAGCCTCAGGTCAGGGACCAAACGGCTTTGTCACCTCAGTGCCGGGCGCTGCTGCGGGGTTGGGGTGTTCCCTCAGGTGCTGGCAGCCCCCCGGGGCTCCCCCCTCCCCTGCACCCACTGGGAAGGATGTGGGCATGGTGCTGTGTCCCAGGGGAGCTGGGGAGGCCCAGGACAGGGCTGTGGTGTGGGGCAGGAAGGGCAAAGCAGGGACGTCATCCCACCGAGGTGAGGGGTGGGCACTGGGCTGCTGGGATGGGTGTTGGTGGGGCTGCGTCCTGCCAAGAGCCTGGATGAACCCCTGGTTAGTCTTGCAGCCACTTTTCCACAGGGAAACTGTGAATTCCATGCTGAATTGGGGTCAGCAGGAAGGACTGGCAGCACCATCACCTGTTGGGATGCTGTTTGCTCCCAGCCTGTGAACTAAAGCACGGGTGGGAGGTGTTGGAATCCCAGCTCCTGCCAGGACCTGGCTGGGGAGGAGAAGTAGATGATACTTGATGACCTTCACCTGGAAGGGTATCCTGCTACCTGCAGCCCCCTCAGCCCCTCCCAGGTGGCTGGGTGTGGGTCCAGGTTGTAATTTTTGCTTTTCTTCTTCCCTCCTTATCTCCCACCTGGGCCTGGACAGACTCCCCGAAGAAGAAAAAACGATCAGAAATTTTGAATGAAATCATGGAGCACCTGGAAGAGGAGGACAATAACAAAGATGAGGACATCTAACAGCTGCCTGGGGGCTGGTGAGGTGGGTACTGGGGCAGTGGGGCTGGGGTGGGCACAGCTGGCCCTAAAGGTCACAGTGTCCTGGCTTGCTGCAGGGTCGGTAGCCCCAGGGGCAGGAGAAGGTGGAATTCCAAAGGCTCGGCAGCCTCCAAGCATGGATCCCACCCTTGGCCTCTCCCCCATCACCCCACAGGCTCATGGCTGTGATCCCAGGGGTTACAGCCTGGATTTGGGCCCCGTGGTGAAGCGAGTGCATGCCCTAGGTGTGTTCTGTGTGCTGCCCTGGCTCTCAGCATCCCCACAGGGGAAGGCAGCAGGAATCACTGTCGGGGTGTGAATTGTCCCTCCCTGTGGCTGGGGGAGAACAGATGGGCTGCCAAAAAATCCAAGTCCTTGTTTGGACACCAACCTGCAGCTACCACCATGTCACAGATAGTTTGACAAAGGCCTTTTCCCTGCCAGCACCAAAAACTCCATGGCTTGTCTCCCTCTAAAAACACCACGCCTCGAGGTCTGTGAGTCCTGGCTGGCACCACTCTTCCTTGGTGTGTCTTGGGGTAGCATCTCAAGGCTGGAAAATACAGGATGGCAGGAGGGAGCCAGGATGAAATGGCTCCCTGAGGTTCAACCGTGCAGTCCTGTCAGCCCCCCTCATCTTTCTGAGACCCCCGAGCTCACCCTGTGTGGGTTCAGAGGGGTCAGTGGGGCTCATGGTGTCCTTTGTGTGTGTTTGTGGCCACAGTGGAAACCCTGCGTGTGTGAGAGGAGCCCTGTTCCCCAGCACAGCATCTGAGCTGGCTCAAACCATCTCTGTCTGCTCCATGCAGGGGGGGCCAGGGCTTTGGGATGACATCTGTGCCTTGGGAGCAGCTCTGGCTTGGGGATGCCTGCAGGTGTGGGGGTGTGTGTGAGCAGCTTGTCCAGCAGCCAGGCTGAGGGTGGAGCTGGGCAGGGACGGGACGCTCGGTGCTGCTCAGAGCCCAGCCCTGTGCTTCCAGAGCTGTCCTATCCCAGCTTTGCTGCAAAACTCCCACAAGCAGGGCTCAGCACTGAGGCTGCAGTCCCAGGCTCAGAGCTGTGACACCCCTTGCTGGTCCCCCAAACTGTGCTGCAGCTCCAGAGCCCTGCTGCTGCCACTGGGAGGCTTCCCAAACCCAACAGCAGCCACTCCTGCCAGGACCTGGGAGTGCTGGCTCAGGGCACAAACCAAAATTCAGGGATATCCCTTTGGGATGTTCTCGGGGCTGTGGTGTGAAACCCTCATCCTGTACAGCAGGTGGGGAAACTGAGGCACAGGTGTGGAAGCAGCTCTGTCAGAGGGAGGTGGCAGTGCCACCTGAATTGGTGACAAGCTTTATTCCCCTTTTTTTTTGCTTGGCGTGGATCAGTGGCATTCGTGTCCCCACTGCCTTCTCCACTGCCCCGCCACTGGCACAGCTCTGCACCAGGGGGTCACTGCAGGGAAACTTCAGCCTTAGCTAAATGAAATCTCGGTTCAGCAGGGACGTCTTCCCATCCTGGCTGGGCAGGACCAGCCCATGCCAGCACAGAGGGTACAGCAGCCAGGAAGGGTCTCCTCCAGGCACTGCATCACCCAGCACATGATTTCAGCAAAGCTCTGCAGCGTTGCAGGTTGGGCTTGGATTTTCCTGTGGGGG
>WEKY01060559.1:1173498-1183510 GCA_013390045.1 Picathartes gymnocephalus | reverse complement strand
TTCCTCTTTTCCTTCATTGTCTTTTGTGGCAGGGCAGGTTTCTTGCTGAGTGTCTCTGAGGTCTGCAGCGGCGACGAAAAGGATTAGCACAAGCAGAGCATGTAGGCTTTAGAGAACAGAGCAGAGTTTGGTTTCAACATCTAATTCAATTTGTTCTGCCGAGATTGAAATATGAAATGGTTGCCAGTCAAACGTTCAAAGGGGGAGGAGGGAGGAAAGAAGAGAGGGAGCCTTCTCAAATTTAAATTTTAATGAAAATTAATTTAACCCTTTGATATGTTTTAAAACATGTTATTTCCTGGGCTGGGAACAGGCTGGAAAACGTTCATGAGGGTGTTTTTTTCTCCCCTGTACCTTCAAACATAATGAAGATTTTCTTTTTCCCTTAATGATACTTATCTTGTGGAGCAGTTTGACACTGGTTAATTTTTCAGGCAATTTGGTATCAAGGAAATCTGTTTGATGTGAGTGGGGCGGGGGGGGCTATGCATGTGTATACAGATATATATGTGCCTGGACATTAATTATGGAAGTGCTGATCACAGCTCTGGAGAACAGTTGGAGTTAATTCCTGCTCCACTTCTTCGTTACGTATTGAGAATCCCACACGTTGCACCCCTAAAATTACAGCAGGAATTTTGTGAGAACGAGCGTACACCTGCTAATTACCCTGAATTAAAACGATCACTTAAGTAGGTCTGCAGAAATTCAGCACTCCCCACTGCATGTTTTTTTTTTTCCCTCCGATCTGAAACAATCCTAACGATAAAATAATGCAAACTCTTACTTGTCTGTGTAGCTAAAGCAGGGAGCAGCCTCCCCCTGGTCCTTAACCTCAGCACTGCTGCTGCAATGCTCTTGTTTGCTTTGGGAGGGGGAATAGTTTCTTTTCTATTATTCAGGAGGTTTTGTCTGTCCCAAATGATTGCACACTGATTGTTGTAGCTGGGCTGGGATGAGCTGGAGCCCTGTCCCCCTCGTTTGGCTGGCTCTGGACCCCCCGGGGTCGGTGTCACCGTGTGTGCCTGTCACCTCTGTGCTCCCTGGGCACAGTGAGGGTGTGATGCTCCCCTGGGTGTCCTTTTTGGGCTGGGAGTGCTGTAGCCAGGCTGTGCTGGTGGCAGAGAAGATGAGCAGCTCCAAGCCCTGGCTCTGCAGAGAGCTGGGGCACAGCCACCCCCCATGGGCTGTGGGGGTCTCTGGGCTCTGCTCAGCCCCTGCTGTCCCCACCAGAGAGCTCAAACGAGTGGTTTGCCCTCAGTTCTGTCTGCTGGGATTCACTGCAGGGTCGCTGTGGTGTCTGCAGAGCCCAGGCTGCAGCCCACTGCCCTGGCCAGTGGCTTTCTGTCAGGTTGTGACAGCTTCATCCAGGGTGAGACCCCGGCGAGCTGGACAAGGGCCGGAGCTGCAGCTGCTCCCCAGGCGCCCTCCAGATCCCCCTCCCCAGGGCCAGCTCTGGAATTGGATTAGGATATTATTCAAATGCAGCTTTTTTACTGAATGAGAGGGTTAAGGGGTTTTAATGCAGAAGCAGCTCTCCCTCATTGCTGCCTGTTGCCAGAGGCCTGTGTGGGCTTTTTCTCCTCACGGGGCCAGGCAGCAAAGCAAGGCAAGGCACAGAGGATCTCCAGGGAGCCCTGGTCTGCTGAGCACTGCCACCCCCTCTGCTGAGCCACGGTGCCCTGTGAGTGCCCAAAGTGACTCATTCCCTTTGGAAAACTTGTGGGTTTTCCTCCCTGTCCCATGGGAGGAGGCAGGAGAGCTGGCAGGGACAGGCAGGCAGCATCTGTGAGCTCTTGGTGGTTTCTTTGCATCTTTTCATTGCTCCTGCCCACAGCTCAGGAATTCCAGCTCTTCTCATCCCTTTGGTCCCATCTTGCCTGGTCTTCCTCCCAGGTGGGTGCCATGGAATGAGGTCTAGGAAGCACACAGGGGCCCAGCAAGCACTGTAAATGCCATTCAGCCACTCTGTGCCAGGGCTGCAGCAAGACCTTGCATCCCCTGTGTCCTGCCTGCTGACCCCAGGAGCTCTGGAATCTCCAGAGGGAGGGTCGGGTTGGACTTCAGGAAGAATTTGCAAATGCAGATTGAGAGGGTTGACTTGGATGCCAGCTGGGAGATTTGGGGAGCTTCTCCTTAAATCACAGAATCCCAGAAGAAGCTGAGTTGGACGGGACCAATATTCCAACACATCCGGGCTTTACCCGGGGTCACAGCAGGACCACACTCCAGCTTCCACACCACCACATTCCAGCGTCCACCAGCACCTTCCTCAGCAGGAAACAGCAGGAGAAGGAGGAGGCAGCGTGCAGCTTCCCTGGCTGAGGCACTCTGCTCCTGTTTTCCCTAAATATATGCATTGGAGAGGAAGAGAAATCGCATGGCCGGGCTTGAGATCTCAGCCTTCGCCAGCCATGAATAATAATCAGGCTCAGTAATTCACAGTAAATAGGGATCTAAATTGGCTAATCAGGGAGGCTTTCACCCCAAACTGGAGCTGGGAAGGAAGGCAGAGCACGAGCAGACCTGGGGGGTGTGACCTGAATCGGTGACAAACGGGAAGTGATGCCAGCACAGGAGCAGGGAGATGGGATTTTCTTTGGAGAAGGGAGTGTCTCACCTCCCCTGGGAGCTGCAGGAGCACAGTCCCTACGTTCCACAGGCCATAATTAGTGCCATGTAATTAGGTTTGTCTCTCTGTTCCATCCCCAGCTCAGGGTTCAGCAAAGCTGCTGGGACAGAGTAGGAGGGGTAATAAAGGCTGTGGTGTGTGTCAGGAGAGGTGATCTGGGGGGAAAATGGTTTTCTTTGTATTAACTCAACTAAAATTTGGCATTTTCTGGTTAATTTTCTCCTGCAAGAGCGAGCAGGGCAGTGGTAGGAGCTGTGTTCAGGTGCAGTGGGGTGGGGCTGAGGGTCTTCATCTGCCAGCAGCAGGGAGGAAGCATCCCATGGACACCCCCTGTGAGCAGAGAATGGCTCCCAAGTGCCCAGCACTGGACAGAGCAGTGACAGGCAGAGTCCTTCCCTGCTGCTTCCCAACAAATACTCCTCCAGCAGCACCTGAAGATCAAGTGAAGATAAAACCAGGGAAAAACCCCTCAGCCCAGACCCCTGCAGACCTCAGCCCATGATTTGGGCTATTTAAATACATGGAGCAGGAGCTGGAAGTGCAGCTGATGAGGAGCTGGAGGAAGGCTGCCCCTTCAAGGTGTTTTGCAGCTGCTAAATGACTTTTTAAATTGAGGAGGAACCTCCAGCCACATTCCCAGTCCCCTCAGCTCCCCTGTATAGGGCAGCACGGTGGCTGGAGAGCATCACGCTGCTGCTTGGCTCCCTCTCCAGCTCTCCTTGCTGGCCTGCAGCAAGGAATGGCTCTGCATTCAACCAAACCACAGCAGCTCTGTCCAGAGGCAATTCCCCTCCTGCCCCTTCCCTCCCTTTGCCCACCTCTCCCCTCCCCGCACCACTGGATTGAGAACACGCAGGAAATGCAGCACACTGAGAGGGAGGGATGGAGCAAACAAACCTCCTTCAGCTTCCTTCTCCCTGTGACTTGGCTGCTTTAAGTGGGGAGTGGGTTTGGGATGTGCAGCGCTTTTCCTTGGCGTGTGGTGGGTGCTGTTTGATGCCTCAGCACCTCAGGGCTGATGGCCAGAACTGCCCCCATGCCTTCCCTACAGCTTCAGTCATCCCCCACAGCCCAAAAGTGGAGGTGGGATTTAGCAGGGGTAACAAGGACAGCTTTGTAAGCCATGAGAGATGGAGGGAAAAGCAGGCTCCTGCCTCTCCCACACGTGGTGACCCCAGATCTTTTTGGAGGTAAGTGTAGCCCCTGTTAGCAGCCCCTGGTGCTGGTGGAGCTGAGCTGTCCAGGGCTTTGCTACTTCATCAGCTTAGGAACCAGACCACAAGAGGCAAAAATCTCTCCAGGAGAGATCTGGGGCTAGGCAGCCATCCCCTCAGAGCCGTCCTCTGCCCCCAAAACCTGGCAGCAAAGCCCAGGCTCAAGCTCAGCCTCAGCAAGGCTGAGCCCACGCTGGAGCCCTCACACCTGCCTGGGACAGGGATCTCTCCTGGCATTTTGAGCAAAGCATTAATTTTTGCATTTTGTGGTCTGGTTTTAAGCTGATTACGTAGAAAACCTTTTAATTCCTTTTTTCCTGCAGGCTGTGGCTGGGAGTGTGGGATGAGCTGCTGCCATGAGCTCAGCCTGGGGCAGGACCCCCTCTGTGCCAGGGCTGGCAGTGTCCTGCTGGATCTGAATTAACCTGGGTTTTTCAACAGAGCCAGCATAGGCAGAGACAGCCCACGGGGTTGCTCTGGTGGCTCCGAGGTCCCCGTGACACCCGATGGGAGGCAGGAACAGGGGCATTGCAGGCAGGAGCTGCTTTAATTCCATTTTCAGCCAAACTCAGCCCAGCGTGTGTCAGCCCCAGGAAGCAGGAGGGTGGGCTGTCCCAGGAGCAATTCAAGCACGTGGCAGAACTGGTGCAGGGCTGCAGAGGCATCACCCCGGGGGGGTCACAGCCCGTTCTGCCCCCCTGCAAGATAAACAGGACAGGCACATCAGCCCAGGCAGCTGCGGAGCAGAGCAGGAGCTCCTCCCGCCAGAGATCGGGGCTGAAAAACGAAACCTGGGAAGTTTCTTATTTTAATTTAAAAAATGAGAAACCAGATCAGCCCGGTGTGGTTTCAGCTGGGGGTCTGCAGGCCTGGGTGGCAGCGGGAGGGGGCCACAGCAGGCAGGAGCCTTGGACTTCGTTAGGATTCAGCCGTTGGATCTCTCCTTTCCCTCTGATGGCTGAGTGTGATTGACACTTACAAATTACACAGCCAAAAGTGTCGAGTCTTTGACCCCTGAGTAACATCTTTGGCAAGCCTGAGATTTGCCAGCATTTTGTCATCTAATTACTACAAATCCCTTGAAAATTCACTGGCTGGTGAATTTTTAATGCGGGACAATTTCAATGTGATGCATCGCCCAGATGGGCACGCGCGGGCTCCTTCCCTCTCCCCCCGCCGCCGCTCCCCTGCCCTTTCTTCTCCTGCTTCCCTCCTTCCTTTGCCCCCCTTCCTCCCCCTATCCCATTTCTTATCTCCCTCCTGCCTCTGTGCATCTGTATGCACGGAATTGCCCCAGGATCTCAGCCCCTCTGGGGCTCTCCGTGCCAGCTCTGTGTCCCCCCAGCCCAGCTCGTGTCCCCTCGCTGCCTTGCTGAGGGAGCTGCTACGTGGAATTAATTTTTTTTTTCCCCACCTTCTCAGGTCTCTGGCTGATGGATGGAGCAGGAGCAGCCTCCATGAGGAGCCAGCCCACTTGTTGCCAGCAGAGTCCACTCGTCCTGTGAACCCACGGGCTGATTTATGCCATGTGTCCAGGTCCTGGAATTCCCAGCCTTTGAAACAGACTTTAAATTCAGAGAGGAAGGAAAACCCTTGTCTGCTGGCAGCTCCTGAGCATCACTTCTTAAATCCAGGCAGGGAGTGATTCCCTTCATCTCAGCCCAACCTGAGGGAGGAGGAACCTGGAGCAATGGACATTTCCCTGCTGATCTGGGGACTCTGACAGAACCTGCCCTTAATATCTGAATTAAATAATTCCTGTACATTAAAAACCACATTCTGTACATTAAAAAGCACATTTTAAGTTTGCCAAACTGAGCCACGTCTGGGTTTTGTTTGCCTTTGTTTCTGCTCCACAGCCAGGTAGTTTTTTGGGGCTGATGGGGAGATAAGAGCATTTTAGCAGGGAGGCCTGGGCTTTGCTGCTCTGGGCTTTGTGCCTGTGTCATTTCTGTCCCCGCTCCCAGGCAGTCGCCTCCCATCTCTCCCTTCCCAGCTTTCAAAGGGAAAGAGGCTTTGCTTTTCAACCAGGGTACTGCTTTACATATGTAGGCAGCTGATAAAGTATTTTCACTTCACCCCTTTCCCCTCTGGGAATCGCTGTCTTACGGCAAAACTGTTTTGTCTGACAAGGGCTGCAACAGATTACACGTGTTGGCTGCAAACATGGGGCCTTCTTTTACCCCCTCCCTCCCCCCCTTTTCTTTTTTTCTTTAAGAAGAAATCTCTATCTCTGCACTGCCAGGAGGAGCTCTGCCTTCTGCCTCGAGCCCCCAGGAGCAGCCCCGTGTTGGGATCTGCTGGCGGCATCACACCTCCCTGCCTGGTGCCTCTGGCCAGGTTGGTTTTCTCCCCGAGGTTAATTTGAGCCTGAATCCATGAAAATGTCACTGATTCCATCAGGGCTGAGCACTTCAGATGGGCTGGCTCTGGGTTAGGGGTGGGAGATTTCGAGAGCCCTCAGCATCCAAAAATGCTGCACCTACAGCATCCGTGCAGGGCACTGGGACTCCGAGTGGTGCCCTCAAATGCTGCTGAGGGCCAAACTCCCAGTGCCACGCTGCCAGCCACAGCAGGGAACCACATTTGATCGACTCAGCAGCTCAGCGACATCCAGGACACGCCTCTCCAACCCGTGGGCCATGGATTTCTCCCATCTCAAGCTGGGATGGGTTTACCATTTGCTTTTCAAATCGTCTGTTCAGGCTTTGAAAACCTTAAAGCCCTCAGGTGGCTCCAGCAGGAGGTGAGCTGAGCTGAGAAAGCCCTGCCCAGGTTTGTCCCCAGGCTCCCTCTCCTGAGCTGCCCCTTCCAAGAAATGTCCCTTGTCCTCCCAGCGGCGCTGGCAGGCAGAGGCAAGGGCTGGGAGGAGGTGGGGTGAAGCACCAGGGATGAAGGGAACACCAGGATTCACGGATGTTTCTCTGCTCAGAAGCTGCACACCAGGGCTGAGACGTGCCCAGATTTCAGAGGGAGAAAAATGAGGACACTGCAGTGCCTTGGAATGGGCACCCAAAACTGGGGGTGCCAGAGGGGGGATTTGGAGGAGAGGAGCCCTGGCAGGGGGGGCAGCTCATCACCAACTCATCCAGGCACTGGAAATACAAAAGGGGAAATACAAAACCTTTAGTGAGGGGTTTGAAGGATTAGGACCTGGAGTCACCCCAGGGTGCCTGGAAGTGTCCAGCAGTGCCAGAAGCTGTCCCTGTGCCACCCCTGATGGATGGGCACCTGCCTGCTCCCCAAGACCTCTGGGGACCCCAGCACTGGGCAGGCTCTGGGCACATTCCTGAGCTGTGTCACCCTGGAGGATGCTCAGAGCCAGGAGAAGCCTCAAGCACTGGATCCCCCCAGGCTGAGGGGATTTCAGTGGCAGTTCTGTGGGACAAGGTCCCTCAGCAGCACAGTCTGGCTCTGGGCACCTTATGATGGGCATTTTCACACCCAGAAGTGATGTCAATCCTTACCTGCTCTTTTCCAAATTTTCCTTTCCCCCCCATTTTCACATCTTCACTCCTGAAATCCCACCGAAGCAATAGGTCTGGAATACTTTGCTTGCCCCGAGTTGTTTGTGGAGATAATTAACTGTGTGTTCTCAGCTGAAACCTGCCACGGCAGCACTGAGCAAAGGCAGCCCGGGGGCTGTGCCATCCGTGGGGGATGGACTGGGAGAACCACGGGTGGAAAACACACAGCCGGAGCCAGCTGGGAGGGACCCTTCCTCTTCTCCTGGTCTATACTTGTCCCTCAGCCCAAGGGCCTTCAGCTCTGGGGACATCCTTTGTGCTGTTTCCCAGCTTCCCTGTGCCCCACTGGAGTCAGGGCTGGGCACTGCATCCTCCCCTGCCCGTGTGGCTGCAGCTCTGCTCTATCCCACGGGCCTTTTCCCATCTTCTCCCAGTGATTCCTGACCTTCAGCCTCCCACGCCTTCACCCCACTCCTGTTTCTGGCAGAGCCAGGCCTGATGATGCTCCTGGTGGCCGGGGGGGACACGGTGGGTGCTGCACCAGCCCAGGGCACTGCTGGCTCAGGGGGTGGCACTGCTGCTCTGGACGGGCCCCCCCCACACCCCAGCACCTCCCCAGGGTCTGCCCAGGTCTGGAGCCATCCCCATGGCCCCGGCACTCCCTGAAGCCCCTGCTCCCGTCGTGCCTGACTAAGGAAGAAGCAATTAGTGCCGCTTGCTCCAGCAGGCAATGCCCAAATGTCAGCGAATAGCAAAGTTATGAAGACCTGGTTTTACTCCGAGTTTGCTCCCAGAGTCTGTGTGTGTGTGAGGAGATTTGGGGGGGGCTGAATCCAGCCCCAAAGCACCGGAACAGACCCTTCCCCTGGCTGTGCTGCCCATCTGCTCCCTGCCTCATTTTCCCTTCTGTCACCTCTGTAAGGGACCCACCACATTCTACACGGGGAAAGCCCCAGAGCTTTGGGGGGGACAGATCCTGCCCCGGGGGGTGCAAGGTATCCCCAGGACCCCTGGTTTCACCAGCTGGGGTGGGCCAGGGCGGCTCAGCAGCCAGAGAAAGCCCTCTGCTCCCACTGAGAGCTGAAAACCAGATGAGCTGGAGTGAGCTGTCCTTGCTTGGGTGCCCATCCCACACTCCCAGGGCTGGCTGCCCGAGGCTGGGGGCAGGTTTTTGGGGCACAGGCAGGAGGAGGGTCCTGCAGCAGGACCGTGCTGCAGCCTGCTTCCCATCCCTGCACCGAGCAGGAGAGGGAGAGAGCGGGAGAAAGCGGGAGGGAAAGGACGTGTCAAATCAATCATATTTAAACAAAAGCCTCTTCGGCCCAAGGGCCCTTTTAAAAGCTGCTTATTTAATTAAAAGTCCCATTTTCCATATTTATGGCCCTTATTCAGTTAAATATTAACCGCCTGGGCCAGGGCTGGTTTATTCTTTGGGAAGAGGCAGAGTTGGGAGGTTCATTAGGGGTTTATCAGGCAGATGGATGGGTGGATGGATGGATGGATGGATGGATGGATGGATGGATGGATGGAGGGATGTGGGGACAGCCCATGTGGGTTTGTGGCAGTGCCTGGGGACCGTGGGGATGACACCACCACTGCCCTGTCACCTGCCAGCAGGACACAGGGTTAAAACTGGGGGAACTGGGGCTGTTGGGATGCTGTGGGAGATGAGCAGGTACAGCTCCTGTAGGAACCACAGCACCAGGCACATTTTATGCATCCAGCTCCCCTAAGTTGTGGCAGAATAATCATAAAAACACCTCCATTTTTCCCTGGGGTCACGAGACCATCTCTGGTTCCTGGCCAAGGCCTTGCCAGGACTGTTTTCCCGCAGGATATCATTCCCAGCAGCGTGTGAGAACCACACTAATGTGTGGCCAGACCCGGCCCTGCTGCGTTTGGCACCTCGGGGCTGTGTGAGACCTCGCCGAAGGTTCAGCTGTGCTGTCACTGCTCCAGGCTGCCCTTTGGGGCCTGCAAACAAGGAGCTCTGAGGGGATCCCTGGAGCCATGGAGGGGCCCAGAGCAGCTCAGCTGCCTGCAGTGGGTCGGTGGTGGCCCAGAAGATGTGGGGATGAGGAGAAGCTGGAGTTTATGTTTGGCTTGGAGGGGCTTTTAAAGACCAGGTGGTTCCATCCCCCGCCATGGGCAGGGACGCCTTCCCCTAGGAGGGGGAAAGGAAAACCGTGGAAAAGGAAAGCCATGGAAAAGGAAAAGCAAGGAAAGCCGTGCTCCAGAAGGTGTCCGTGGGACCAGTCCCTCAGCTGGCTGGGCCCCGGAGCCGTGGGCAGAGGGGAGGCCCTGGCAGCCTGGCAGGCAGCGTCCCCTCAGCGTCCCCTCAGGACACCCGGCTTGGGACGTGCTGGGAGATGCCCTGTGAAAGCTGCAGGACAGTGAAGCTCACCTGGACGGCCCAAAATCTGTCCACCCTTCTCCCCTTCATTTTTCGGGAGCCGGCAAGTAGCCCCGTGCAGCTGCGCTCCCTGCATGGCCGGGAATGCAGGGCGGGGTGCTGGGAGCATCGCCTCCATCCCAGCAGGGCCAGCACAAACCCAGCCCTCCGCTTCCCTCGCACCCTGAAGAACGGGACAGCGAGCAGGCAGCAGAGGGGACCCTGCCCCGGGAGGGCGGTGCTGGCGGGGCCGGGAGGGAAACGGAGCCGCTGATTTCCTCCGGGGAGCGGGGCAGGCAGGAGGGTG
>WEKY01060559.1:1147579-1173481 GCA_013390045.1 Picathartes gymnocephalus | reverse complement strand
TGGCTGACGGGGAGGGGGGTGGTGGCAGGAGAGGGAGAGACACCGGGTTATCAGAGAAGTGTGAAGACAATAATGCAATCTGACATTTCTGAAATGAGACCCCCCGGTTGCCCTGGCAACGGCTCACGTGGGACCAGCTCCCGGGAGACGGCTCCGAGATGTGCTATAAATGATGTTTGATTAGAATTTAAATCATTTAGGCGGAGAGAAGATAGGCCTTTTGTCAGCGCGGGGACCCGCGGGGGTCACCCACCCAGCAGCTGCCAGCGTGGGGACCGGGCCGAGGGGTCACCTCGCGGATGGGTCCTGCCCCTGCCGGGCTGCTGACCCTTCCAGCCTGGACGAGAGGGAGCTCCTGGCCACGGCCAGCACGGCACGGGAGCAGAACGCTGCCTCCGAGCCCTGGGAACGGACCTGGCATCTGCACCTGGCATCTGGGCAGTGCCACCTGAGCTTTGGTTCGTCCCCAGCTGCGGCAAAGCCACCAAAACTCTGCCGTGGCTTCTGCCAGCCGAGAGCCTTGGCTTTTTCAGTGCTCTAATTGAGATAATGACACTTCCCAACCAATTCTGCCGCTCTGAAAGTTTCCCTCAGGTGCAGGGAATGAAGCCTGGTGTCACCTCCAAGGGGAATGCCCTTCCCCAGGATACCTCGGGGGATGTGTCCAGCTTTTCCCCACCACCTCCAGACCACGGCCTGGGAAATTCTCCGGCATCCACAGCTGCTTGGGGGCAGGGATTTTGCTGGACAGCCATCCCTTGAGCGTTCCTGGCTCTCTCCAGCTCCCTGGTGCAGACAGTGAACCCTTTTTTGCTGTGCAAAGCCTTCCTTGGGATGAAATACATTCCGCTGGCCGCGGGGGCTTGGAGGACTCCGCGCGTGGAGCAGCAGAGCTGTGGTTTATGTTCCTGCCATGCCCACAGTGCAGCTGCTGGGTTTGTGGGGTGAGGGCTGCAGGTGATGAATGCAGGGCAGCCTCAGCTCGGGGTGAGGTCTCTGCTTGGCTGCAGCACAAAGGGCTTGGGGCTGGTCAGGGCACCACCCCAGTCAGCCCAGTTGTTGTCACCCAGTTCAGTTAGAAGGTGACTTAAAGGCATCAGGACCTTCTTCTGAGGTCTCAGGGGTGGTGGCCCCATCAGAGTCAGGAGGCCAGCCCATTTTGGGAAGGCTGGAGAAGCTGTTTATTTGCTTTAATATCAGCAAGCCTGAGCCCTGGGCTGAGACTGAGTGAGGAAGAGAAGTGCCTGATTCCCCAGCTGGTGGGAGAACAGTGTCAGAAGCAAACCAGCAACTGGGTACAGGGTCTTTTCCTGGAAATTTTAAAAATTCCTTGCTCTTTAATGCCATGGTTTAGATCCAATGAATCTTTAGAGCTTGCTTTTCAAATCCCCGAAAATGCCATCTGATCATGAAATTAGAGCTAAACTAATAAGTCTCAACAAATATTAATCTAATGAATTTAGCTTCTTTCTGTTTGTGGACCAGCAAAGAGGGGAATTGCAATGTTCTCATATGTATTAATTATGTGAATGTATTCAACAAACCTTTCCTAACTGCTTTGGGTGGGAGCCTTGGTCATGAATATCCCGAGTTTTGTTTCGTGGTCGTGACCACCCTGTACAATCAGCTGTGGGTTTGGGGGAAGAATTCAACCAAGGGGAGCCTGAGTCTTAAAATCATGGACTGGTTTGGGTTGGGAGGGACCTCGAAGCTCATCCCATCCCAACCCCTGGGCTGGGCAAGGACACCTTCCAGCAGGGCAGGTTGCTCCAAGCCCATCCAGCTTGGCCTTGTCTTGCAAGCTCTGAGCTTTGCAGTAGAATCCCCCATTTCTGATGGCCTTTCAGCTCAGATGGACTCTCTGAGTGTCTGTAGGATGAACTGGCTCGAAGGAGAGGCCTTGAGTGATGCAGGTTGTGGATGTGCACGTGGTTTGGTGTGAGGGGTGCACAGGGCAGGGCTCGGGGGCTGGAAGAGGCTCCTGGACACCTCAGGGTGGTTTTGGTGCTATAAAATCACTGGTGAACGTCTGTGGTGTCTCCAGCCAGCTCTGGGGTGTTGCACTGAGCTCTGCCTGTTGGTTTACTGACAGATGTTGTATTTGGAGTGGTGGGGAGCTCTTCCTTCAGGGAGCTCAGCTCAGCTCTCAGCCGGGCAGGGCAGCGCTTGGGCTGCTCCCCAAACCACCCCAGCAAGCTCTGCCAGCCCAAAATCCCTGGGGCTCCTGTGCCTGGGTGTGGCTGCAGAGCCAGCCCAGCTCGGGGCTCTAGGGGGGTCAGACAGGCCCACAGGAACCCCCTCAGCTGGAGCCCTCCTTTCACAGCTCTGCCTCTGGCAATGGGTTTTGGAGCAGGAGACTCCCTGGGCACGGTCCCTGCCTGGCTCCGGGGGCACAGCAGGGCTCTCCCTCCCTGGGCAAGGTCCCTGCCTGGCTCCAGGGGCACAGCAGGGCTCTCCCTCCCTGGGCACGGTCCCTGCCTGGCTCCGGGGGCACAGCAGGGCTCTCCCTCCCTGGGCAAGGTCCCTGCCTGGCTCCAGGGGCACAGCAGGGCTCTCCCTCCCTGGGCACGGTCCCTGCCTGGCTCCGGGGGCACAGCAGGGCTCTCCCTCCCTGGCCAAGCTCCCAGCCTGGCTCCGGGGGCACAGCAGGGCTCTCCCTCCCTGGCCAAGCTCCCAGCCTGGCTCCGGGGGCACAGCAGGGCTCTCCCTCCCTGGGCTGGAGCAGCACTTGGGTTAAAGGTGCTTTGCTCAGCTCCGGAGCCTCTCTCTTGGGAGGAGCCCCGGGCAGCCGAGCCAGAGGGTTGGCCCTGGGGGTTTGGGGGCTGGATTTTCCTCCTCCAGCCCATCCTTTGGCATTTGGGCACCCCCTGTTTGGGGAGAGGGGCAGGAGGGGCTGTGCAGGGCGGGCTCGGGGCCCCTCTGTGGCGCTGGCAGTGACACCTCGTTAATTGGCACAAGCTGGAGGTGCAAACCCATGGCAGGAACGGGCTCGGCATGGCCTGGGAAGGTGTCCTGCAGCTCTGCACGGACACAACACAGCACTTCTGGGTGGGGCCAGGAGGAAAAAAGTAACGGGGTTTGTTCCCGGTCGCAAGTGAATTAATGAAATACAACCTCCACCTGATCCACCTCCAAGCTTTGAGGCACTTCACAGAAATGCAAAACTGCTTTTTGCCGTTGCTGTTCTCTAGCAGCTCTTTGCCTTTGGGGCTCACCCTGCACACACAGGCCCTGGGGACGCTTCCCTGGGTGCCGCCTGCACCCTCCTGGATGCTGATCCCTGGCAGAGCATCAGGGAGCTGAAGTGGCCCAAGGTAATAAAGACTGATCCAGAACGGACATAAAACTAAATATATGGCTGTGTCTGATTAAAGACAAATTATTTTTGGCAAATATTAATGTTCCAGCAGGAGTGGCACAGCAGCCACTGGGGCACTCCTGGGAACATCTCTTTATTTCCTCTCAGCTTTTCAGTTTGATGTTTGAAATACCCACCCAAGGCTGCTGCAGCCTTCTGTGGGAAAGGCACCTGGGGCTGGGGACAAGGACAGGGAGAGGCAGCCCTTGTCACCTCCCTGGCACCGGCTGCTCCCTTTTCCCTGCCTGAAAGTGTGAGGAAAAACAGTGTTTGCACCTCAGCTGAGGTCTGCAGCCCCTGGCTGCGTGTGGAGAGGGTTTTCCCACTGGGAAAATACCTGTGCAGGGAGCTGGGAAGGTCAGTGCCTTTGTTTTGGTCACAAACCTCCTGGCAATGGAAAGGGGAGCTTCAGGGTGGCTTAGGAAAAGCCGATCCCTGGGAAGGGTCTCGGGTGGCTGAGGGATGGTGCTGTCACACTGGTTTGCACTGGAGAAACTTGGAGAGTTATAAAGGTTATAAAGGCCTGGAGTGACAGGCTCTAAATTGACAGAGGACAGGGTTAGCTGGGATATTGGGAAGAAATTCCTGGCTGTGGGGGTGGGGAGGCCCTGGCACAGGGTGCCCAGAGAAGCTGTGGCTGCCCCTGGAGCCCTGGCAGTGCCCATGGTCAGGCTGGACGGGGCTTGGAGCACCCTGGGATGGTGGAAGGTGTCTGGAATGGGATGAGCTTGGAAGTCCCTTCCAACCCAAACCGTTCCATGATTTCCGAGCCCCAAAGCTGCAAACCTCCCTGGCAGAGATGAGAGGTCCCAGCTCTGCTTCTGGGCAGGCTTTGAGCAAAGCACAGAGCCGAGAGCTGCTGCTGGGGCCGGTGAGTGGCAGCACCTCTGTCTGCCCGGCCCATCCCTGAAGCACTGAAGCCTGGGACCTCCCTGTGGCCTGTGACATCTCCAGAGGAGGAAGAGCCATCTTCCCCCTTTGTCCTCACAGCCGTGCCTCTGGCTGGTGGCAGGAGCGAGGCAGGAGGTGACAAGCACCAGGATGGCCGCGACACTCATGGGAGCAGCTCCTCTCACTGCCTGAAGCTCTTCTGCTCCCGGTGTCTCACTTCCAGGTGCCCATTTCCCAAAGCAAACCTGTGCTTAACCCTTCCCACGCCCACTGTAGGATCCACCTCCTGAACTCGCCTGATCTTTTTTTTTTCTTTCTTTCTTTCTATTTTCTTTATCTCTAGACATTTGCTGCTTCCCCTGGTGCTAATGCAGGCATCTTCCATCACCAAAACGCCTCCGGGGCAGAGGCAAATGGCACCGAGAGCTCTGCAGCCTGTCAGGAGCGCTGTCCCTGCCAGAGAGCGCCGGCAGGAGGGACAGCGGGACACCGGCAGCAGATGGGGCCGCTCCTGCCCCGCCGCCCGTCGCCAGCAGCAGCCCCGAGCTGGTGCCTCTCGGTTCAGCCACCCTCCGACCCCTCGGCGCTGCAGTTCCTCCTGTTTTCCCCTTTTTCCTTGGGATATCTCCCCGTCCCAGCCCTGTTCGCTGCCCAGCTGTGCGTGCCTCTTGCTCCAGCCATTCGGCTCATTAATATTCCGGAGGGGAGCCCGGGTTCGGGCTGGTTGGTGCTGGAAGAGCCTCGCAGCCCATCCTGGTGTCCTGGGATTGCCGGGGATGCGGCGGGCCGGGCTGGAATGTAATGCGCGGTGGGAAGGGAGAAGAAAGTGGGTGTCTGACAAAGCCAACCCAATTCTGCCATTGTGTCCCAGCTCGAGAGCAGAAATCCCTTCATTTCCCCGTGGGAAATCGGGGGGTGGGTCCGTGTCGGGTCCTGCTGAGGCAGCTGTGCGTGAGAGGAGCAGGATTTGGGGTGGTCTGGGGGGGTCCCACACCTGGCAGTGGCGTAAGGAGGTGGCATCAAGGCCCGGATCCATCCCGCGGGGTCTGCAGGAATCCCTGCTCCTGCTGCCAGAGGGGATGGGCACCTGCAGGGGTGCCGCGGGGTGCGGCTTCTGCCTGCTCAGGGTGACAGGAGACCCCCAAAAAACCCCGCTGAAGGCAAGGAGTGCTTGGACAGCCACGCTCGGCTGCGGGGCCGCGCTTCCCAGCGCTCCTCCAGGTGAGAGATGTCCCTCAAGCATCCCCCAGCCGCCTTTCCCCGCTCGCGGGGCCGAGCTGGGGATGCAGCGGTGCCCCACATAATAAACAACCAGAGCTTAGTGAAGCTGTTCTGCCAAATTTACACCTTTTCCCGGCGCTCGGAGGGGGTGGCAGCAGCCGCGGCCGCTGCCCTGGATCGCCGCATCCATCACGGGCTATGAATGGCCGCGCTCCAGGAGCTATCGAGCGGCGGTGGCGGGGACGGGGCCGGCTGTGTCAGCTCCCCTCGTCCATCACCGGCCGGGGACAGCGCTGGCAGCCAGCACCGGCGGCTCAGGGATGCTTTGGAAGCGGGGAGCAGCGGCAGGAGCCATCCCGCAGCTCTCCCTGCCGGCCCCAGCAGCCACACGGGGACCAGGGTGGCACAGCCCCCAGGGTGGCACAATCCCCAGGGTGGCACAATCCCCAAGGTGGCACAGGGTGGGCAGGGGCTTCACCCCAGGCAGCCTTTTAAAGGGCGTTTCACAGGGATTGCTGCCAACTTCGTGGAGCTCGGGAAGGCAGCGCTGCTCCAGCTCCTCGATTCTCTTGGAAGCCACGGTGCTTCCTGCTGTCTCCCAGCTCTTGTTTTGTCTCTGTTCCCATCTCCTCCTGCACGCACCATTCGAGTGCCTCTTACCTATTTATTTCCTCTAATGGCATCAGGTTACAAGTGGCTGAACAGTTAAAATGAACACCATCACGATGGGTTTCTCTCTGGTTTGTTGGGTTTTTTTTTTCCCTCTTGCATCCACTTTGGAAATGGGGGTTTTTGCTCTCCTCTAGCTGCATTCCCAAAGGATGGGGCCTGTCCCTTTCCCTCTGTCCTCTTGTGACCAAACGCCAGCCAAACTCCAGGAATGCAGAGAGAGTCTGGAAAGGCTCCTTTTGAGATGCAGGCTGGGGCCTGGGGGGAGCAGATCCTTTGATGCCTTCACCAAATGGAGCTGGAGGAGCAGCGCTGGGGCCAGGAGCCTCCCCCTCCTGCAGAGAGAGGAGCTCTCAGCAGGACAGGGAATCAAACGGGATTCTGAGTCAGAGGGAAGGGGGTCGTGTGGACCCCACCTATTGCTTGGTGCTCCCAGTGTTTTCCTGGCCTTCCCCCAAATCCCCTCCCTCCCATCCTGCTGGGCTGGAGGTGTTGCCCTCCTGGGAGTGCTGGGAGCCAGGGTGGGATTCTGCTTCTGGGAGCACCACAGGGCCATGGAAAGCACCACCTGGCTGGGCTGTGGGGGTGTTTTGGGGGACAAAGGATGGGGGGGGTTCAGCCTGGAACTACCCCTCGGTGTGATGGGTGCTGACACAGGCTGCTGTGACCCTGAGCTTTCCCTGCACCATATAAATCCATACCCACATATTCCAGCTGCCTTAGTGATTAATGCTCCTCCAAGTTTATTGCTCAGAAGTTCAGACCGACTTCAGCCCCAAAAGAATGTTGGTTTCCCCTCTCTGAACTATTTTCCTCTGGTGCTGGCAACCAGCAACTGCAACATCCCAAACCTCGTGAGGAGGGTGAGGGATCTTCCTTTCCAAGCCAGGCCGAATGAGGGGAAAGCAAAGGAGATTGCAAACAAGCCTCTTGTAATTTATGGGGTCAGTAGAAACGTCTCTGCTGGGTTTGAAGGAAACAGATAACATTGCCAGGCCAAAGCTTTGTGAACAAAGTCCCCTTTCTGCTGTTCCTTCCTTCCTTCTCCCCAGTGTCCCCAAACAATGCAGGAGTGACTTTGACACACTCGGAATGAAGTGATCCCTGAGAGCAGAGTGTGTGTAGGGGGAGGTGGGAGCCGGCTGCTGGAGGAGACTCCAGCCCCTCCAAGCAGGGCAGGACCTGCTGCCAGGGCTCGGGGGATCATTCCCGAGGTGGCAGCTGCTGGCCTTCCCTGGGATCGCAAGCAGTGCCCCGGGGCTGCTTTGGGAATCGCTGTGGGGTGATGCTGCACACTGCACAGCAGGGACAAGGCCAAGTCCCGCTCTGCTGCTGGGATAAATGGCATTTTGGGGAGATCTGGATGGTGCTGGGGGCTTCCCCAACAACCTGAGCTCATGGTGCCCATGTCCCCTCAGCCCAGCCCCTGCAACCGAGCTCCTCATCCATCCCCAGCCCCTCACCCATCCCCTACCCCTCACCCATCCCCAGCCCCTCATCCATCCCCAGCCCTGGGGCTCCCAGCTGCGGGCTGGGCTGGAGCTCGGGCTGCTCCGAGCTGTTCCTGCCTCGGGCCGCCTCTCCCGCCCTGGCTGGGCGTGCTCCATCCCCATCCTCCCCCACGGCTTTGCTTTCCTGCTTCTTCCCTCACAGCTGCTTTCTCCTTCTGCTCCTGCTCCCCTCTCGCTCCCTCCACTCTGCCTCAGAGACACACATAACTCTCCCGTGAAATATATACAGTGTAAATATATAAAAAGCCGGCGTTTGCCTGCTGCTTATGTATTCATGAAATAGTAAATAAATTTTATGGGATAATGTGAAGGCTGCCAGGGAGCAGGAGGATGAAAACTAACCCCTAATGAGGCTCCGTGTCAGTTTGGCACACTCGGGATCGATCTGCCGCTTCCATTTAGCGCCCGAGCCTGGGGGGGGAGGAGGCGCTTCCCCGGCGTGGCCCCGGCAGCGACGCCGCGGTGACGATCACGGGGTCACGGGCTCGGCGCAACGGGACGGGGCTGGGGCCGCGGGTGTCGGGCTGGCTCAGGGGGAGGTTTGGGAGGGGGAAAAACGCTGGGGAAGGCGCGTTCCTGGGGAGGGGATGCTCAGGCTTGGCTGGGGAGGGATGTGGGGGCAGAGGAAGGGTGGGATGCAGGGAGGGATGCAGGGCAGTACAGGGAGGACTGCAGGGATGCAAGCAGGGATGCAGGCAGGGATGCAGGGCAGGGATGCAGGGATGCAGGGCAGGATGCAGGGAGGGCTGTAGGCTGGGATGCAGGGCAGGGATGCAGGGATGCAGGGCAGGATGCAGGGAGGGCTGCAGGCTGGCACAGGCTGCCAGGTGGCAGCGAGGACAGAGCCCTCAGCAGGCAGGAGAGCAGCTCTGGGCTGGGCTGGGGCTGCAGAGGGGGGCACTGCCCAGTGAGAGCCCAGCTGCAGCTCTCCTGCCACGGCTCCGGACCTGCTGCTGATTTTGGCCACGCAGACAGCCCAGCTCAGGGGTCTGGGCTCCATCCTTCCACTGAGATCCTCCCTGGGGAAAAGGCAGCTCCTGGGGCTCACCCAGGGCTGAGCAGAGCTGGGGTTCTTCCCTGCAACCCTCCCCCAGGGAGCAGCAGCTCCGGCAGGGATGGAGGAGGCTGATGGCTGCCCCTGTCACTGGCGCATGGAGATGCCCTTGTTCCCGTTATCTCCTCTCAGCGGGAACAGCGGGGACACAGCGTGTGGGGAGCACTGCAGAGCAGCAGGGCTGGGGTTTGGGAGCACCCACAAAAGGCAGTGAGAGCCTGGGCAGCCCACAGCCCTGCGGGCTCAGCCTTCCCACAGGAGCTGCCCTGTGCTGGAATGGCTGTGGGTGCAGGACAGCAGCATTTGCTCCGTGCTGGGTCCCCCAGCCCTACCTGCTGCAGCAGGGGGTGCTTTGGGGTTATTTGGGGTGTGAGACAGCTTCATCTTTCATTTAACTTGAGGAGTAGGGTCATGCATAACAGGGAAAAGGAGGGAAAACCAGTGTGTGCTTCCAAACCCCCCAGGGATGTGGGAAGCGCTGGGCACATCTGAGGAGTTCCCTCACCCAGGGAGGGATTTTAGGATTTTTGGAGCTAAAAACCCAGCCTGGGTTGGAAAGGAAGCAGGAATGTTGCTCTGGTTAATACTCTGAGCCAGCTGCATGTCAGCAGAGTGGGAACACTGGGCTAGGCCTGCACCTTTCCAGGCTTCCCTGAAAAATTTAGGGCTTCCTTTAGAGAACAGCCAAAGTGCCTGATGGAATACCAGAGGGGATGGGAAATATTACCCACATAAATACATTAAAGCTCTATCCTCTTTTCTGCACCCAATTTCAAGCCACCTGTAGGTGCAGCACGGGGAAGTCCAGCAGTGCTGTGGGTTGCAGGATGCTGCTGCTGCTGGTGGAATTTTGGCATTGGGTGGGTTTTCCATCAAGAACCACGGAGCTGAGGGAAAGCAGAGGTTTGGCCAGCCTGTGGAAGTGCCGTGCTGGCTGAGGCAGCAGCGTTTCCCCTCCATCATCCCCCAGCAGCTGCCAGCGTCCTCACGAGAGCTGCCCCACGCGAGGCACAGGCCTTTGGAAAGTCACAATATTCGGGCTATTTACCGCGCTGTTTCGTTCCCAATTACTGCCCTCACCCGGAGGAGAGCTGGAGCCTGGATCTCCGGTGCTTTCTGTGCCTCGTGGGGAGCTGCAAACAACTCCCCCAGCAACGGGCTCAGCCCCAGACGGCCCCAGCCCCTCTCCCGCAGCCCCCGCGGCTCCCACGGGGCGGGACGAGCTCCGGGTGCCGCTGGCTCCCCTCAGCATCCGGCTCTCAGCCCTCCCCTCCCTCCCGCGCCGCCTCCTCCCTCCCTCCTCCCTCGTATTTTTTTTTATGGACGGAATGAGATGGAGAAGTAAAAATTATTAACCCCGAGGTCAGCGCTGGCTGCCTCATTCCTCTCTAGCTTCAAGCACTTTCTCCCTCATCTGTTTCACAGACAGCGATGTTCGCCTCAACACATTTGCATATACTTATTGCATTTTTTTAGTCTTTATCTATTTATTTATTTTTAAAGAGACAGAGCTGCTCCTGCCATTTGTTGTTTTTTTTTTTCCCCTCCTGTGAGCTTTCAGCAGCCGCTGTTTGGGTTTTGATTCAGGCACAGCTCGCTGAGGGAGGCAGGGGAGTGCAGGACCTGCAGGGATGCTGGGCTTGGCTCTCTTCCTCCCACCTTGATTTCACCGCTGCTTTTTCCACGTTTTCCCTAGGAAATGGCTGAGCTGTCCGCCCTGGCTGCCGGGGGAGCAGGAGCAGGGTGGAGGATGGCCAGCGGGATGGATCCATCTTGCTCTTCGTGGCCATCCTTCCCCTGCAGAACCCATGGGGAAGGGCCCCAGGAAGCTCCTGGTGGTGCAAAGCAGGGTGGAGATGGAAACTGCTCACCATTCCAAGGCCGTTCCTGGGCTTTTCATGGATGCCACGGCCAAGCACAGCTGGCTTCTCCAAAGTCATCAGCACATGGCAAAACCTGGACCCTCATTTAGGAGGCAGCAGCGCCAGGCTCAGCATCCTCCTCCTCCTCACCACAGCGAAGCTTCTCCCATCGACCCCAAGGAATACCAGGGAGGAGGGAAGAAAAAAATAAATTAAAAATTGGGATTGTTATATCTTAAGCTCAGCATCTCCCCAAAAACCCCTCGCAGATATCCAGAAAGGTCCAGCAGCTATTAGAGGCGCGGGAAGGAGGGAAGGGAAGGAAATGAATGCCGGGCGAGAAGAGAAAATTCATAGCCCAGCTGATACGCCATGATAAATAATTATGAGTTATTAATTTTAAATTACATCTTTAATGCGTTGCATGATTTTAATTCCCACCACAGTATTAATATAGGGGCTCTGGGTTTGATTAATTTAAAGCGGAACAGAAAGGTGTCGATTCCCGGCGCTGCCGGGGACCTCCCGGGGCTGCACGGGGAGGATCTTCACTCCGGGATGAGCGTCGGGACGGCTGCTCCTGCCCCGTGGGGTGGATGGGAATAGCCAAAACCACGGTGTCATTTGTGGGGTGGACCACAGCAAGGTGTTTAAGAGCCCCCAGCTGCTTTATTTCGGGGGGAATCCATGAGGGAGGAGCAGCACGGGAGAGCCGGGAGCACCCATCCCGCTTCCCAGGTGGATGGAAGCCACCAGAAACTCGCAAATCCCAAATCCACAGCGACAAAACCAAACCAGGGACCGTCATCACCAAAACGCTCCGGGTGCCTCCAGCCTCACCCCCCAGCTCAGCCCCGCCTCCGCCGGGGCCGGGGAGCTGCTCCAAGTTTGCCTTGCCAGTAAACTTCCCCTGAGTGTGACAATCGCTTTAGCTCCCCAGCGAGGATTTACCGGGCTTCTGTTATCTCTCTGAAAGTCGGAGTTCTCCAAATGGCCATGAGAGAGCAGCCGGAGAGGTCAGAGCCAGTTAGGCTGCACAGCCGCTCAAAGCCCCCTTGCAAGCGGCATTAAAGACGGGATTAAGTCTAAGAGGGTTATGGAGGGAGGAGTAAAACAGCCTTGTCCTGCACACAGCGCCGAGATAAGGCTCTGTTCTCGAGGTGTGAAGTCCCGCGTGTGCAAGCCCAGGCACTGCGGGCTTTGCGGCAGAAATTGGAGGGATAATTCCGGAGGCGGGCGGATCAGGAGGGAGCCGAGGCGGCCCCCGGCAGGCGCGGGGCCGGGCTGGAGCCGCCGCAGCTGCCCCGCTATTTATGGGAATGGTTAATCCCGGGAGCCGCGGCACAGGCAGCCTCCTTTCCCCCTCGTTCGGCTGGGGGAAGGCGCAGGGATGGGGGCCGGGATGTGGGGGCACCCCCCGCTTCCGTCCTGCCTCCAAAGGAAAGGCTGCGGGTGCGTTTGGAGTCAAGGCTGGGTTGGATGCTGTCCTGAAGCCTCACGTTACCCCGGAGGATCATCTCCTCCCGAAGCAGCACGTTGTCCTGCTGCATCCCGATGGCCGACACCTCTGCGGGGTCACACGGTGCTGCCCTCACGCCAGACAGAGGGGCTTCTCTCCCTTTCTCCTTTCCCAGGGCTGGAAGTGGGTTTGGAAAGGCTTCCCACGTCCTCCTGCACCTTCCCAGGCGGTGGAGCACGGTGCAGCTCCTTGTGCTCTGCCCAAGAGGAGACACAACCCTGAAATCCTCATGGAAGGGGGGTTTGCTTGGGAGGGGATGGGGATGGGGCTGGAGCACCAGCTGTGTTTACCCTCCCAACCCCTCAAAGCAGTCAGGGAAAGGCCCAGCCCAGGGGGATGCTCCTCACCAAGCACCCTCCAAGGATCCCTGTGGGATCCATCCACATCTTGCTTCACCGCCCTCTGTGTGTTCCACAGCCCCAGGAGCTGCTGCTGGCAGAGGCAGCAGGAATGGAGTGGGATTTGAGCCTCTCCCAAGCACAATGTTTGCCTTTTCCCTTTTCTTGGCTGGGTCCCGAGGCCGCTCTCGGAAGAGGCAGGTGCCAGAGTTCTGTCTGCACGCTCAGAGCCTGTTCAATTAAACAGTTCAGGGAATTAACTGCGTGCCACGAGCTGCAGCAAACCCACTCGCAGCCAGGGACGGCTGGATTTGCTCCTCGCCAAAAAAGCCTAGGAAAACAACACTAATAAAGAAGGATAACTGAATCCCTGCCTGCTGCACGGAGCCTTTTCTTTCTTCTTTTGCCTCGCTTGCTTTTTTTCCCAGCTGGGAGGGCTCTGTGGTCAGGATGCTGCTCCCTCAGGTGACTGGGATGGGGATGCCCGGAGCTGTGGCTTGGCTGGAGCCTCCCTTTTCCTGGGAGCCCAGGAGGGATTTGCCAGGGCTGGCAGGTGGGAGCGCTCCAGGCTCAGCCGGGAGCTCAGCCCAAGGTCAGAGCCTGGCTGGGTCTGTCCCAAGGCAGGCAGAGCTCAGCTCACCGGGGCCAGGCATTCGGGTTTTGCCTTCCCAAATCTCCCCTGGTGGTTTGGAGCACCTCCTGGGTGGCTTCATGCCCTGGCTGCTCATCCCCCTGTCCCAGCACTTGTCCCCCTTCTCTCCTCGCTCCTGTTTTTGTTGTCCTGTGTCTCCCATTGCCCTTCCCTGTGCCAGGCAGGGCTGGGTGTTCCTCCTGCCCATCCCAAGGGTTTTGGGCACACAGGGCATCCCCCTCCTGCCTATCCCCAGGGCAAGAAACAGAACTGGTTTTCTCCAAGGGAGCTCAGAGGCACTTTTCTACTTAGGTTTTCTCTCCAAAGACAAAAGAAAGAAGAGCGGGAGAGTTTCCACACCCACAAATCTCACCGAGGACATTTTCCTGGGCAGGTTTTCCTCGGTGGTGCCATGGGATGCAGGGATGGAGCCCCACTGGCTCCGCACCCACGTTGTGATGCCCTTTTGCTGCATCCAGGGGCTTTTTCTGCTCCCTCTCCCATGCTTAGATAAGGATCCCTGAGTATTTTGGGTGAAGGGACTGGCCAAGCTCTCTGCTTGCTCCCAAAACTCCAAGCCCTGGGCTCGGGATCTCTCCCAGCCCGGCCGGAGCAGGCTCCCTCCCCACGCCGCTGTCAGGAGGAAGATGTAGAGCAATCACAGCTCTGTGCTGCAAATATTAATTATCCACTAACTGCTCTCCAGGCAGCCATTAGATCTCAGCTCTCCGACAGCTGTTCCCAGGCACCCGCCCGAGGGCTGCTCCGGAGGGGGAGCAGCCGGGAGGTGGCAGGGGGCTGCCATGGAAGGGGTCCCCACGCTGCTGGCTCCCCAGGGGTGGGTGAGCCGCTGAGGGCAGGGAGGGTTTGGGCACAGGCGCTTCCCTTCCTGTGCAAAATATTCCCATTCCAGCCTTTTGGGTGTTCGTTCTTCCCGTTAGCTTCCCATCCCTGCCACAGGAGGGTGAGCAGGGTTTGCTGTCACAAGGAATTTCACCTTTCTTCGTTATTTTATCACACTGAACAGGGTCACAAGATCTCGCTGTGGTCAGTTGCAGCCTCCTCATCCTCTGGCTCATTTTCCAGATGTTTTTGGTTTGGTCCCTCCTTCCAGCAAGTGGTCCCACTCCCACCCTTACCCTGATGCATCACGAACCTCTTCCATTTTCCTACTCCTTGGGTAAATCCAGCTTCTTTTCCCATTGATGCCCCAGGATGGGAAGTTGTTGGCCACAGTCAGGGTGAGGCCACAGCAAAAGGGAGTTGCCACAGCCCCCCAGTGCCCCTTGACCCCTCCAGCCCCAAACCCTCCATCACCTCCCAGATTTTGGCTCTGATTGCACCAAGGAGCTGCAAAGGAGGGGGAAAATTCCTTGGCATCCTCATTTTCGAGGATGGGAAGTGTTGCCCAAGCCTTAGTGGGGCACACCGAGCTCCCAGGGCTCAGCAGGATGCACAAGGAGGGATGATCCCACCACGGATCCCATATCCCTCTTCCCACCCATCTTCCACGGGCAGAGACACCAATAAGGAGCTCGTTAACAAAATAAATGAGCGAGGTAGGCCCGTGCTCATATAAATCTCTCTGAGAGAGCGTTCAGACGTTCCATATTTGAGCTGGCCATCATTTAAATTACTGCTCTGCCTCCCCTCAGCCCAGCCCCTTATTACCAGGGGTTTAATGCTCAGGGCTTAATTGCAATCGCTGGTGAGCTCCCCCTCCAAGCTCTCATCGGGAATTAGCTGCTTCTCCTGCCCACTCATTATCCCCCCAGCCCAGGAGGCTCCAAAGACAGCCAGGGAGAAGGGCTGGGTGGCTCCCAGGGGGTTTTCTGGGCTCCAGAGAAAAGCCCCTTATCATGGGAGCTGCCCGGAGAGTTCAAAATAATTCTATATAATTGAATGTTGTCCTCTAATTGCCCAGGGAGCAGCTGGGAATGTCTGGAGAAGCTGTTGGAAGCAGGAGAGGTCTTCAAGAAGAAGTTGAGATGTGGGGATGGCTTCCACCTTCCTTTTCCCACCATTTATCCTCCTGTCCTGGGGGGTTCACTGCCATCTCCCTTCTTTATCTACCAGAGACAGAAATTGCCACCCAAGAGCTGGAGCTGTCTCACCCCTGGAAGTGTTCAAGGACAGGGCTTGGAGCACCCTGGGGCAGTGGAAGGTGTCCCTGGCCATGGCAGAGGGTGGAACAAGATGGGATTTAAGGTCCCTTCCAGCCCAAACCATTCCAGGATTCTGTGATTCTGTGACTTCTTCCCTTCAAAGAGAGGCAGGGAAATGGGAAGGGGGTGTGAAGCACCAGGCTGGGAGCAGGGACCACTTGCTGGAAGGAGGCAGATGGGACTAAAAGGGAGCAATTTGGCCTCTCTGGAAAATGAGCCAGAGGATGAGGGGCTTGCAAGGGAACACAGCAAGGTTTTGTGACCCTGGGAAGGTGAGGTTGTTCAGCAACCCAGGAGGGAAAGTGGGAAAGTAATGAGAAAAGGTGAAAAAAAATAGTCAGGGAATAATACATATATTTAAAAATACTGTATGTGTTCATCTCTTGAGGGGGAGGATCCCAAAAGAGCTCAAAATTAGGCCAGCTTTGTCAAGGGGTCCAGTGCAGAGTGGAAAAAAATACTATGAATCCCCAGAAAAAGGCAAATGCTTTGGGTTTGGACGTTTTCCAGCGGAAATATTTGCCCACCTCGTTGCAAAAGCAGAGGTTTCCTTTACCAAACTTGCCCCTAACCCAACCCAAATCACCCCCAAGCCACAGCAGAGATTTTTGTGTGTCCCAAAGAGTGCCAGGGGAGCAGAGCCTGGTGCCAGGTGCCAAGTCCGAGGCCACGCAGGTGGCAGAGGGCACGAAGGGGATGCCAGGGGAGCGGGGAGTGGTCCAGGGGGTGCCAAGGATGCTGATCCCAGCAGGCCAGAGCCTGGCACGGGGGAGGGCATCAGTAATTGGCAGCGTGGGCTCGGCTGCCCTTTCGGTGGCGTCGTGTTTAATTGCACTGGCTGCCGGTTCAGGGGAAGAGCTGCTCGGGGGCCTTATCTCTGCTTTCACCATTTTTCTTTCTGGGAAATGAAGTTAAAAATCCCTTCACAGCAGCTCCAGCGGAAAAAAAAAATTAGTCCCATATCACTATTTAACATGCACTGCTAAAAACTAGATAAACACAGGCCGTCACTTGGAGATTAGCTCCTCACATGACTAAATGATTTATTTAGAAGATTCCTTCTTTTCTCTGCCGCTCCCTTTCTCTCTCTCGCTCTCCCTTTTCCTTGGCTAAGAACATATTAATCAGAAATTAGAGGCAGGCTGAGGGATGGAGAACAGGCTGACAAAGAGCAAACAGGGAAAAAGGGGAAAGGGGAGCAGGGGCTGAAGGAAAGAAGGATGTGAAGAAGGTAGGGGTGAAAATGGGATGGGGGAAGGAGAGGGAAAAGGTTTGAGTGGGACCAAAAAACAGATAAAGAGGGAAATTTGAGAGGGGGTAAAGAGGACTGGGGAGGAAATGGGGATGGGCTGGGGACCAAGCAGGGAAGAGGGGGCTGCTGCAAAGGTGAAAGGGTGGAGGGCAGGAATGAAAGCGAGGGGAAAATGCATAGAGGGAGAGGGAAAGAGCCCTAATTGTGTGCTGCAGGAATGCGCAGGGCTTAGCCCTCGCCCCGGGGGACTCCTGGCCCTGCATGATTAAGGTACTTATCAGGCAGGGAGCTCCGGAGGGGCACGGAGCAGCCCCCCCGCCCCTCTAAGCCTCCCTGGCGGCCGGGGCCGGGGGGATTGGAGCCCCCAGCCCCGTTCCCCGCTGCAGGTGTTGGCGATAAGAGCATCCCTGCCAGCCCGGGCCGGCCCTCCTGGCTCCCGCCTCGGCCGGGGAGGGGGGGCAGGGGCAGCCCGGGGGGGCCGGGGGCTCCTCGCTGGGGATTTGCGAGAGGGGGATAAAGGCAGAAACAACCCTGGCAGGATTAAAGGGGAGGGGTCTCTGCTGGGATAGGTGCTGTGCAGTGTCCCTTTTCTTTTCTCCACAGAGATAACCAGGCCCGGCGGCTGAGGCCTACAACGATAAGGAGATTAGGGGGATTGGCTCGTTTGTAGTGAGATCCTCCAGCAGGGATGTGGGGCTCTCTATAGAGCCTGCAGAAGGTTATCTAAATAGGCTGGACTTGAACTCACCCCGAGCCGGGCCCTGCGGGACGCTGCCGGGACACAGCCGGGCCGGCTGTGAGGGAGGGCGATGGGCCTGGTCCGGGCCTGGGCCGTGCCGAGGACGGGCAAGGGGATGCCGGCGTTATCCGGGGGTTTCCACACGGCCATTCCCTGCCCAGAGCCACAGCCCCGGCTGCTCCCTCCGGCCCAGAAGGGCGCTTTGGGATGGTGCTGAAGGCACGGGGGAAGTGTTTTGTACTGGGAGCGGCGTGGGGACGGGGAATTGAGCAGCCACGGGCGCTGGCAGGAGTGACCGTGGCCGCCTGTCCGTGCACAGCCGTGCCCTGGCACTGCCTCCCCACGCTGTGCCAGGAGCACCCAGGAATTTCCTCCCCAAACCTGGCCACTACAAGAGCCCGGCTGCAGCCCTGCCAGGATGGGCCTCAGCATGGACACAGAAAAGGGGCCTGGGCATGGGGTTTCACACTTTTATAAGTTATGGGACATTTGCATCTTGAGCTGAACTGGCCAGTTAATAACTTCCAATGATGAAGTTCCATCCTCCTTGCTTGCCCTCCTCTTTTTTACTTTGTTTCTGCTTTTGGGCCTGAGGTTGGGAACGATTGTCCATGAATTTTGAGCTGGAGAGAATTGTTGTGTCTAACTACCCCGTAAAGAGAACTTAGTAACAAGTTAAAGCAGAACAGGAAAAGAAAAAACTTAAAACTTTAGGCATCAGGACCCTGTGGGTCATTATTAATTTTTCTGTTAGACTGAGCACCAGTGAGATGGGAATTGGAGTTCAATTCAACATAGACAAAAATAGGACTTTACTTTTTCTTTTATATACATTAACCAAACCTTATACAAGCTGAAGAGATAAGAATAAAACATCTTGCATTTCCCACACATTAAATAGGATAAATTCTTGGAAGACTGCGAATGTTGTCTGCAGCAAGGGACACAAACCTCTCAGCAAACCACTCCTCATTCAGATTTGTCCTGCTCAAGTGGAAAGACAAAACCACATTTTCCTGCCTTCAGCCTTCCAATTCCCCTCCCAATTTGGACAAACCAGTCTTTGAGCAGCACTCACTGAGGAAATTGAAATAAAATAAGAACTGTTTTACACACTGGATGTTATTAGCAAGGACTGCTCTGGTAATTTTGGATTTAGGTACTTAGCAGACAACTTTTGGATGGTTCAGTAATTTAACTTCCTTAAACATTTCAGCAGCAAATATGTTCAGCTATCTTTTTATATATATATATAAAATGGTACATATATATTTAATTTCAATGTGAATAGATTATAATAACTTCAGGCTTTAACATAAGTTTACCATAATGTTAACTTTAATTTTAATTCGATTAAGTTTTTAAGGCAAATGTAATTCATTTAAATTAAAAAGTCTGGCTTTAATGAAGAATCAGCTTTTAATTATAACATCCACCTTTTCATTTCTTTTTTTTTTAATTGATTTTGATCCTCCCCTTTGCTCAGAATGATAAACAACTGTCCTTGAACATCGTGGTGGGGACTGTGGTCACTGGGGTCGGTCACCAGTCAGAGCCAGGCCAGCCTCCAGAGCCTGTCCATCACCTCCACTGGTTGCATTTGCTTCAGTTCCACATCCATGGGCCAAACTTGAGAGGAGGAGCAGGGATTGGAGTGATCCAGCCTGGCCTTGGACACTTCCAGGGATCCAGAGGCAGCCACAGCTTTTCTGGAAAACCTGTGCCAGGGCCTCCCCACCCTCCCAGGGGACAATTCCTTCCCAATATCCCATCCATCCCTGCCCTCGGGCAGTGGGAAGCCATTCCCTGTGTCCTGTCCCTCCATCCCTTGTCCCCAGTCCCTCTCCAGCTCTCCTGGAGCCCCTTCAGGCCCTGGAAGGGGCTCTGAGCTCTCCCTGGAGCCTTCTCCTCTCCAGGTGAGCACCCCCAGCTCTCCCAGCCCGGCTCCAGAGCAGAGGGGCTGCCGCCCTTGCAGCAGTTCCGTGGCCTCCTCTGGACTGCCTCCAGCAGCTCCAGGTCCCTCCTGTGCCGTGCCCGGGGCTGGGGCAGCTCTGCAGGTGGGGTCTCACCTGGGCAGAGGGGCAGAGGGGCAGAATCCCCTTTCCTGCTGCCCACGCTGTGGGATCAGCCCAGCACAGGGAAGGATCGACAGCCTGGTGACCCTCCCCAGCTCTACCCGAGATGGAGCTGTGACACGGAGCCCGGGACGCGGAGCTGTGCCCCCAGCAGCCCTGGCAGCGCGGGCACCACCCCGTTCCTGGGGGGGACACGGGCGGAGATCGCGCCTGCAGCCCCCGTGCCGCTGCTTATCTGCACTTCTGATACCAGGAGCCTGGAAAGGATTTTTTTTTTTCCCATGCACACCAGGCCTTTCTATTCCTCCCGCGGTGTTTTCCGTTCCGTCCTCGCCGTGCCTGCCGCAGCCGGGAGCGCAGCGCTGCTCGGGCCGCCTGACAGCTCCGCACGCAGCATCCTCCCCCCGCCGCTCGCTCCTCTTCCCTCCTTTCCCCTTTTTTTACACGGTTTTGTGGTTTGGTTTTTTTTCTTCACACTCCTTTCGCCTTCCTCTTTATTTTATCTCGATTTGCCACAAATCTGTCCCTCTCCAGAGCAGCTGCCATCTTTGTTCTTGGCCATTATCAGCGGCGGCGCGCTGCTGGCCAGACAATCGCTGACTAATGCACTGTCTGCGAGCCTTTGTCAGGGGTGGCCGAGGCGGATCTGTGACCGTGTCCTGTCACCCGTGCCGCCCTGGCACCCCGAGAGAGCGCCCTGGAACGGGGAAAGGGCTGCGAACGCGAAAAAAAAAAAAATAGGAGGTGGAGGAGGGAAGGATAGAAGGGGGGGAGGAGATAAGGGAGGAGAAGGAGAAGGAGAAGGAGAAGAAGAAGGAGAAGAAGAAGAAGACGAAGAAGAAGAAGAAGAAGAAGAAGAAGAAGAAGAAGAAGAAGAAGAAGAAGAAGAAGGAGGAGGAGGAGGAGGAGGAGGAGGAAATAAAGGAAAGAAGGGGGGAGGAAGAAAGAGCAAGATCAAAAGAGAAGGGGAGGGAGAAGGAAAGAAGAAGAAAATAAAGAAGGAAGAAAAAGAAAGGGAAACAGAAAGGAGAAAAAAAAAGAAGTAGTAACAAGAAGATCAAAAGGGAAAAAAAAGGTGGGGGGGAAGGAAAGGAGAAGAAAAAGAGGAAGGAAAAAGGAAGAAAAAGAAGGAAAAAGAAAGGGGGAAAATGAAAACTAAGGAGAGAAGATAGTAGAAAGTGAAGGGAAAAGAAACAGGGGGGCAAAGGAAGAAAGAGGAAAGTAAAAAGAAGAAAAAAGTAAAATAGAAGAAGAAAAAAAGGGAAACAAGGGGGAGAAAGGAAGGAAAAAGAAGGAAAATAAGGGGGGAAAGAAGAAAAAAGGCAGAAGATTTTAGAAGGGTGGAAGGACAGAAAGGAAAAAAGGAAAAAGGAAAAAATGGAAGGCAAATAAAGAAGAAAGCAGAGTAAAAGGGGCAGAGGGGCAGAGCCGGGGCGGGCTTTGGGCGCTCCGGGCCGGGCGGGAGCAGCTCGGGCCGCGCTCCCAGCGCTCCCTGGCCCAGGCTGGGGACGGGGGTGGCGCTGGGACTTCGCTGTCCCCACAGATGCCAAGGGCTCTGTCCGTGCCAGGAGCTCTTTCGTCCGCCAAAGGCAGGGTGCAGCCAGTCCAGGCTGCTGGGGGGGCCCGGCTTTTGGGGGGCCCAGGCTGCTGAGCTGGGCTGGGCTTCTCTGGTGGCCACTGTGGTGTCACCCCACGGTTTTCCAGCGCCTTCCCTGGCTCCCACTTGCTGCCAGCCCTTGAGCCCATCAGCTCCTTGGCCAATGGAGAGGGAGGGGGTGATGCCCCAGTTTCACCTCTCCTGAGGCTCAGCCGTCCACCTGGAAGTGCTCGGGTTCCAGTTTGGCAGTGGCGGCTGAGACAACAGCTGCCCATCCAGGGAGGGGAGCGGGGTGCCAAGGGCAGCAAGAGGCAGTCAGAGCGGTCCTAGGGGTGCTGGGGGGTCTCCGCCTGCCCCCCAGAACACACACAATTATCCCAGCGCTGGGAATGAGGCCTCGGTGCCTGAGATCAAGTGTTGTGGCAGAGAAATGTCAAGGATCCTCATCCAGCAGCACCTGGGAGTGCTCAGGGGCTGAGCCCCCACCCGCCCAGCCGTGCCGAGGGCTCCGCGGGATGATGTCCCGAGCCAGGCAGGGATCTGCTATGGGAATGTGGGACAGGAGCCCCGTTAGTGCCCCCAGCATCCCCCCAGCCAGGCGGGGGCTGCCCGGCACCCCAACTGCTCCCTGCGGCCTCACCCCGGGACTAGAAGGAGAAGGGAGCAACATTTTGGGTTGAATTCTTTGAAGTTGGGGGTTTCAGTTCCCTCCCTTGCCCCAAGGGCCCATGGAAGGAGCAGTTCAGTGCCGACAGCAGCCCCGGGAGAGGGACGGTGCTGCAGGGAGGCAGCGCTGGGGCTCCGCGCACGGGACAGAGGGGACACAGCGGGGCTGGAGGGACACAGTGAGGACAGAGGGGACACAGCGGGGCAGGAAGGGCATGGTGAGGACAGAGGGGACACAGCGGGGCTGGAGGGACACAGTGAGGACAGAGGGGACACAGCGGGGCAGGAAGGGCACGGTGAGGACAGAGGGGACACAGCGGGGCTGGAAGGGCACGGTGAGGACAGAGGGGACACAGCGGGGCTGGAAGGACACAGTGAGGACAGAGGGGACACAGCACCCGGGAGAGCTCAGGCGCTCCCTGCGGGATGCATCCTGCGGGATGCGCCGGGGCCAGGCGGGATCGACGAACGGCAGAGGGGGCTGCAGGTCAGGAGGAGCGGGGACGTGGCAGGGACACGGCAGGGGACACCGCTGGGGACAGGCACGGAGCAGCTCAGGGCTGCCAGGCCATGGAGAGGAGGGGCTGGATCTACCCTGGGGCTGCGATGAGGGGCACAGAGGGCACCAGAATCCCGGGATTCAGTGGCAGCGCTGCTGCTCCTCGCCGCAAAACGCTGACATCTGTCCCCCACCGCAACCCAGGTGGCTTCCCCAGGGTGGAGCTGGACCCCAAAAAGCACCAGGGTGGTCGGAGGCAGCCCGGGGAGGCAGCTCGATGGCGAGCGCTGCTGCTCCGAGCGTGTGCACACAAGGTGAGAGGAGCTGAATTGGTGATTTCCCCAGCGGGTTCTGCTCCCGCTTGCTGCAAAGTTGTGAACAAAATGACCGGCCATGCATTGAACGGGCTTACATCGCCCTCCATATGGAAATGAAGATAATCCAAGTCTCAGCTTTGTGTTCTCCAGGAGGGAGCAGGGAGGGAGCGGGGGGCCGGGGGGATGGGGCAGGCTCGGATCTGGGGGATGTATCCTGCCCCAAAGCTCCCTCCCTCCTCAGCCAGGCTTCGAACCGAGCCAGCACTGCCGCACTCGCGGGGAGAAGGCTTTCTGGGGACACATTAGCACCAGTTCCCAGCGCCCGGGCAGCTCCACTTAAAGCTAAGGCGGACCATGCACACACTTAAATCCGAGCCTCATGTCCTGACATCCCCTCTGGAAAATTGAGTTGCATAATTCAGCTGGTCTCTCCCTCTCACACGCACACATCCCACCCACCCACGCCTGTTTGTTCCAAATAATAGCAAAGAAGGATTATTCTCCCTAAACAAAGTCTTGCTAATTAGAGAGACTTTTTCTATTTGTCACTTGTAAAACCCTTGAAGTGCTGTTAACAACTCATTTAAGACAGAAAAACCCCAATGAGCAAATAAATAAATGATTTGAAATTAAATCCGAAGTGAAATCACCCTTCACTGGGCAGTTTTTGAGGCTGTGGTTTGTGTGTTTGCCTCTGGATGTTGGTTGGTTTGCTAGTGGAGAGGGCAGCACGCTGCAATATTGTGTTGGTTTATGGACTTTGCCATTTGCGTGGCTTGGTTTCAGCTCCGCTTGGTTTCCCCTCTTTGGGGTCTCTTTTTGGTGCACACACCTGCAGGAACACACCGCTGACATCGGAAAGAGCTGCTGGATCGGGCTCGAGGAGTAGGAGGGGTGCAGGGGGTGGGAGATCAGGATCCTGCCCTGCCTCTGTGTATTCATTATCTGTGCTCTATTTTTCATTTCCCTTGGCCACCCCCCAGGTGACTCTGGGACCCTCACTGGCACCAACAGCGCTGAATCCCGCAGGCAGCAGGGTCAGGGATGGGGACATCCTGCCGTGATCCTCACAAAGGCGGGCACCAGAGGCGAGCACCCGCCTGGGCGTTCCAGCAACAAGGAGGGCTTTGCCGTGTGGGAGCCATTCCCCAGGGCACCGGGATGCTGCACTTCCAGCCGCATCCCAAAAAATCCTGTGGGTTCGGCAGCTTTTCCCCCGCTGTCCCCACACCCGCCAGGAGGTCCCGATGGGTCCCAACAGGAGCTTTCCCCACCTTCCTCCGTGGATAAAACGCACATCCCGGCTTAGCTCAATGTCTTGGCTCCCCCTGTAGCCGGTGGAGAGAGAGGCACCCCCAGCCCCCCCAGCACAGGGGTGCCCGCTGCCAGCCAGGTGAGCCAGGGCTTCCCCGTCCCCTGCCAGCCTGAGGTGCCGGCAGCTCGGCTCGCACCCCAAACCCCTCATTTGGGGGTCGGCTCCACCTGTCCCAGCGCAGGGCCACCTCCTTGGGCTGGGGGGGGGCCACAGCCACTGTGGGGACACCCGTGCTGCTCCAACAGGGACTGGGACAGCTCTCCCTAAGGCCGAGCCGGGCTGGGAGCCCGCCGTGGCACGGGCGAGGGGCAGTCCTGCCGCCGCAGGTGCCGGTGCCGCGCTCGGGGAGCCTTGGCACCACGGCGGGGACACAGAGCTGGCTGGAAACGGGGACAGCCCCTCCATCACATCACCCCGCGCTGGCAAATTGCCGTGACTTAACAAATTCCCGCTGCCGAGCTGAGCTGTGGAAATCGCTCCAGCGCACGTTCCCAGCCCCCTGCACATGTGCAGGCAGCGCTTTTTGCTTAAGCCACATTTTCCTGAGGGGTCACCTGGCTGCGGGGGCTGGCGGTCAGCGGCTCCCCGGGCAATGCCACCTCCCTCGGGGGCCGGGCTCTGGCCCTGCAGCCCTGGGGACCCCCCAGGCTCGGCGTGGGCTTCACCTGCAGCCAGCAGCTCGCAGCACCCAGGGAGCTGTGCCCAGCCCAGCAACCGCCTCACCCCGCCCCAGGCACTTGAGAGGTTCTAGGATGGCTTTATGGGATAACATAACAAGGCTTCGTAGTAGATCAGGGGGGTTTTGGAGCAGAATCCCCCCCCAATCCTGAATTTTATTTGCTTTAAGATAGTCCAGTGGGGTGAGATCTGCCCACATGGGGTGGGCTGCTCCGTGCTTTCTTTCCCCGGAAGAAAAGGGGACAAAATCGAGCTGACCGTGAGACTTTACCTAGGGCTGTGGCAGCTTTTTTGTCCTGAGACAAGAACCTGAGGCATGGCCAGGGAAAATCCCCCTCCCTCAGCAGGGAGCTCGTGCCACTCCGAGCCCCCACGCACCCAGGGCCGGGAGGTGACAAATGACCTGGGACAGGGTCAGAGGTGTTGGATAAAAGCCATCTGTACACGTTCCTGAGCCCGTGGACATGGCAGGATCGCACTCTGCCCAGCCAGGAGTCATTCCCACTGAGCTCGGCGTGGAAGGAGAAGGGGATCTGAGGCAGGGGTCCAACAAAACCCAGAATTAATAGGATGAGTTTCTAGAAATTAAGAAAAATGGACTAGCTCCTCCTCCTCCAAGGGCTGAGCTCTGAGCCTGGGGGTATCAGAGCTCAACTCCTCCTGCCACCCTGATTTTGGGGACGCGAGCGGCAGGGCCAGGCTGGCACCCACAGGCAGGAGCAGGCGGGTTTTGCAGAGGAGGGGGAGAGCTGATGTCTCCGAGGTCTGGGCCACACCGTGGCAAGGTGGGTGTGCACTCAGCCCTGCTGCAAAAATCAAGGCTGGCTGGTTAATTAAAGACTTGGGCCCCGAGATCTGCTTATTCAGGTCTGTGGTAGCACTGCCATAAAATTGTCACGCCCCATTTCCCGGCAGGGACTGAGGCAGATCCTGGAGGAGCCGCTGGCTCCGTGTGGAAGGGAGTCCTCCGATCCCCCCGGGCTCATTTCTCATGTGCTGCAGCATCACAGTCAGGTTTTGTCCTGGGCCAGCTCAGCAACAGCTTTCACCCTGTCCAGGTGGACCTCAAAGCCTGAATTTGGGCATCCATCCTTCCCTCCCTCCCTCCATCCATTTGTGAGACAGTCCCCAGCAGAAAGCAGCCAGAGAACCTCGGACCTGCCCACGATCTCCTCTCAGCACATCCAAAAAAGCCCCGTGCAAACACCAAGCCCCGTGGGATGTGCTCATCACTGAGTGACACCCGGAGCTGCGGGGCTCTGGTTCCTCATCCACCCCAAACCACGGGGTTTTCACCCAAATCTGGTTTGTTCCTGGAGGAGCAGGCAGCTGCCTCTGCCTGAGCTTCCCCGTCAGCATCCCAGCCCTCATTCCTCGGCTTCAGAGCCGCCCCCAGCCCCGCTCGGCACCACATGACCCCGGGAGGGGCGATTTGGGGTGGGGGAGAGCGGAGCAGAGCAGGGGAGGGGAGGGGAGGCGGAGGGGGGGTGAGGGGCGTTTGCCATGTATGCTTTTTATTTCAGTAATTCTTTTATCTTGTTCTCG
>WEKY01060559.1:1122731-1147335 GCA_013390045.1 Picathartes gymnocephalus | reverse complement strand
GAGGCGGGAGGGGGGGTTAAGGGAGAGGAGCCCAGCAGAGACCTCCGCCGTGGGTTGGGTGCCGAGCTGGAAGGGGCTGGGGGCTCTTTGTGCGCGGCTGCCCTGGCAGGAGCGGGCTTGGGGGGGAGATAATGGGGCTTTTCAGGGATGGGAGACACCGGGAACGAGCAGAGAGAAACGCGGGTTTGTCTCTCCCGTCCCCAAACGCTGTGCGTGGAGAGGGCCGGGGCTGTCCTCGGAGGGCGGGGGGGCTCCCCTTGCAGGAGGTGATGGACACCCTGGGGGACATCGGAGGGGGATGTGACAGCCCCTCCGCGCCCCTTGGGCCGCACCTGCAGTGCTTGGGAAGGCTGGGAACGGTGTGAACATCTCCAGTGGGAGCAGGGGGGTTGTGGGAAGGGTAAAGGAACCCACCTGTGGGCAGGGAGCGCTGCCGGGAGAAGATTTGACTTTGGAGCTTCATTTTCCCTGGACTGAGCCACTGAAAAGCAAAGCACCTCTCTTTTATTCCATCCTGCTGCTTCCCTCTGGCCCCGGGGGGAGCAGAGCCACCAAAACAGCCAAAAAAAGGTCCCTTAGCCCCCTGAGGGACCTGCCCCTCTCCCCAGCCTGGGCACAGCAGAGGCACAGCCAGCCCGGAGGTTTTAAGTCAACACCAGGCTCTGGGGAAGGTGCAGAGGGGAACAAAGCTTTGCCAGGTGCCCGTTTTCCCAAAGAAAGGGGCAAAGGTGGCCTTGGAGAAGCACGTGGAATATCTCAGGGGCTGAGCAACAAATCGGCCTTTGATTTTTCCAAAGGCTTCAGGGAAATCCATTCACCCACCTTCCCCTGCCCCCAGCGCTGAGCCCCCCTCGGAGGGGCCAGGCAGGGTCACCTGCCGGCTCAGGCTGCCACGTGGGTCCTGCTGAGGCCACCACAGGGCTGTTTTTGCAAAGTCTGGCACTACTGACAGCATAACCTCGCTCGGGAAGTGCTCGGGGTACTCAGGGAAACGTTAAAAATCTCCCCGTGTGAGGCTCAGAGAGCCAAGAGGAGGGACCTGGGGAAGGAGAGCCTGGGCAAGGAGCAGCTCCTGCTCACTGTGAGCACCTGGGGTGATTTTATATCTCATTTATGGATATTTTATAGAGAAAGAGTGAACCAGGAGGATGTAGAAAGTAATTCTCCTGAATTTCCCACCTCACGCTGAGCAGAGATGGGCACGGAGCAGAAGGCAAGGGGAGCGAGGCCCAGAGATGGATTCTGGGGGGAATTCACCCCTTTCCTGGGCACAGCTGTGAGTAGAGCTGAATATTTTGGTTCAGTTTTGACGGAAAGGGGTGGCTCAAATGAGCTCCTCTGGGTGATGATGTGGGTCCTTGGCTGTGATTTACTGAGGGATGGTGCTGTGAAGCTCCAGCAAACCCTTCTCAGCAAACCCTTCTCAGCAGCTTTGCAGAGGATAGGTTCTTCCTGCACAAGGTCCCTTCGGCTTTTAATTGTTTCCTGCAGGCTGAAGCACAGGTGCTGGAATCTTGTCCATGCATTTCCAAGGACCTGGGCTCAGCACCCACTCACACTGAGCTGAAAAATCCATCTTTAATGGCTGAAACTCAGGAGTGTCACAGAGGCCCTGGGGATTTCCCAGGTGGAGCTGAACCCCCCCAGTGACCCCAAGACCTCCCTTCAGTCTGGCTGTGTTGGTGAAATGCTCTGCTGGGTCAACACCAACCCCTAGCTCTCCTGTATCCCCCAAATCCTGCTGAGGGGCAGTCCAGATCTTGCCAGTGCAGAGCCGATAAAAGTCCGTGGTGTCCCAGACCACTAAAAAGGACTCCTTAAAACCCCGTGGGGATGAGCCAGCCCAAGCCAGCACTCGTTTCACCTCCTACCATCCCAACAGCAGCTCCAGCCACCAGCAGAGCACCCAGCTCCTTCAGTTTTGCTGGGAATATCCAGGCCTGGCCCCATGTCCCAAATCACCTGCCACCTGTGAAATCAGGAGCCGTTTCTGGGGCTGTTTCCCTTGGGTGAAGCTCCCTTGGGAAGGCTCCATTCAAACCCTTTGCACCCTCACACACCAACAGAGAATTCACAGCCCTGGGGGATTTGTTCTTCTTCCCACTTCCCATGGGGGTTTCCTCCATCCCTGGGTAAAGGGAAGCCAGGTTTCATCTCAGCTGGATCGTTACAATTTCTGACTTCTCTTTCTTGATCCTTTTTTTTTTTTTTTCCCCTGGATATATTAGGCCTTGGGAAAAAGAATAAAAAATGCAGCCTTTGGTTGCTGCCTGTATTTTCTAGACACAGTGCCCTGACATTGAGAGCAAACAGTTATTAAATAAACGCATTGTTAGGCATGCTTTTAGTCCTGACACCTCTGGTAAATCTGCATTTATTATTTAGTGAATTAAGTGGTTTTAAATCAAGTTATAATCGGTGGGTGCCCTTGTGCTCGGTATTTTATATCCTCCTGTGCATGCTTTGTGTGCAATTTCTGTACTATTTCTTTAGGTGCATTATATATTTTCCTTGAAATAGCATCACATGCTGCTCGTGTGGGTCCCCAGCTTCCCAGCAATGCTCCTGCCATTAACAGTTGGATGCCCAGCCCTGTCCCTGTCACTGTCCCACCCCCATCCCCTCCTGCCCAGGTCTATCCCACCACAAGAGACCTTTATAAAATCCCCTTTATTGCTGAATTTCATGGATAGCTGCCCGGTTTGTGGGCTGGCAGCTTGGAAAGGTTTTCCTGCAGGAGACAGACAATTTTCAGGGGTGCTCATGGACCCCAGGAGTGATGACGCCAAGGCTCACGATGCAAAGGGGAGCATGAGCCAGGACCAGCCAAGCTGAGCCTGATCTCAGCAGCCCTTTGGGTCTCTCACTCTGCTTTTCTTCTCCTGTAAAGGTGTTGGGGAGCAGAAGCCAAGTGAGAACTGGGTCGCTTTGAGCTCGGGTTGGTGCTTTGGCCACCTCAGCAGCACGACAAAGGCCATCTGTCACCCTGCCCATGTGTGGGACGTCCCTCCTGCCTCCTTGGGCTGGAGGTCTCTTTCTCTCCTGCATTCCCAGCAGTGACGTGGCTTCCCAAGGAAGGGGACAGTGCTGCTGGAGGGCTCTGTCCCCTCCAAGCCTGCCCCTCTCCCCTGTGCCCCACCTGCCCAGCGTCCCTGGGAAATGCCAAGCACAGTTGAGGAGGAAGGAGCTCCCAGCTGCCCTGTGCTCCCTCCATCCCAGTCACTCCCCAGGCTGCAGCCGCCCCTTGTGTACCATCCCCGTGTCCCTGTATCTCCTCAGCCGGCAAAGCCCAGCTCCCCATGCCCAGGATCCTCCCCAGTTCGGGCTGGAGCAGCACTGGCACCACCAGTTCCTGCCCAGAGGTCTCTGCAGCCAGAGCTGGGCCAAGAACTGCAGCTCCAGCCACAGCCATTCCAGCCTGAGATGAGCGGGCACCTCTCCAGGGTGTGGGGTGCTCATCTCTCCATGACATGGTCATCTCCACCTCCCCAGGATGTCGTCATGTCCATCCCTCTGGCACATGGTGACCTTCATCTCTCGATGTCATGGTCACCCCCATCTCTCCATGCTGTGGTCACCCCCATCTCTCCATGGTGTGTCACCTCCATCTCTCCATGGTGTGTCACCTCCATCTCTCCATGGTGTGTCACCCCCATCTCTCCATGCTGTGGTCACCCCCATCTCTCCATGCTGTGATCACCTCCATCTCTCCATGGTGTGTCACCTCCATCTCTCCATGGTGTGTCACCCCCATCTCTCCATGGTGTGTCACCTCCATCTCTCCATGGTGTGGTCACCCCCATCTCTCCATGGTGTGTCACCTCCATCTCTCCATGCTGTGGTCACCCCCATCTCTCCATGGTGTGATCATCTCCATCTCTCCATGGTGTGGTCACCCCCATCTCTCCATGGTGTGATCACCCCCATCTCTCCATGGCCTCCTCTGACCTGGAATGGCCAGGACAGAGCCTGGACGTATCACCCAGCAGGGCACTGCCCTCTGTGCCAAGGATCAGGAGAAGGAATCATCTCACCCAAGTTTTTGGTGTCTTTAGTGAGCTACCAAGGCGTGACCGAGCTGAGCCCTGCTTTGTAAGCCCGCCCACGAGGTCTCTTGACTGCTGTGGTCCCAAATGTGCAGAGGAAAGGACTTGACCCAAACCCCATCATTTTCCAGGGTGGTTTCCCACCAGCCTTGCAGGAAACCCTGCCCTCCCTGGCCTTGCCATTGCCCCAGTGCTGTTCTTCCCCCGCCTGGCTGTTGTCCCCTCTGTCACACGTCGCGACACCCTGCTCAGCCCCACCTTGGTCGTGGCCCTGTGCCCAGACCCTGCCCCTCCTCATCCTACCCTGGGGTTGCTGCATCCCGTCCTCCCCCCACGACCTCCCTCCCTCCCCGTCCCCCTCTGCGCCTGTTTTCCCATTTATCTCCTTTGCCTGGTGAATATACATAAATATGAGCAACTGTGTCTGCCAGTGACCTTACCTGCCCTGACTAAATTCATGTAGTGTCTGTGAAGATAATTCGAAAGCCATAAGAAGATAATAAAAAAGGAAAGATAAAAAAAAAAAAAAAAAAAGAGAGAGAGAGGGGAAAAAAAAAGGAAAAAAAGAAAAGGGCAAGCATTGTGGTTTGTATTCTCTTATCTAACCTTCTGCAGGCCCCGGGTGGGAGTGCAGTCCCTCGCTATTTAAAGGGATGCTGCAGTTGGGAACTGCACGAGGCAGCTGCACACAAGGGAGAGGGATGGCACAGCCACGGGTGCCACCAGAGACAGGGCAGGCCAGGTCCTTGTCCCCTCTGCAGTGCTCATGGTGTCCTTCAGGGTGGGGAAGGGAAATGCTACTGCCACCAAAATCCCCCCCAAAAATAGATATCAGCCTGGCCTAGTTCCTCCCCCTACCCCAATCTAAGGGGGCACCCCAGCAGAGAAGCCCATGGAGGCAGCAAATAGATGTAGGACCCCAGCACGAGCAGCTGCTGCAAAGACCGAGCTTGGAAAGAGAAAAACACATCTCTGGGTGTGATTTGTGTGGGTTTTTTCATCTAAAAATCCCGCTGCAGCTGAAGGCTGGAGAGGGCATCGATTGCAGGGACGGAGGGAATTATCGCAGGCGTCATCGCAGCGGTGTCACCTGGGGGCAGGAGGGCTTGTCAGATAGACAGGAGCCAAAATGATCCAGGGGAACAAAACACGGCCACGAGACCCCCAGGAGATAAACCAGCAGGCTGGGGAGAGAAATCCTGAGATTTCCCCAGCTCCAAGGAAAGCTGCAGTCTCTGAAATCGCTTCCCCACGGAATGAAACCTGTGCTGTTGGAGCCGTGCTGCATCCACGTGCTGGGCCTGGCTGTGCCCGTCGTGCCCTGCTCTTGAAGGCACCAGGCTCACATCAAAACCAACCCGAGCAACCCCCAAATCCCTCAGAGCTTTGCCCAAAATCACTTTGGGTTCTTTCCCCCCTTAGCTTTGTGGCTTTGCCCTGCTGGGATCTAAGCATGATAAGCCAAACCATCACAGAGCTGGGAATAAAAAGCTTTGGAAGAAACCAAAAAAAAAACCCCAAAAAACAAAACAAAACAAACCAGCCCTTAATGTGCAAATAAAATTTGTGGTTAATGGGATGACCACAGCTCTGGGTCTTGGTCTAGCAGTTCTCAGGCCTCAGGAGCAGAGGGATCCTTGCAGGGAGCCAGGTGCTCATCCTTTATGATGAGGCTGAAGCATCCAGAGCTCCTTGGGCAACGACGCGCCCTGGGTGCAGCTTCTCCCTTGGTCTGATCCTGCTGCTGCAAACCCCAAATCCCGGAGGAAGAGGAGCTGGGGTGGGGCACAGAGCTCCCCCTCCTCACCCCTCGCAGCCAGGGCAGCAGGTAGGACCTGGTGGAGAAGGTCCTGACGGGAAAGGGACAGGGCCAGCCCCGGGAGGGAGATGAGGGACACCCAGAGGAGGGACAGGGACAGGTCCCCCCTCCCCGGCGCCCACCCCCCGGGCACGGCGGGGCCTTTCTGCCGCCTTTGTTCGGCAGCTCCGGAGCGGTGTCGCCACAAAGGCGGAGGTGAAAGGGGTTAATTCGGGGGACAGAGGTAGGATGTGAAGATGCAGAGCAGGACAATGGGCCGCCTTCCTCTTTTGTCAGCGCGGCCATTGTGCCGCGTGTGAAAAATGAAATCTGTTTCATTTTCCTCCCAGATGCGATCGGGCGCCTCTATTTAGAAGCCATCAAAAAAAGCAATCCAAGTGCTCCCGGGGTGGGGGGGGACCCGGGGGGGTGCAGGCCTGCCAGACACGGGGGTACCCCACCCCGCTACTGCCTTCATTGGTTTATTTATTTATTTGGCAGCAGTGTACCGCTGCTCTGGATTTAACCCGCTCCCTGCCTCCGGCGCTCGAGAGGCTGGGACAATCCTGGAAGTCAGCAGAGCGAGGTTTGGGGAGCGCCGGGGGCAGGGGTGGCTGCTGGCAGGGGCAGGGCAGGGAGGCCGGGATGAGCCCAGCTCCCAGCTCTCCATGGCCATCCCACTCTGGCTGTCCCACCCTGTCCCCTGCTACATCCCGCAGTGCCCTTCTGGTTTTGCAGCTCCGGAGCAACTGGAATTCAATAATTCCCCTTCATCCTTGCAGGAGCAGATGAAAGTGGAAGGAAACCCAGTCCCGCTGCTCTCATCCCCCTCCTATCTCTCCCCAAACCAATCCCTGGGTTTGCTAGCAACGTGAGAAATTTTCACCTCCAGAGAAGGTGTGAAACTTGGCAGTTTTGTTCCCTCCAAAGGGAATTACAGCCCTTGCAGAATGCAAACAAACAAACAAATGCAAATTAACCAGCAAAAGTACGGGGTTTTTTTCAATACACGTTTTAACCTTTGCCTCAAATTAACAAATCCAGCTGGAAACTCTCGAGTTTTATTTTCTCCCATCCAAATCCACAGCTGTCCCTTGAGATGCCAGTATGGGTGACAGTCACCTGGCAGCAGAGGGGGGATTTGGGTGGTGGGCAGAGCAATCCCTGAACCCCAATCTGTTCCAAGAACCACACCAAAAAAAAAAAAGAAAAAAAAAGAAAAAAAGAAAAACCAGAAGGGAAGGTGGGAAGAGCACAGGCAAAGCAAGGAATGCTGGAGAGGGGAGCTGGAGACGCCATCCTCCTGCTGCTGGGAGCTCACTCCTGCTCAGAGCAGCCAGCTGAGAGCAGATAAACTCATCCGAGCCATGCCAGGGGACACGGCCAGCTCTCTCCTGCGTCCCTCAGGCTGCCCAGACCCTGGGCATGGCCAGGTGTGGACAGGACCATGCTGGTCACCTCTTCTGCACAGCCAGCCCTGGTGTGGTTTGGGACCTTGGCCAGCCAGTGGGTGACGAGGACCAGTCCCCAGAGGGACGCTGGGTTGGGCTCAGCGCTGGTGGCTGCTCTGTGACCAGCAGGTTTGGTAGCCAGGACACTTCCAAAGGTCCTTGCAGGTCTGTAGTCACCACATCAGTGTGGTGATGGGCAGGGAGGAAGGCTCTGTAGGGAGTCCAGGGTTCCTGGGGGATCCTGTCCAGGGATCCTGGGGCAGAGGAGAGGACTCTGCTGCTGCTGGGGCCACTGGGCCTCTCAGCAGCTTCATTCCCACTCGGGGGACACACGTCCTGCTCCTCACCCCATCCCCAAACACCCACCCAGCCACGGAGCCACTGCAGCCACCACAGGCAGAGTCCGGGGCTGGAGGGTGACAAGAGGAGGTGACTCAGATCCGGCTTTGCCCAACCTCCTTCTCCCAGCGACAGCAGGTGGGACTGGAGGGAGGGAGCACAGGTCGGGACCATCCTCCTCCTCTCCTCCTGCCTGGCTCTTTGTGCCAGAGCCGGGCAGATGGGTGTCCCTGCCAGCTCGGTGGCCACAGCCCCCTCCAAGCCCGGCTTCATCTGCCAGCCAGTAACCCCGTGCTCCCCTCCAGCTCCGCATTGTGTCCCCACACGTGTCGCAGCCTTCTGGCAGCCCCGGGCGGGCTCCGTCCCCTCGGCATCCCGGGAGAGGCGGCGGGCGGGACCCCACGGCCGGGGGAAGGCAGGATGGCAACTTGGCGGAGAGGCCGTGGGTGTCAGATCACATAAATCAAGCTCCAGAGCCTTCCTATTTAACACACTCTTCCCCTTCGAGTTGTCAGTGAAACCGTTAATTAATTAGCTAATCCCGCAATGAAGTGGATTCTAAATGGATCTCCCCTCCCTTCCCCCCATTTAGGTAATTACTGCTGAGGGAGCTTTTGTCAGAGTAATTTTCCAGCAGGGACAGCCCCGGCTGGCGGAGGGAGATGAATTTAAAGAGGGGGGAAATCATAATGCGGGGTGCGGAGGCGGGGGTATAAAGGAGGGCTCCTCCCGCAGGGCAGCGCACTTTGGAGCCACAGCGGGGCCAGGACACCTCTGTCCTCTGTCCTGGCCTCTCTCGGCCAAGGAGGTGACCAGCACAGGGCATGGGCAGCACCCACGTGTGCGAGACAGAGGGAAAAGGTCATCCCAGGCTGCTCCAGGCTGCTCCTACGGCGGTGTCCCAGCACCAGCCCAGCTTCTCCTTGCTCACACACGGCCTCCATCTTCTCCCCGCCTCCCCCAGGACACGTCCAGGCTCTGGGCAACATCAGAGTGCTCCATCCAGGGCTACTGAGCGGGCTCTGAGCAGCCTGGTCCCGTGGGAGATGCCCCTGCCCGTGGCAGGAGGGGTGGAACAAGATGAGCTTTAAGGTCCCTTCCAAACCCAAAGCATTCCACGACTTCCTGCTCCCTGCAATGACGGTGGCACAGTCACAGCTGGCTTCCCCCACCAGGTCACACCTGTCTGTCCCCCCAGGTCACACCTGTCCATCCCCCCTCACCCAGCACCTCCCAGCTGCACCTTAACCATGTCCCACTCCAAAGAGCTCCCCACAAGAACCTAGGAACGAAGGAAAAACCCCAAAGCCTCCAAGGGGGTTTCTTTTCCAAGCCAAGCAAGTGGGGATGGGGTTCCCATGGCCCAGCAGAGGAATCAGCCAGGAGGCCTCAGCCCAGCACCTGTTGGGGTGTTTATTTCAGAGTCAAGGCACCAAAATAGCACTGGCACATCAGGAGCAGCACTTCTGCTTCATATCTTGCTCTTCCCATGCCCCTGCATAGCTCCAAGTCCTTTTTTGCTCCTCACTATGTCAAGCAAAGTCTCTGAGTGAAGATTTTTCAAAGGCACGCTGGGTTTTAGATCCTCAGCTTCGCGTCCCCGAGTTGTGCCATGTCCAACAGAGATAGGGCAGGAGTGGTGCCAGCTGCCTGCTGCAGCCCAGCCGCCTTTGAACTGCTGGGCTCTGCTCCAAATCAAAGGATTCTGCTGGAAAATCACAGCTCGCCTCTCATCTGGCTGCAGAGAAAACTCTGGGTGCTGAGAAATCCCCGTGCGGCCACAAAGCTGCAAATCCACCCTCCCCCAGCCCATTCCCGACCTCCAGGCACAAGGGGAGGTCTGAAGGGTGGCAGAAATAGGAGTCTTGGGGCTTTCTCCCTCCCCCTGAAAGTCTCCCTCGAGTATTTCTACGCGCTGAGCTGAGGAAAAAGGGTGAGAGCCCCTTCCAATGCATACCAGAGCTTCCAAGGAGAGTTTGCTCCTCACTACAGGAAAATCTGTTCGCTGGAGGGAGGATGCTCTGATCTAACAGGTGCCTGCAGCCTGTCTGTAGGGCAAACATTCCCAGCCCTTCAAGAGGTTCCCTGAGCAGCCAGCCTGCACCTGGCAAAAGAGTCACATTTTCCCTCCTTTCCCACACACTGATTTCCCCTGGGACACAGAGGGGCACCGTCTCCTTTGGAAGCTCTCTGTATCCTACCAGGCTCCCAGAAAAACCTAATTACTGCCCAAAATGACCTGAGAGAAGCACAGGTGGTGAAGGCAGAAGTCCTCTTTCTGTCTCTGGGGGTACGACCAATGGGGTGGTGCAGCTAAAAGTGTTTTAATAGCCTATTTTCCTAAGGTTCTCCCCAAATAGAGCTGGGGGGGAAACAGGGATGCAGCTCTGCAGATTGTCATGGCTTAGTTCTGCTGGCAGTGCAGGACTTCCCACTCCCATCCTTTCATATGCTTTCTTCTCTTCCAGCTGCCTGCAAAGTCTGGCAGGGGCAGCTCTTGGTTGTTTCTCCTCCCAAGAAATAGATTAAACCTCAGCATTTCACTCCAGAAACCAAAAATAAAATTAGGAATAACATCCCAGGACAGACTAGAGAAATACTGGGGAGGTAGCCTGGGGACAGGACCTGCTCTGGGGCGTTCTGCTCCAGTAGTGGTGAAGACCGCAGAGATGCCTGGGAGGGGATCACGAGGCTCTGCCAAGAGCATGGAAGACCTTTTATAAACGGTCATGGAAAATTTGGGTGTTTTTAGAGTTGAGGCCAGGCCATCTGAGAGGCTGAGCAGGACGCATTGGGGTGCTGGCTCAGCTTCGGGGTGTAAAATCAAAAGCTAAAACAAGGCAAGGGCTTAGCACTGCACTCCAGGGCTGCTGTCGTGGGCAGCAGCCGGGATGAGATGGTGTGAGGGGCCCCGCTGATTCCCGATGGGAAACCAAACCCAAAACCTCACCCAAAACCCCTCAGCTGGGCCAAGCCACCCCTGCACCAGCAGTGCTTCTGTGGGAGGATTGCTCCCACCAGGACAGCAGGAGGAGAGTGAAACCCAGCCCAGCCCAGCTGTTCTCCGTCCTTCAGCCCCAGTGCCAGAGGCTGGGACCGGTTTTAATCCGCACCTCCCCTCCCTGTCCGGCCAGAACCGAGGGCACTCGGCTGGACAGTGAACACCCAGGGCTGAACCCGGAGGGGCATTCGGAGCCAGCAGAGAGGCAGAGCAGCCGGGAGCTGCCCTGTGGCATCGCCGCCGTGCCCACCCCGCTGTCCGTCCCTCGGTGCCACCGCTGTCCCTCCGCGCCGGCTCCCCGGTGAATCAGCGCTGACAGCCCCGGCGGCTCCTGCCCCGCTCCCGGGCAGCTGTCGCGGGCAGAGGTCCAAGGTCAGCTAAGTGTTTAATGGGCCTCCTGCGAGGAGCTGCCATGAGAGGCGGGCGGCAGAGGAGGCGGGAAGGGAGCATATGTCACCGCCTGGGCTCCGGGGCTGGTTTCAGTGACACGGGGATGCTTCCCGTGCTTTGCTTTCCCGAAGCCATCTCCCTTGCCAGCAGCGCGGCAGGGACTGCTGTGGCCTTTAGCAGCCCTGTGCCTGTGCCTGGAGCGCGGTGACAGCCAGCTGAGGGCCCGGGGCGGGAGGTCCTGCCAGGACAAAGGAGCTGCTGCTCTCCAAACAGCTGCGAGCAACACCGCATTGCAAAGCAAACCCAGATCACGTCTGGTGCTGGCTCTGATTGGTGTCTCCCTGTGCTAACTCAGCCCCGAGGCTGAGCCGGAGAAGGGAAATGTCTGTGCACGTTTACAGCACTGTGGTCAGGAGAAACACAGCGAAAACACAGTACCTGGAGCATCAGGGTCCTTCACGTCCCTTGTCCAAGCGCAGCTGGAGCCAGGCAGCCCTGACACCTCACCGCGGTGCTGGGGCACTGGGAAACCACGTTCCCAAGCCACGAACAGCAATTAATGACCATCTAGTTTGATAGTTGGACTTGATGAGCTTACAGGGCTTTTCCAACCCTGATGATTCGCTGGTTTCAGCAGAATAGCCTCACTGCCATCCCAAAATGCAAAGGATGTTACACTCTGACTCAAATTCAACATTTTGAAGTTGCTGAAGCATTTTGGTGTCTGAGTAAGTACACTGACCTCTTCATTACCATAATTATTACACCCTATGGTGCCTCTACAGAGCTGCTGGTGACTCTTCTGCATAAAACAATGTCTGGATGAATTTGGTGATTTCAGGTTGATTTCCTGTGTGTGGCAGTTTGATAACTTCAAACAGCCACTCTTTCACCAGGAACCTTCCAGTCAAGTGAGAAAACCTCTTCCCCCTGCTGCAGCCAAAGGCTCAGGGCCACGTCCTTACAAGGGTTACAAACAATCATCCAAATAAAGAAAGGGCTTCTGAGCCCGATCAGAGCTGAAGTCCCACCCACTCTTCTGCAGACCCTCTTGGCTTCCTGCAAAGGGAAGAAGAGCCACCTCTGCCTCTGTCCCACACCAGCTTTGCCTCCTCCATCCTGCATAACCTGGCTCATGACCCTTCTCACGGCCAAACCCACACGGACGTGCCAGCTGCCTGGAGCCTGTTACCTGGGCATGGGTGACATCCCAGGAAAACACTGTCCAGGCTTGTGTTTTCCCACGTTTCTGAGGGGTGGCAGCAGAGGAGAGCTCGGCTGCAGGGCAGGCTGCCCCATCCCCTGCCCACCGTGTGCACCTCAGCCTGCTGTCACACAGCCCCCGGATTTCGGGGGGTGGAAAGGAAGCACGGGGGGTGTGGGGAGAGCAGAGGGCTGGTGCTGAGCTGCACGGCTGGGGGTGAAGCAGGGGGGCAGAGGAGGCCTTTGGGGACGTGGGATGCGAGGTTTGCTTTTGCAGACTGAATCAAACGTTGGGAAGCTGGTGAATTAGCTCTGTTTGCTGAGCAAACGCTGCCAGGGAGGGATAGGCAGAGCAAGAGTGTTTAAGCACACAGTCCTTTATTTGCTAGCAAACATCTCCAGCTCCTCCTCTCCCTCCCCGGCTCCTCTGCACGCCTTCCCCAGCTTGTGCTCCAAAGAGGCTGGCTGATGCCTTCCAGGAGGAGGAGGAGAGGGCAGATCCCCATGGGAGCAGCATTTTCTTTCACCAAGGCACCAGAGCAGCCAAGAGGAGAGTGGTGGCTTGTGGTTGGAATGTTTTGTTCTAAATAAATTATTAAATACACTCACGTTCAGCATCGCTTCTTGGGGCTGTGTCTTCCACCTGAGGCCAGGGCTGCGCCCTGGGTGGAGACACTGAGGGTGCTGCAGGATGCCAGGCACACCGCAGGGGCTTGGGTGAAGCTGGCACTGCTGCAGACTTGGGGCTCAGCTGCAGAGCAGAACTGCTCCTTGACGGTCGAGACTGGATGGGCATTTTTGGCCTCCATTGGCCCTTTGGGTTCTGATGCTGATCTCAAATCCCTCTCCCAGCTGCAGTTCCATTGATCTGGAAGAAGGAACCGAGCCTGTCCTGGAGCTGCTGTGGGGATATGCCCTGGTGCCTCGGCTGGAAGCAGCTGTGCCAAACTGAGGTGCCAGGTCCCCTGCTGTGCTGGGCCCATGTCCGGGTGCAAGATGAGAAATGTCATCTCTCTGTCACTGGGACTGGCAGGTGAGGGTGGAGCTGCTAAAGGAGAATCTGGAGGAAGAGGTGAAGGCAGCAGAGGGTTGAATTCTACCTCACAGCCAGCGGTTCATCAGCCCTCAGCTCACAGGGAGCTGCCAAAATTGTTTTCTCTGGAGATGTTCATCATTTCATCTGGCCTGGAGTGCCTGCACACTGAGTGTGATCTTGGCCCATCCCTGCCTGGGCACCAGCAGCCCCTCATTGTGTGCACAGCACTGAGCCTGCACCTGGCGGGTGAGCAGCAGCACGGGGAGCTCCAGAGTGACCCTCAGCACAGCCCTGCCACACATCGCTCCTGCTGCCTGGGGCTCCTGATGGGTTTTCCTCAGGGAAGAGGAGAAAAGATGGAACCTCTGCTGTCCCTCCCTTTCTGGCTCCTAAGCCAGCCTGGACACATCTCTGGAAATTCTGGCTGGAGAACTGGGCTGCCCGCCCACCCTGAGATTGCTCCCAGTTACCTGTTGATGACCCACATCCCTCTGCTCCTGGGAGTTCCTAAACCTCCTCCCACATTCCTCAGGCCTCCCCACCGTGCTCCGGGCTGCTCCAGCCCTGGGCCAACAAACACACGGCACAAATCATCCTGCAGCTCCTGCAAAAATGCTGGAGCCCATTGCCACCTCCATTCATAAAACATTCCTCCCCCCCACCAGCAACTGCTGGACCAGCTTTTATGGAACAATCTTAATGTTCATTCACCCTTTGAAGGCCAGGTGCTTGGACAGCAGCTGTGCTCCACACGCTGCTGCCTGAATTACTCCTGGCTGGCAACGTGCGAATCATTCATTATTAAACTGCTCATGTGCTCGGCCTGAGGCTTAATCCAATGCCACCACCGTGGATACAGGAGCAATCCAGCCATCTGGAAAAGCAGGAACACCCTCTGTGCCTGCCTCTGGCAGCTGTGGCACTGCCCTTCCTGGTGGTGGTGGTGGTGGTGGTGGCAGCTTTGACGTGCCTCCAAGGGAAAGCTGTGCCCTGGCACCTCCCGTGGCACCCCAGAGGAGGGGGATTAGAAATGGAAATACAGAAAATGAGGCTTTCTCGAGGTGTAGATTGTTGGTGGTGACAAGTGCTCACTGCAGAAGTGGAGCAGTGCTGGTTTACACTGCCCGGCAGCTCGGTCCAGCGCTGGGAGCTTTGTCTGGGATTAGTGGGAGAAATTGCTGGGGAGGGGAAGAGCCTCATTACCTTGTCCTGGCTAATGCCTTGCTTTTCTCTGGTGCACGTTGTTGTTAGGAGCTGGATCTAATTAGTCATTGCAGGAGATGCCTCGGCTTCTCCCGTTCCCTCCTGCTCCGAGGGGAAGGGGGGAGGAGTTAATCCAGGCCGACGTGGGAACAAACCCTCTTGTGAAAGCAGGTCCTGATCCCACCATTTGCTCTGCAAAGGAGCGCGTGCCCAGGCACAGCAAAGCATCCCCGGAGGCTTGGACAGCGCACCTGAGCTCCCTCAGCAAAAACCACCCAGCAGCAGCCACCTCACCCCGACTGAGGAGGCAAAAAGGAGCAGGGAGCAGAACCTTCCCTGTGCCCCATCCCTGCTCAGGGCGGGGGAACAGGCAGCAGGAAGCCTCTGATCCCCAGGCAAAGGGCAGCTCCAAGCAGCATCCTACAAGAGCCCCAGACACATCCAGGGCGTGAGCCAGGCTCTAGCCTGTCACTGTTGTATCGAACAATCAGACTCCAGGCTGATCTGAAGGCAATGAGCTCTTTACTGCAAAAATGTTCGTCTTTTTATAGGATACATCACACAAACATAGACTATTGGTGAAGATCATTAACACCCTCCTAAAGCTACTGGTGAATTGTGAATAACAACTGAGTTCCAACCTCCTTATGGAAATGACCAGGTGCCAGTGTGTTTACATTCTTGTATTTTGCCGTTCTCAGAACAGTCCTAGAAGAACCATGAGAAAAAGTTTATCTCTGCACCAAAGATTGCAGCAAATATGCCTGAGCTTTCTCTGTCAGGCTTCTGACAGTATCCACACTACCCAGGGGCAGGGGAGGAGCTGCCTACAAAAGGCCCATGGTCCATCCAGGAGGAGGAACCAGAGACAGGCTGACCTACAACACGGTCCAGGGAGGGAACAAAGGCACCCTTCAGTGGAGCTCCTGGGCCATGGGCACAGGTGGGTGATGCTGATGCTTTGGATTTTAACTTTCATCATTTTCAAACCCTGCAGTGCTCAGTGTGTAACTCTGAAGTGTCTTGTAGTCTGTGAGCTGCTGTTCTCTCATGTTAAAATAGACATAAAGCCTCTCCAAGCCTGCTCTGCAAGGACACCCAGAGTGTCCTGGGCCCAAAATGTGTAAAACCAACATCTTGAGAAGGGGAGGTAAGCTGAGGAAATGCCATCATTAGCTAAAATTTTAATTGGTGAATTGATGTTGAGATGCAAATGGCCCAAAGCTATAAAGGTGTGAAGAACTCGTGACTCGGGGTCCATCTTGGGGTCCAGTGTGAGAGCAGCCTCTGGCTCCCCAGGGTGTGCCTTTGAAGGCCTTTAAATAAATATCCACCTTTATTCCCTTACTCCTGTCTAGGCTCTGTTTCTAGGGAGCCACTTCAGGCATGAACGCCGCTGAGGCTGCTTAGGGCAAGGAAGGGCAGGCAGCGCTCTCAGGGCCCTGACCAGGTTCATCTCTACACCCCCATTCCCTTCCCAATAAAGGTGTGACCCCCACCATGAGATTTTCTAATTTAGGTACCTGGCCTTGACCCCTTCTCTTTTCCTGCAGTGCAAGACATGGAAGGGGATTGGTGTTTCAGTGCAGGGGGCTTGGCTTGCAGATGGAGCTCCAGGCCTGCCCTGGAGCCCATGGTGAGAGGGGCACGTGGAGCTGGTGCTCTGCAGGTACCCCTGGTTTCTCCAGTGGGGGACAGGGCTGTTTGCAGGATCCCAGCCTCACTGACCATGGTGATCGCTCCAGCTCTCTCTACCCAAGCCACTGTGTCTCTCACTGAGTTTATTAGCTGGCTGGGACTAATTAGCTAAAAAGCCTGACTCCATTCAGTGTTGGAGCCATGTCTCCAGGCTGAGCTGTTCAGCTGAGCTGTTGTCACTGTCACTGCTGTGCTTTAACTCACACAGCTGCTGAGCACTGCCTGTTCAGCTCAGAATCTCGTGCTGGTGGTGGTGGTCAGTGCTCAAACAGCCCAAGGAGCTCCTCCCTGGGAGGATGGCTTTGATTCAGTGCAATGTATTCAGCATTACAGGCAAGCCCAAGGCTCTGATTTACTCCGAGGTCAAAAGGTGGGACAGCAGAAGAGGAAGGAATTTATCACCTCCTGCTGCAGAACCAGCACTGGGAAATCTCTCCCTGTGCTCCATCAGCTGCAGTGCACAGCTGGACATAAAGGCACATCTCCCTTTCTGTACTGGAGCAATGACCTCCAGGACCAGGGCACAGCAGACACGTGTTTTGGTGGCCTGTCTAACACCTTTGCAGGTCATGGAATCGTGGAATCATGGAACGGTTTGGGTTGGAACAGATCTTAAAGCTCATCCATTTCCAAACTCCCACCATGGACAGGGAGTTTCTCTCTCCCACTAGAGCAGGTTGCTCAGAGCCCCATCCAGCCTGGCCTTGTCAGTCTGCTCTTCCTCCTCTCCCTGGGCCTTCTCCAGGCTTTCCTGGTGCTTCCATCAGTCCCAGCTTCGCAGGCAGAGCTGGAAGCAGGGAGCAGTGATTGGAGGGTGAGCAGGCACATGGCAGCTCAGAGAATGGCTCCACTGACACCGGGTTTGGTCCAGATGTTTTTTGCTGCTGCCTGGCTGTCTGCAGATCTAGTGCCAGTTTAGAGCATTTTTTTTCATCAGACTCAAGTACAACTCAGAGAGAAACCAACAGGGAGTGGGTTGTACATCCCACTGTCCCTGGAAACCAGGGCAGGGGCTCACCCCCACTGGTGGATGTGTTAATCCCTTCTCCTTTTCCAGGCTTTCTGTCTCCAGGAGATCCAGCTGGGTCTGGCCCATGCTGGCAGCAGGAGCAGCCACCATCCCTGAGCAGGGCAGGATGGGGGACTGCTCCTTCTGCAGCGAGCTCAGCAAGGGCACTTCTCTTATCAGCCACTGAAGGCTGATAACCAGCGACCTCCATCAGTTGTGAGATCTTGGAGATCACACCTGAGGCTTCCCGTGGATAAACCCCTGTGGGGTGAAGAGGTGAATTCCAGCAGATTCAATCTGTTTGCTGTTCTTGTTTCCAGCCGTGAAGCTGAGCAGCTGCCTGAGCTTCTGGGACTAAGTCCTGGGCAAATGAGCCCTCCTGATCCCAGAGGGTTGGTGCCTGAGAACCTGGGCGGGTTTTCCCAGCCCGGAGCTGACAGCGCCTTCCCTGAGCTTTGCAGAGGGTGGTTCACAGCCTGCTGCTCAGAGACGTCCTCCCTGCAGGCAAATCTCTCCTGGCTGCATGTGGGAGAACACCAACCTCTTCCCCGGTGTGCATTGGCTGGAGGGGCCCCTGCTCCGCTGGCCTTTGCACCTGTGCAGGTGCAGCCACCCCAGGTGTGTGCTGGAGTCTCCAGCCCACCCTGGTGTCCTGGGGACGCTTTCCAGCTCCAGCAGCCCTTGGACGGCCCTTGGGTGTGAGATCCGTCTGCATCCCCAAGGCTGGCTGGCTCCTCAGCCCGTCCCTCCTGCAGGGCTTTGCCATGTTCCCTGCATCAGGAGCTGAACAGACCACGGATAAAGCTTCCTGGGGTCAAATCCCACATCAAAAAAAGTCAAGGAGAGCCCCCCAAAGCCCTGCAGGGTGGCTCAGGTGTGTCCAGATGGACGCACACACACACTGCTCCCCATCTCCTCTCCCTCCTCCTGCTCCTTCTCCCTCTTTCATCCTCCTGAAAGGAAACCTGATGGTTTCTGGGCTTTGTTGGTGGTTAGGAGGACACTGGATAAAGAGTCTGAGAAAGTGAAAGAGGGTGCACCGGGCTGCGGGAGGAGAAGGAGGGCAGAGCAGGAGAAGGAGGGATTCTCGGTATCTACAAGGGAATTAAGGCGCTTTTACCAGAGTGAAGAAATCAGCTAAAGAATGGCAGGCGAACAAAAGCAGCAAGGCTATGGACAAGTCGCTCTGAATAGATCCAGATCCCCTTAAATTTGTAACACCCCCTACACACTTCTTTTTTCCCCTTCCCCCCCTTAAGCCTTTGCTCCTCACTCCTTCCAAGAACAAATGCAGAGCAAGGGGAAAGAGTAAAAAAAAAAAAAAAACCCACCCCACCACAAGGGAGGGGAGGAGTGGAAGAAAGCTAAAAAAAAAAAAATCAAATAAAATAAAAGGTAATCCTCAGCCACTTTGCCCCTCTGGGGGCTGCTCTGGGCCAGATTAAAGGTCCGGTGTGAAACCATTCTGCTATTCAGATGCGATAAGCAGGATTTACAAGCAAAGAGAAAGAGAGAAAAGAATGGGCGAGAGGAGAAAAGGAGAATTATTTGTGTCTCTTAATACTTGTTAAGCACTTCTCTTTTGCTAGACCAGACAAGACACAGCTATGCTCAAAGTCCACGCACAATCCCGCCCGCTTGTCCAACACCCCCCTCTCCCTCCCTCCTCGCCCTCCACTTTCTTTGCTCTCCCCCCTACCCCCCTCCAAAGCAAGCAGGCAACACTTTGTTGCTACTGAGCTGAAATTGGTCTCCTCTCCGAGCGGCACACAAAGAGAATGGCAATTAACCTTCCTGTTCCCTGGTGACAGCGATCTAATCAGGGCCGCGGCCGGGCTCTGCCAGCGCCTCCGAGGCGGCAGCGGCAGCACCAGCAGCAGCAGCACCACCACCACCACCACCACCACCAGCAGCAGCAGCAGCAGCAGCAGCAGCAGCAGGAGCCGCCTCCGTGCGGGGCGGGGGCTGCGGGGCACGGGCCGGGCGCTCCCTGCGCTGCCAGCCTGCATCCCTCCGGGCTCGGCTGGGAAAACAAGCAGCCAGCCCTCGGTGGCTGCTGTGGGTGTGACTCGGGAGCTCCCAGCTCCCTGAGAAATACGGCGCGGACCTGCTGGAGCAGGTGCAGAGGAGGCCACGAAGGTGCTCCAAAGGCTGGAGCAACTCCCGCAGGAAAAATTCCGACGGAGCTGGGGTTGTTCAGCCCGGAGAAGAAAAAGAGACCTCAGAGCCCTTCCCGTGCCTGAAGGGGCTCCAAGAGAGCTGGGGACAAACTTCTCGTCAGGGTCTACAGCAACAGGACAAGGGGTGATGGTTTTAAACTAAAAGAGGGGAGATTCAGGGGAGATATGAGGAAGAATTTTTTTTATGCTGGGGGTGATGAAACGCTGGAGTGGTGGTGGGTGCTCCATCCCTGGAAACACCCAAGGTCATGTTAGATGGGGCTCTCAGCAGCCTGATGGTTGACCTAGGTGGCCTTCAGAGGACACTTCCAACCCAAACCATTCCTTGATTCCATGAAATTCTGGCCCCGTGCAGACCTGGCCCGGGTTGCCCTAATTGCTGGTGGCCCACTGAAGGCAGAGGCAGCAGCAGCACGAGGCTACAAAGGCGCTGCAGGAGGGTCTGGGGGTGCCCTGGTGGAGCCCCCAGGTAGAGCCAGGACCATCCTGTGGAGCTGAATGGTCCTGGTGGTCCTTGGGTCCAAAACTGGAGTGTTTGGCCTCTCCTCAACGATGCTGCTCGTGGGAGATTAATCAACCCTCGCTGCTTCTTCATGTTCCAGGAACTGGATGATGGGAGAACGATCCCCGCGGGAGGAAGGAGGGAAAGGCCAGCCCAGCCTCCCGTCACCAGCACTCTTCTCTGGATGAGGAAGGCACTTGTGGTGCTTCACAGGCAAGAACTACACACTGAGACCTGCAAAAAGAATCCTTGGGTTTAAAACTTCTATAGAAGCTTTTTCCTTGCCTTTCCTTTTTTTAAATTTTTTTTTTAAGTGGAAAATAGGGTTGTTCGAAAAGCCACAACTATCCTTTACAAAAGAACCACTATTCACCAGTGACACTTTTCAGCAATACTCCTCCACTCCGTATTTTTCCATTTTTGTGAGGACTGGGGATGGGGAACAGCCAGTGCATTACTAAAACACCAAGATGTAAGTGCTGGGTTTCTGCTCCATTTGAGGGAGAAATCATGAACCTCCTGAAGGTCAGTCAAAAATGGAGAAATGTTTACTTTTCTTTTTTTAAACCTCTGAAAAATCCCGCTGCTGACCAGTTCTCTGATTGTGACAATGAATGAGGCAGAGGTCTCAGAATCAGCCTTTTGCTTTCTGATAAGCGTTACCTGAGATCCCAGCAATGCAGGAAAACGACAGTGAATTGTCCTCTTGCAGATAAAAAAAAACAAAACAAAACAAAACCAAAAACAAACCCCAAAACCACCAAACAACAAAACAAAAAAACAAACAAACAAAAAACCCACCAACCAAACAAACAAAAAAAAACCCCAAACTCAATTCAGGTTTTTTTTCTTCTTTTGTTAGTTCTAAGAAAAAAAAAAATCTTGAAACTGTTGCTAAAGCAGTGAAAATTCACCTCTCCCTCATATGTTAGAATTAAATTTTCCTTTAGTGGCCAAGCAGAAGACCTGTACCTCCAGCTTGAGGGCAACCTAATGGGAGACGCATATTCCATCTTGGAGATTTGGCATCATTGCCCATCCCACCCACACAGGAATCCTCATCCATAAAAACCAATCCCTGATAACGTTTGTAGTGCGGAGCTTAAACTTTGGAGCCTTCTGGTGGCGAGGGCTCTTCTGTTTGTGCTCTCCGGGGCCTGGCAGTGACAGCTGTAACCCAAAAAAGTGCCAGCACCAGGAGCTGCCTGAGTCGCTCCGAGGCCTCCCTGCTGCCCTGGAGCCTGCAGGAGCGGGGTGGGTTGAGGGAATCCTCCTCCTGAGCTCACCTGGGACCGAGCATTGGGAAGGTGATCACATCTCTGCCCCGCAGCGCTTCGGGGGATGATGGCACCCACCTCCGAGAGATAGGCACCAGCATCTCTATTGCACCTAAGGAGGGGCGTAATCGGGCCTAAATTGATGCAAACAGAGGCAATTAAAGCAAAACTCGGCCCCCTCTGGGACGCCGGGGCGCGCCTTGCTTTGAACTCATAACCACAACAAAAAATAGCCATTACAGGGCAGGATGGCAGCGCTCCCCTCCAGCCAGGTTAAGCTATCGGGGGGGATGCCCAACCCTCCCCCGCGGGCTCTCGGGGCGAGCAGGGGCCGTTCAGCACCATGGCCAGCGGCGGGGCCCTTCCCTGCCCTCTCCCTGCCCGTTCCTTGCCCCTTCCCGGCCCTCTCCCTGCCCGTTCCTTGCCCATTCCCGGCCCTCTCCCTGCCCGTTCCTAGCCCCTTCCATGCCCTCTCCCTGCCCATTCCCTTCCCTCTCCCTGCCCTCTCCCTGCCCATTTCCTCCCCTCTTCCATTCCCGGCCCTCTCCCTGCCCGTTCCTTATCCTTTCCTTGCCCTCTCCCTGCCCGTTCCCTGCCCTCTCCCTGCCCGCTCTTTACCCTCTCCCTTCCCTCTCCCTGCCCTCTCCCGTTCCCTGCCCCATTCCCTGCCCGTTCCCTGCCCGCAGACCCCAGGGCTGCCCACCAGGGTTGCTGCTCCTCCCGCTCCGCACCGAGCCCGCAGCACTCCCAGCACGGCTCCCGCGGTGTTCCCTCCCTGCAAGGAGCGGCTGAGGTCACTTGGATGGTTCTGCCTGGAGGAAACCAAGGGGACACTCATGGGGGGCTGCAGCTTCCTCAGGGGGGACAGGACCAGCTCCGATCCCTGCTCCCTGCGGCCGGGAGCAGGACCCAGGGAGCGGCTGGAGCTGTGCCAGGGCAGGTTGGGGTTGGATACCAGGAGAAGGTTCTTCCTCCAGAGGGTGCTGGGCACTGCCCAGGCTCCCCAGGGAATGGGCACTGCCCCGAGGCTGCCAGAGCTCCAGGAGCGTTTGGGTACCGCTCCCAGGGATTCTGGGGGTGGATCACAGGGTGGGAGTGCTGCGGTGTCGGGGCAGGGCCGGGGGTTGGGCTCCACGATCCTTGCGGGGCCCTTCCCACTCGGGATGTTCCGTGGTGCTGTGATTCCCGCACCCCATCGCAGCGCCATGGCAAGGGCTCAGTGCACGCTGCTTTCCGAGGATGTTTCTCCATCCTGGCCTAGGAGGGGACTGGATGGATCCCCAGATCTCCAGATCAATGGCTGAGGCTGGGAGGGAGCACTGGAGGTCCCCTACCCACCCTCCCTTCCCACTCAGAGTCCCCTGAGCACCTCGCTCGGGATTGTGTCCGCAGAAGGAGACTCCACAAACCTCTCTGGAGCACCTGAGGGAACTCCGAGGGAATTCTCCCCAACGATCGGGTGGAACCCGCTGGGTTTGGGTTTCTGCACCACCGAGCAGAGCCTGGTCCATCCTCTTGTCACCCCCGCCTCAGGCAGTGACAGACACCCATCCACAGGGTCCCCTCCCAGCCTTCCCCGCTCCAGGGTGGGATCAGCACTGCTCTGTGTGGAGAGCAAACAAGAAGCATCAATTAGCAGTAATTACCACCCCCTCCCCATAACTTAAGAGGCTAATATTAGCCTTCATTTTTAAGAAAGGTAATTTGACGACCATAAATTACAATTATAAAAACTTCATTAGAGTCGGTAGCAATCCATCCACCATTGTTCTAATTACACACTGTAGGAGTAATGAATGCTAATGGTTTAATGTACAATAATTACCACAATTGAAAAATAATAATAATACAGAACAACCTCGGTTATCCAAATGTCATGGGGGACGTGGAATGGGTTGGGGTAATCGTGGTTTCAGATAATTGAGGGGCTCTTCAGCGTGATTAATAGGTGATGTGACCTCTGGGTGGGGAATGAGGAGTTTTAAATGAATGCAGCCTGGTCAAGTGAGGGAAGGCACCGTGCAGGGAGGAAAAATCAGGCATCTTCTGTCTTAGCTTGGAATTTCACTGGACATTTTCGACCTGAAGTAAATTTATTGGGTTTGCAACTGAACCGTGCCACCTCCTGATGATTTCTGGGCGTGGTTGGCAGGGTTTAAAGCAGAAATACGGGACCGTGTTGGAAATGATGGGCAGAGCACAATTCCAGCCCCTCGCAGCACAGAGACCACGCTGGGTGTCCGCTTTTGCAGGAGGGATGGGGCTCCAGGAGGTCTGAAATCCAAGCCTTTGTCCAAAGCAAGGCCAACATTGCATTCAGACCGGGTTTTTCAGGCATTTGTCTTGAACCTCCGAGGATGGGGATCCCACAGTTTCCTTTGTCCCCTATTCCACTGCTCATTTCTCCTCACGGTGGATTTTATTTCCTTATGGCCCATCAGATGCTCTTGGAGCAGTCCAGGCTTAGGCATCAATTCCCACAAACCTGTAGCCAGCCCTGGTTTTGTAAAACATCCCTGAAGGAAGATCCCATCCATGTCCCAGGGACTGATTAGGAACAATGAATTCTTGATACGCTTCCTCTTTAATAGCATCCTAATTTATAAAAATGCAGATAATATATCAATGGAAATTAACTTCACACTTTCCTTACCCTGGCAGGTTGAGCTGCAGGTGAGTGCAATGTAATTAAGAAATTAAAAGGTAATTTCCACATATGCTTTCTGCTAATCTAACTCGGCAATCATTTAATTTACAGCAGAGGGACTGGCAAGGAGGGGAGCCAAAATAAATAAGATAATAGTGGGTTTAATCGCTCGGTGGAATGGAGAAGGAGTCGAGAGGTGTCTGTGTGGAGCCACAGGGAGAGGTGAGGTGACCTCTCCAGTTCTACTGATTGAGAGCCAGGCTTGCTTTTAATTTCACTTCCAAGAGTTCAAACTTTGAGCCACCTAAGTTTTCTGATTTCTAAAATAACTTTTAAGACAGTTAGCTTTACATTTCCTCTCAACCTGTTCTGTATCCTGCAATTAATTTTTTCCACGGCACCTGACAATTTTGACTTCAAGATCTCCACGGAAGAGTAAATTTATTTTTTTTCTGGATCGCTGCATCCTTTCCCATTCCCAGCAGCTGAGGGGTACGGAGCAGTTAACAAGGAGCGCCTTTGCACTGGGTAACCCCCTGGGGAAACTGAGGCACGGGCTGACCAAAAGCATTTCCTCAGAGGCTTCAGCCCCCAGCGCTGCTCGCAACCAGCGCTTTCCCTCGCTGGCCCCTCCGTGCCGCACCTCCCTGTGCCCGGGGAGGATGCGGGGATGCAGGGGAGAGGATTTGGCCTGGAACACCTGGAGCCATGCATGCCAGAGCCGCCTCAATGGAGGCAGCAGCTCCAGCCCCGGGGCCTCAGCAGGGGATGCTCCTCATGCAACTCCAGCTTTTTGTTCCCAAACCTGAGCTGGGCGGGGGGGG
>WEKY01060559.1:1100486-1122721 GCA_013390045.1 Picathartes gymnocephalus | reverse complement strand
GGGAGCTCCTTCCCACCCCCCTGCTTGAGCCCGTCCCCTCCTCCACCCCCTGCGCCCCTCCGTGCAGAGGCTGAGCTGCTTCCTCTCATTCCCTGGGGTCCCAGAAGCATTCATATGGGAGCTTAATCCTCCCGAGGTGTGGGGACATGGGATTAGCAGCAGTCCTGGGGAGATGGGGCCCAGTTCCCCCCCCAGCAGTCAGCAATGCTCCATCGTCCCACCCAGACCCTCCTGGAGGCCCTGTCCTTGGGACAGCAGGACAGCAAGGAGCTGTGCCTGGGCGCCAGGAGGGCTTTGGTGGCTGCTGTGCCACCCCCCAAGTGGGGCTGCATTATCCCCTCTCAATAATTTATCTGACGAGTTGCAGCCTGCTTTTGCCGAATGAATTATTCCCAAAGCAGAGGGAGGTTATATTTGTACTCTTCAAGCAGCTCTAGGAATGGTCAAATAATATTTGCCCAGCAAATTGTTAAACGGCAATTCCTGTCACTCACCGAGTAAATTATTCACTGAGCACTTGTTTACCTGGGGCTGGGGCTCCCTGCCTACCCTGTGCCCCGTCCTGTGCCCCGTCCTGTGCCCCGTCCTGTGCCCCGTCCTGTGCCCTGTCCTGTGCCCTGCCTGTGCCAGGAGCAGGAGGGCACCTGAGCAAACAGGGAAAAGTGTGCACGTCTGCCTGAGCCCCTGAAACCTGGCCAGGGCCTGTGCTTCCTTAGGAACAGGGGTGGGAAAAAGCTCCAGGGAAGCATGTCTGCAACTGGACAACACCTTCAATGCCCCTTCTGTTCCATAGCCCTTTTCTCTCCCTTCCCTTCCCTTCCCTTCCCTTCCCTTCCCTTCCCTTCCCTTTTCCCCTTAACTTCCAATTTCCCCCTTTCCTCCTGTTCCCCTCTTCCCCCTCCATTTGCCCATTTTCCCCTTCCCTTCCATTTCCCCCTTCCCTCCTTTTCCCTTCCCTCTCTCTTCCCTACACACACAAATTCCCAGAGCAGCCGGGCTCCGTGCGGGCTCCATTTCTCTCTGTATTTCCCCAGGCATGGACTGGGGCAGCCTGGGCTCTCCAGCCAGTAATTCACAGATTGGAAAATGTTCCAGGGCAGGGCTGAGGAGGGAGAGGCAGGAGCGGGGAGCCGAGGGGAGGGCGAGCCGGGAGGGATGAGATGGGAGTTCTCAAACTGCGAGCCCTAATACCAAGCATGTGGCCATATATTATTTTAATAAAGCCGGCACATCCTGCGCTCACGACAGCTGCTGTTCCCTTTCTCTCATCCTGTGAATCTCATTTATTCCTCATTAGCAAAATCACCTGTTTGTCAAATAGGGACAGAGCTGTAAGACATTAAATGGTGCGAGGGCTGCCGGGGCCTGGGGAGCGCGGGGAAGAGCGGGAGGAGGAGATCCTGTGCACAGATTGAAGCCAGCACTGCACGAGGATCTCTTGAAGGTTGAGATGGAAATGAGGATTTGGGCAAGCGAATTATCCAGCAGCTTCAAGCACTCTCATTTTGTTCTCAGCATCCTGGGGAACGATGCACCTGTGTGCACGGGGGTTCAGCTGCACCCACCCCGTGCTCACCCATCACCTCTTGAGCAGCAAACAATTTAAATCCCTGCTCACCCACCAGCAAACAATTTTCCCTTTTGGAAGAGGTCAGGAATAAAATTTCTGAATCACCATTATTGGTTTGGGTTTTCTCCAAATTGAGCAAAGGCGTTGGTGGGACCAACCTGTTCTCTCTGAGAACCGGGGTTTTGATGAATCAGGATTTTCCAGTAACATTAGAAAAAAAAGTCCCTGGCCTGCACTCAATTAAGTGTCTGTCTCCCCCTCCAGCCTGGCAATGGAGCCTTTTTCTGCTGGTTTTGCAGCTTACTCGCTACTTTTCCTAATGCCAGCCCCAGCTTTTCGCTTTATCAGTTGAGTGACATGAGGAGAAACAGCTGGCTGCAAACCAAGCTTTCTGGTTTGCTGAAATTCTCCCTGTTTTGGGGAGATTCGGAGGTTTTGGTTCAAACTGGATCCCACCCAACCATGTGTGTGGGAAAGATACAGCAGGAAACTTGGGGAGAACAGGAAGATCCCAGATCCCAGCCCTCCTGCAAGGTTTGGGTGTTCCTCGTGCCTCCTTGCCAAATGCCAGGGGAAGGACCCAGACAGGGGCTCTGCTGACTGCAGCCTCTTCAGGAAAGCCTGAAACTCCACATTTTTCCCAGGAGGCTCTGTTGCATTTTGGGGAACTCCAGCTGGCGTGGGAGGGTTTGATGCACTGAGACGGAGCTCAGGGATGTGCCGTGGGAAGCTGTGACCTGCTCTGCGGCCAAGGGCTGCCCAGGGGGACCCCTGCTAACTCCAGCCCCCTGTCCCCAGGGGAGGTGGGCCAGGCTGGGACCTGCAGTGGGCCTCAGCAGCGCTCAGGAAGGTCATTTTTAAACCTGAGGGGAAACAGGGATTAGGAGGTGAAGGAGAGGACATTGTCTGTGCACCATCTTTCTATTTCTTTTTTTGTGTATTACTCTCTTTGCCCCTCTTCCTTTATTTTTTCTCTTGTTCTGACCATGTCTCCAATCCTCTCTTCATCATCAGCAGCATCATCATCATATTTTTTTCTCACATTTCCCTTCCCCAGCACACTTTCCTCTACTTCCTCCCCATTTTCCACTCCTTTCCCCATCCACCTCCTCTTCCCATCTCTCCATCTTCCCCCTGCTGTTGAATCCTTCCTCTTGACCCTCTGCACATCTCCCCATCTCCATCTCACAACCTCTTTCCATCTTGGGGGACACGGGTGGGGACATCCAGAGTCCCAGCCTGGTGGCCCACAAGTCCTGGAGCCTCAAGCCCAGCTCACTCCACATCTCAGTCCTCTGAGGGACGCTTTGGGACCCACCTCCTGCAGGGCTGGGGTGACAACAGTGGCCCCCTCCCAGTTTCCAGCTGCCTTTCCTGGACCTGCCTGGCTCCTCTCCCCGTTGCAGAGCGGGAAAGGCAGAACCTGCCTGTGCAGGGGCCAGGAATCCGGAGGTGGATGCGCTGCCTCCTGTCCAGAGGGATCATCCCACAGCTCCTCAGCCCCTCCAGACACCTTGCCCCGGCTGCCAGCCATGTCCCTGCTCTGCAGAGCAGCCCCGTGTCCCCCTTCCCCACCCGCGTGGCCATGCCACCGTGTCCCCCCCCTCACCCTCGTCCCCCCCCGTCCCCTCCTCTCTCTCTCTGAAAGTCATCAGGCCTAGCGAGGTCTTCTCCCACTTATGCAGCTCATGAATATTTAACAGCATCTGCTCTGGAGGCGATAAAGCCTACCAATCCTTGACAAATATGGCCTAATCTTTTCAATTTCGGGGTGCAAATATTCCTTCAGAGTCCTGTTTGTCACCTAGATTAATGACTCTGGCTCCCATAAGCCTTTGGTGCTAATTCAAGTGGTGGCTGCGCGGCCGGCGCACGGCGAGGGATGCTGGGACACATCTGAAGGAGAGATTACTCACTTGAGGGCCCTTCGCTGCAGGGTTTTGTTCCTCCGGTGGCACTGGGGACCAGGAGGGGGGGTCTGGGTGTTTGTTTGTTTGTTCCTCTTCGTAGCTCCGCAATATCCGTCCTGGATCCGGGGCTGCTGCCGTGAGGAGGGGGGATGGCTCCCCAATTCCTGCTGCCTTTCTCGCGTGGGTGGATGGGCTGTGGCAGGAGACAAGGCTCCAGATTCTCTGAGACCTGCTGCAAACTGCAGCTCCCAGGGCACCCAGCTGGCTCCAGGGCTCTGCTCCGAGTTAAGCTCCACCGCAGGGAGCGGAGCCTGAAACCTGGGATAGGACAGGGAAAGAGGGAAGCCTTTCTCCAGCCCATTCCAGGACCCCTCCTGGCACGCTGGGCACACGCGGGGTGTGGGGCTGGGCAATGCTCAGCTCTCAGACGTGGCCCGTAGGTTTTCGGGGATCTGGCTGGTGCTGCAGCCGTGAGAGCCTCAACAATCCCCGGGAGCCCGGGCAGCTCCGGGCACACGGGATCGGCTGCTGGCGTTTGTTTGCTCCCTGATCGAGAGGGAAAAGCACCGAGGGGAGCGAGCAGCGCTGGCTGGGAGGGGCTGGGGATCGATGCCGGAGCTGATCGGTGCTATTGACAGCTCGGCCAAGGCGCTGGTGGCTCCCGTTCGCTGTCCCCGTGCCCGCAGGGGCTGTCCCTGTCACCGGGGAGGGGACAGCCCAGGCCGCCTCAGCGCAGCTGAGCGGCAGCAAAGGCCAGAAATCGAAGATTTGTTATTATCCAGCAAGGCAACAGTGGCCTGGCTGGGTGTATCCATCACCACTCCGGCCCTCGGGGCTGGGAATCTGCGGAGATTGCAGATTATTTATTTATACCGGGGAGAGGGGGGATGCTGGTGGCACAGAGGAAGGGCTTTTCTTTTCTGTGCTCGACCCAGATTTGTCCAGAGGTTCTGGGGCTGCCCTGACTGACAGCAGATCAAGGTCCTGGGGTTTGGAGCATCCTTCAGGTGAACAGTGGAAAGGAATGTTGAGATCTACTGGAAATTTGCAGGTGAAACTCCCAGCGCCATCAGTTTGTGTTTCCAGGAACTCCTTGGGATGCAAGAGTCTTGGAAAAAAGGTCCAGACAAACCTCTGGACCTCTTAATGCAAAATATTAAATTCTCCCTAATGGAAGTGTCTAAGAAGGTCCAGTCTGGAGGATGTGAAGCCTTGAAGGTTCTCACAAATACCAATTTTTTGGCTCTGAATAATAAGTGTTGGTAAGGGTAGGACAGCCCTGAACTGAGGGCTCAGCTCTGCACCAGGGAGCTGATGTTCCCCTGAAAAATGACCTGACTTGGGTGGAGGGACGAAGGGATGAAGAGACTGGACCAAAAACCTTTGTCCGATGGTGGCAGCAATCCTGAGTGTACACAGCAAAGTGATCCCGAGGAAAATGTCCTTGCTGCTGCTCGATGGGACAAACTTCACCTGATACAGGCAACTGCAGAGGGAATATTTACAGCTCACAAGCAGAGAGGCTTTATTTTTAGTTTCGTTTTACATTTCTGTAGCAGAAAAATGCTTCTCCAGCCAGAGAAAAATACAGTTGTGGATAAAATGAAAGTGTGAATTTTTTTTTTTTTTGGTAAGCAATAATCAGACAAATGCTACTTTTCACTACATAGAAACAGAGGGAAAACTTCTGAACAAAGCCAAAGAAAATTTCTAGGTTTGTTTCCACCTCAGAATACTTCGGGAGAAAACAACTTGCAAGCCTGTTTTCCCAGCTCAGCTCCTCATCTGGGCTCTGCAGCTGAGGGTCACCACAGTTCTTGTTTTCCCTCGGCTGATCCCACACTTGCCAGCGATGGATGCTCCATGCTGGGAATTCAGGGCAGCGTTTGCAGCCCCAGATCGTGGGGTTGAGCCCCTCGAACCCCCCGGGTGCCCACCCCAAGGGCCAGGAGCGAGGTGCGGCCACGCCGGGCCCCAGCCCAGCCAAAGCCCAGGGACGCGGTGGGGTTTGGGATTGAACTGGGAGGGATGGGGGGCCGCTACAGCCAGCACCAGCAGCTCCAAGGAAAGTTGAAAAGACCGGCTCAGCAGAATAAAATCCCGCTGCAATGCAAGGGGATGGTCCAAGCAGCGCTTCCTCCACCTCATCCCCTTCCCTCCCCCCATCACCCACCCTTGTCCTCGGGGAAAAACCAGAAACACCCACGGCACCCTCTGGAACTCCCCCTGCACGCTGCCCTGCGCTGGTCCCCGCGCTGGGAGCTGGCATCTGCCCTGCTGGGAGGTGGCACTGACGGGCCCCATCCACCCCGTCCCGGGCTCTGCCCCCCGCGCCCCATGCCCGCTGTGGGCACGGCGACACCGGGGTGCTGGGGACCATCCCACAGCCGCCTGTGCCGGCATGTCCGGGCTGCTTCCCGCTGCTCCCTGCCCCCTCTCCTTCTATTTTTCCCCGCTGAACAGTCTCCGAACGCCTTTGTAATACCGCAGCATCGTTAGGGCCCTCCTGAAACCAGGGCGGGGCGGGGGAGAGAGCGGCTCATTAGGCGGCCGCTTTGAAGTGGGCTCTGTTTGGGGTTCATTTGTATGCCGGCAGAAGGGAAACCTCTGTGTTTCAAGGATGTTTTTCTGGAGGGGCTTCCTGGAAACACAACAAACATGACCCCGAGGAGCGCTCCGCCAGCCCGCGGAGATGAAACGCGCTCGGCACGGCACAAAGGCAGCGCCGCTGCCGCCGGCAGCACGGCCAAGTTCCCTCGGAGAGCACCGAAGCGGGCACCCAGGGAGGTTATTTGTCGCACAAGCCACCTCTGTCCGAGAGAGACAGGATTCCTGGCTCAGCCCCCCGTCCTCCCATCCCGCCCGTGCCCGAGGGCCATCTCCTTCCAAGCGCCCTGACATGGGCAGGGATGCCACTCCCGAGATCAGGTGGCTCAGGGCCCCATCCAGCCTGGCCTCGAACGCTTCCAGAGGTCACAAATCAGCACAAAGGGGTGCCAGGTTGGGGTCCTGCTCTGTGCCACAGATCCTGACAAAGCAGAGCCAGGGCTGCACTCCTGAGAGGCCCTCACCTCCTCTGCCTTCAAGTCAAAGGAATCCTGAGCTTTAGGGTGTTCGGAGTGATCCCAAAAGACATTCCCAAGGTTCCCTGCCCGCTTGCTGCCCTGCAAGGATGAAGGATGGATCCCTCCATCCCTCCCCGGCCCGCAGCTTCCCCCAGGGCACGGCTGGTGGGAATTTCCCGGAGAGGAAGAAGCAACGCTGGACAAACAGAACACGGGTGGCTGTACCACCTCCCTCGCCCTCCGTGCCTCCCTTCCTCCGCCTGCTTCTCCCCGGCTCCGTCTCGCTCTGCCTGCCCGTCTCCCCCCGCCTCTCCCGCGGCGCCGCCGGTGACAGGGAGCGCTGGGACAAAGACGGATGGCGGTGACACGCGAGCTCCAGCGCGACCGCCGGGGTGATGCATGGCGAGCCGTCACTGGGTGCTCGTCCTGAGTGCCACAGATGAGGGGCTGATCCCCTCTGCCAAGGGGTCGAGGAGGTTTGAAGGGCAGCATGGCTTCCCTCGGGCAGGAATGCTCCCCTGGGTTTTGTCCGTGCTCCTGCCGGCACCTGGAGCACCTCGAGCATCGTCACTGTGCTGGGTTCCTCATTTCTGCCGGCAAAGCAGCAAAGAGCCATCCCAAATCTCCTCCTCCTTCTCCACTGACAGCCCTGAGGGAGCGCTGGGGCTCTGACAGGGCTCTGTCAGCACCGGGATCCCAAATCCATAACACAAGCACCAGTGAAAGCTCAGAGCTGGCAGGGGTGGGGAGCCCTTCCATCCTCTGCGTCACTCCCGAGGTCCCTCTCTGTCCCCTCCACCGAGCTGAGGTGTCTCAGGGCAGTCTGACAGCGGAGCAGGCCCTGCCAGAGCTGCCAAGCTCCCTGGTTGGAGCAACTGTGCTGGATCCTGCATCCTGGACCCGCTGGACTGTCCCAGAGGAGCCCCGTGGGCTCGTGGAGTCAACTTCTGTGCAGTCAGCTAATGCGGAAATGATTTCATCATCCCCCAGGGAACACAGGGAGGTGAGCTTGGGATGGATCTCTGGGGGTCACCTGCCTTCAACTTCCCCAAGGCAAACCCGACCAAAACCTTCAGCTGCTCCCTTGGCTGAAGCCTGTGGCCCTGCATTTACAGGATGGAAGTTGATTCCTCTGGTATATTGCCACATCCTTCGGGTTGAAGATCCACTGGGCTCCAGCGTGGGAAATATTTTCAGACAAATCCACTGTTCTTCTAACTGCTGTCTCAGGATGACTGGAAAATTCAGCTCAAAGCCACAGATTCCTGTCACATTTGGCAAAGCAGCTTGCCTAAATAAATGTGTTTTTAACAGAGATACCACACAGGAGAAGTTGGATCATTTCAAATCGATGTTTTCAACTGAAGTGAAACAAAATCACATCTTTTCATTTTCCTTTGATAAAAGAGTAAAAACACGTTTAAAATAGTATGAGCTGCTTTATTTTTAACCAATCATTTCAGTCAACTCAAAAAAAAATCAAGAAAAAAAATCATGTTGCGGGGGGAGGGGGGAATGAAATGTTTTCCCCAATAAACCAGCCAGGATGAGCCAGGATCTGGGAATTTGTTGTGCCAGGTCCTGTTGCTCCCAAGGAAGCTCAGGGAGAGGTCCGGAGGTGACAGCCCTGGGTGGGGGCACTGCCCAGCCGCGGCCACGGACCCAAAGCAGGGTGTGGAGCGAGCAGGTTGTCCGAGCTGGCTCTGCCTCCTCCCCGGGCTGTAATCCTGCCAGGAGAAGCGCTTGGAAAAGAGCAAGGAAGGGAGAGCCATCCAAGGCTGGACAGATGCGGCCGGTTGGCAGCAGCCTCTGAATTAGCAGCCAATTTCCCGTGCACAACCTGGGGACCTGGGCTTTCAGCTGAGCACATTAAGGCTGGAGCCCCCTTTAATTGCTGTAGATGTCAACATGTGTCCCTCAGCTCTGGGGTCCCTGACAGCCCGGACAAAGGCAGCTCTCAGAGATGGGGAGATGCTGTTACCTGCTTTATTTCGGGTCTTTCTCCAGCCCTGGCGCGGTTGGTGCCAGCAGATTCGGGTTTGGGGCTGATTTCTCTCTTACCCCAGCGTGGAGAGCAGGCAGAAGCACCATCCCTACATTTCCCACTCCGTGGATGCCAAAAGTTGAGGACAAGGCAGGAGCTGAGCGGGGCTGGCGATCAGCAGGGCTGCAGCGAGCCCGGGATGTGGCGCCGGCGCTCGAGGCAGGACACGGAGCTGAGAAAGCTGTGAGACCCTTAGCAGGTCCTGTCAGCCTCATTCACACCTTATCAGATGGGGGAAGCCCAAAGGGCTGCGAGGGAGGTAATTAATCTTGGTCTCGAGCAGAAAGGCTCCTGGAGAGGAGGGGGGAGGTCAGAATGAGGCACGGTTTGAGGAGAGGTGGGAACTCGGCGAACGCTCGGATGCTTCTTTTACCCTTAATGTGAAGTTCACCCCAGACCTGAAGACACCTTTGTACTTCCCCCCCGATTTAATTTGGATTTTTATTTGGGATCATCAGTTTCTCCTCACCATAAAACACATCATCACCACTGTAAAGCACTTTTATGACACCTTTATCTGATTATCTGAAAGCACTTAATCAGCATTAACTCATTAAGCTTCCCCAGGCCGCGGTGGGAGGGAGGAAGGGGTCGGTGCCGGCTTCCAACGAGCATCCCTTGGTCCCCACCTCCACAAGCATTCCAGAGGGAATTCCATGCTTTTCTCCACGGATGAAGGCTAAGGTGGGAAGACACAAAGGTCCTTTAGTAGGTTGACTTGCAGCACTTTTCAGAGCTCAAAGGAAAACCACCATGCAGAGACGTTCAGCATCCCCAAAGAGGTGCTGGGAGTGGTCCTTGGGATGGAATTGGGGTTTACCTGCAGGCACTCGTCCTAAAACAATACGGAGGGGCTCAGAACATAACACAGAGGGTCTCTGACTGCAAAGCAGGACAGAATTGTTCAAACAACCCCCGCAGCTCGCCTGTTTTTGACAAAAAAGAAAATGTCAGAGGAAATATCCATTTGTTTTGTGTTGGCAAAGAACAAATCTCACTCAGGGGGCTGTGGAACTTGCTGAGCCCTTGTAATGCCCCAGCACTGAGTCGCTGGATTGGGCCCTGAGGATAAAGGCCTTGAGCATCCCACGCTGAGCTGTTTTTTTTCAGAGGGGGTGCTGGGTGTGGGATGCTGCCAGCCGCCCTCACAGGGACCCCCTGGAACCTCTCCAGGAACATACCAGGACAAGGCCAGCCCCAGCCACAGCAGCAGCCCTCAGTCGTTCAGGGATGGCCGTTCCTCGGCTTCCACGGCAAATTAGAGCCCTGGAAAGGGGTGGTGGACAGGGTTTCCCATCTGCTCCTGTTTTTGTCCCTCAATTAGGGCTCATTTCCTGCGTGCTCACTGTGGTTCATTGCTTTCCGCTTCACGTTCCGCGCGCTTTCCAGACACCCCCCAGAACAGCTCTGACTGTCTCCTGAGAGCTTTTGCCTTTGCATTCTGGCCATCCTTTTCTTCCCCCCACCTTTCCTTCCCTCCTCTTCCCCAACTGTTTGTGCCCCCCCCAGGCTCATTCAGACAGCGCTGCCCTGGGCCAGCTCAAAGAGCAGACCCTGACCAGGCGTGCCGGGCGCTGCGGGATGCTGGGATGCACCAGCAGCACCCACCCACCCATCACTGCAGCCCCAGCGTGCTCCCAGACAGCTCCAATTCTCTCTGCAGAACCTCCTCCACCACCAGGGCTTCTCCCCCAATCCACGCCTCCCTTCTCCTGCCCCTTCCTCCTGATCCAAATCATTCCTCCCTCCTCCCTGCTTATCTCCAGCGACCCTATCACCCGTGGGCAGGGATTTTCCCTGCAGGTGTGGAGCAGGTCCTTGCCCGTGCACAGGGAAGGTGTCACAGCCACCGGGACCTTCAGGGTGCCCCCGAGATCCCCCCGCAGGTCCCTCTCGATTCCAGAGTGCCCAAATCCTCCACTCCTTTTTTCGGCAGAAATTTGATGTGAACATGTCCCTTCAAATGCAGGGCAGCAGGGCTGAGGGGACAACACGGCTAGGAGCGACACAGGAGAGGAAACTCGGAGCCCAGCAGGGTTAGAGGGTTTGTGGTGAGAAGAAGGGGTAAAAATCAGCTATTTCTGAGACTACGGCAGCATGGTGATCTTGAGGGGAAAAACATTTTCAGCTGGACTCAGAGTAGGGGCTGGTTTTTGACTTTTGGCCTAAGTGAATAACGTGGTGTGGGTTTGGGACTGGATTAGAAGTCCAGCTTTCGTGTCCTGGGAAAATCTGCCTGAGTTTAGGGGGGAAAAAATGGAGGTAGATGGGAAAAAGCCCAGATCCTGGTGTTGGGAGGACTTTGGGTGCATGGCTGTGCCCCCCATCCCAGCCAAGGGTGTGGGGTGCCAAGGACCCGGCTCTGCCAGGCTATTTGTGCTGGAACTGCCCCTGGGTGGGCTTGGGGACAAAATGGGGGGGTGTCCCACACAGCCCCAGCTGGCAGAGCTGGTGGGGAGCACCCCAGGGCAGGGTGGGGGCTCAGCAAAATGGTCTGGGGGCTCTGCCCTCCTTGGGTCGCTGCTGCCAGGGGGCCAGAGGGGTTTGGTTACCCCCCACACCAACCTCACACAGAGCCAGAGCATCACTTTGTGTCCCCAAATGAAATTGTTAGAGTTTATTTGATATAAAATAAATTTTAAAGCCCCCTTGGCATGTCTGTGGGTTAAGTCTGTGTTAGTGTTGTCAGGTAATAGAACTTCGTGGAGGCATCTCCTTGTTGTTTGAGCTCCTATCCTGACTTTTCCTTGGCTATCTGGGTGGTGCTGCTGCTCCATTCGATCCAGGCATTTCTACCTCCCAAAGATATTATTATTTATTTCTCTTTGCAGCAGCCTGCAGCTTTCAATGGCCAAGCAGTTCTTTGACTGATAAAAAAANNTATTTTATACTAAAAAAAAAAAAAAAAAAAAAAAGTCGAGCATCAGTCAGTAAATCAGTGGCAAGAGAAATGCTGAATCGTTAAATCTTACACTGTAACCTATTTTAGCTGGGTTTAGAACATATATCCAGGATTGTGCATGGAGGCAACAGGCTTTAAAGGCAAGACTAAAATAAAACACTCCAGGGGAAGCAGAGCAGTCTCTGGTTTTCATGGTTGTGGCCAAGGTAGCTCCAGTCCCTGACTGAAGGTAAAAATCCTTTCCCCTGTGAAGAACTGTGGATTTTGAATTTGTCCCGAGTTAAAATTTAGAAATAAAATTCTTCTTTTTTTTTTTTTTTTAAATGGGGATTTTCAGTCAGGGCCAGAAGGGAAACATGCAAATTCAGAGCTGCTTTCTGAGCCCTGGCTGCACCTCGGGGTCAGTCAGGTCTGAGAGTGAGCCAGCACTTAGTGTAATCCTGCTTCACCAACACAGGGACTCTTGTCCCACAGAGAGGATGGGACACCCAGGCAGGACACAGAGACCTCCAACAGGTGCCCGTCCTCCCCCTTCCACACCCCATAAATGCATCTGATCCAGGCTGGAGGGGAAGTGAGAAGGAAAACTCAGCCCTGGGACACAGCAGCTGCTCTTCCACTACTCACAGCCTGCCTTTTTTCTCCCTCCTTGGATGGAGTTTCTAGGAGATGTTGGGCAAAATACCCCAGACTGGTCCTGGGGACCCTGCTGGACGCCGCCATTACTGACAGCTGTTTGCACTCCTGTTTGAGCCTCTTGCCCCTGAGATGGAAGTGGAGGAAGCCCTCAGTGAGCTGCAAGGAGATGAAGATGCTCCCAGAGCATCACTCAGAGCTCTGTCCTGCCACGAGGCTCTTGTGCCGTGGATTGGCCTTCAGGAAGGGTCCCTGCAGAGCCACTTTCTGCCAGAGTGCAGAGCACCCAGCCCTCCCCAGACTGTCCCTTTCCCTCCAGGCCAGACCCACCCAGCCCTGGTGCTGCTTTCCAGAGCAGCCTCACGGCCTGAGGTGAGGGACAGCATCTCCCCAGCTGCCACATCACCTCCCCACAGGCTGGAAAGCAGCAACCCCCATGGAAATCTGCTCCAGCAGAGCCACTTTCATCCCAGACCAGGCTGCGAGCGCTTTCCTGCTTGCTCCCAGGCGAAGGGGCCGTTTGCTTCCCTCGCTTTTGGGGCAGCAAAGCAGAAGAGAGGAGGGCAGAAGCTCCATGGACGCAGGGCACGTGCGTCCAGCCTGGTGCTGGGTGGATCCTGCTGGGCACAGGGCACAGCCGAGGCATCTCCCCAGCTCCCACAGGGCCCCATTCCTGCTGCTGCCACCTCACCAGGCTGTCAGCAGCTCCAAGGGACCGGTGGTGAAGCAGAGGCCTCAGCCCTGCCCTGGTGCCTCCCAGGGGAGCTCGGTGATGTTCAGACTCTTCCAGTTCAGAGCTCAGTTCAAACCTGGACAAGGGGATCTCCCTCCTGCAGTTGTTTCCCCACAGCAATGATTTTTGGAACAGTTTTTGCAGTGTTTCAGAGGGAAAGAGCTTGAGGCTCCCTGACCTTCCACGGGGACCTTCCTCAGGGCTGCTGCTGCCGATCCTCAGGGAGCACACAGCCAGATGGGGGTCAAACCCTAAAATCAGAGACAAACAGGTGAGTGTGGGGGAAAATGGGGCGTTGGGTGACAGAGAGGAGATGAAGGGCAGGATGGAATGGCAGGATGCACGCGGGGATGGAGGGAGGCAGGGAAGGGGACCGTGGGACGAGGCGCAGCAGACACTCGAGTGATGGATTCAGGAGACCAGAGGCACATCAGAGCATTATTTCCTCCTTTTCCTCCTCCCCGGAGCAGAGGAGAGGCCAGGCAGCCCTGGGGCCTTGCAGGGGAGCCCAGCAGCAAGCGGGGCCATGCGGCAGCAGCAGGGGGAGGGCGGGCGGGGGTCCCAGCCCTCCGTGGGGTGCCCGGCCGGCCCGAGCGTCTGTTCCCTTTGAAGCGGGGACTGGCGGAGCTGCCGCCGGAGAGGATTTGGCAGGTCGGCACTTCTGCTCTGCGGCAGGCTGGGAACAAGAGGATTGGCCTCCCTCCCTCCGGCACACGGCCCTCCCGCCCCTCGGCGCTCCCCGTTGCACGGCAGCCCAGCCGGCAAGCCCCGGCAATCTCCCGTCCCCCCCAGCCCAACCTCATTGTCCCCGGGAGATGCCTCCTTCCCCCTCCCCACCTCTCCCTTCTCTCCCTGGCAAATTCTCCCCCTCCTCCTGGATCCAGCCGCTCTCATAATAGCATCCTTTTCATGGAGACAAATTGTCCAGCCGGGGGCTGCACCTGAGGGCTTTCGCCCTTTAACAAATAGCCTTTTAATTTTCTGCCAGAAGGGCATGGAGGGGGGGGGGAGAGGGAAAAAGGGGGGCTGGAGAGGGGGTTGCACAGAGGAGAGAGAATCAATCAGACATCCATCTTCATCATTGCTGCCAAGGGACCATTTGCACTGGCTGGGTGCCCCCGGGGGAAGGTGGGGTGAAAAAGAGAAGAGGTTGGGGTGAGGGGGAGGCAGGAGGCAGTGAGGGGCTGGGGAGGGAGGGGGACACAGAGCTCCGGGGCTCCCAGTATCCACATGGAATGGTTGTCCTCCAGAGAAAATAAACAGCAGCCCTTGGAGCCCAGGGAAGGGAGGAGAGGGTTGTTTTCCAGCTCTTACTCTGCTCTCCAGAGAGGTTGGGTCAAATCCAAAAGTAAGTCGGTAGCTCTGGCACAGGGCAAAGCAGCAGCCAAGGGGAGCCAGGTCCTGGGAGATCCCCCTCCTGTCCCCCTGGAAGTGGGAAACTCCAGGTGAGATGAAGAACAAAGGCTCACGGGGAGAAGCTCCACCAGCACCTTCTTCCAAGACGAGCTTATCACAAACAGCACACACAGCTCCTACAGCCGGGCACAGGGCTCAGAAGAGCTCGGAATTCTCCTCTCCCTGGTGCCTGCACAGTGAGGAGGGAGCCAGCAGGTGAAACCACCACACCATTCGCCTCTCCTCTCCTCCAGATTCTCTCCTGCAAAGGGGTATCAAACCACAGTATCAGCTTTAGCTGGAATCTGTCGCCTCTCCCGCCAAAAAAAAAAAACCCACCAAAAAAAACCCAAAAAAAAAAAACCACGCAAAGAGGTTAATTAGATGTTTGCAATCCAATTTACGTCTTGTTTGTGAAACCAGCATTTCAGCTGAAACCCAGCCTGGGAGCCCCCCGTGCCCTTGCTCTTTTGCTAAATTTATTTCACAGCTTTGCAGAACTGGCTCAGCCGGGTCAGAACTCTTCCATTATCATTTTATCGCTGCCTCTTACTCTGTAATTACAAGCTGCTTCCCTCACACCTCCCGCTCCTTCCCCAGCCCCCTCCAAGCACGAGGTGGGAGATGCTGGTCTTGCTTTAAGCTTCTTCCACGATTTGTCTCACCCACTGAGGCCGGGGACAGCTTGGCCCTGGTTTCAGCAGATAAGCCAGGGAAGGTGGCTGGGAAAGCAGGGGGAGGATGCTGCTCTCCAGCCCCCCCCTCCCCAAGGATTAAAATATTCAGATGCACCGATGAATAGCAATGAGAGCTGGAAATGAAGGCCTGGCAACTCGGTGTTGGAGAGGCTGGAGTCAAGCTGGCAGGAAGGAGAAGAGCTGCAGAGTCTTGGGAACATCCCCTCATGCGTCCTGGGGCCCCCCTCATCTGCTCCCAGGGACTGGCTGGGAAGGGACTGGTGGGAATCGGCCAAAATTGTGCCAGGAGAGACACAGAGATGTCCAGAACTCTTATCTGTGCACTGTGGGAGTGTGCCGAGAGGCTCTGGTCAACACTCCCAGCAAATTCCCACGGGAGGGAAGGGTCCTTGAGGAGCATCTCAGGTGCAGAGCCAGGAACAAGCATCTCAGGCCAGACAGGTGCGGGGACTCGAGTGCCAGGGCTGTCAGGGCCACCAGAGGACTGTCCCCAGCCAGCAGGGTCACTGGGACATCCAGGACACGCAGAGCAGCAGCAGGACCCCCACAGCAGGTACCCCCTCCCCCAGCCCCCTCGGCGTCACATCCCAGACCCTCCCACAGCACCTCCAGCTCCAGCAAGGGGAAGGGGCCTCATCCTCCCCAGGGAAGGACCAAAACTCAGGCTGAAGGACTTCCCTGGGAAAGCTCGGCGAGAGGAAGGGCCAGGCAGAGGGACGCCCACACCTCTGGGCCTCTGTAACATCTCGGCCGTGGGGATGAGCCATCACAGGACTCAAAAAGTGACTTTGGGATGGAGGCGGCCACTGTCCCTGCCCTGGGAGAAAGAGCCACTGCCTCGCTGTGTGGACAGGGCCTGGATGCAGCTGGACACGGCCAGCAGGGCCCTGCTTTGTTGGAAAATTTGGCTTCCTTTCAGTCACCTGTGAGCGTGAAGCAGAGGAGAACTCGCAGGCAGCGTGAATACACACACACAGGGCCAGCTCAATTGCCCATGAGAAGGTTCCTGTAATTAACAGGCAGCCAGCTTTTCTTTCATGTGACAAAGGAAGGATGGGGAGGGCTGGGGGGGTATTTTTCTGTACCCATCCCCTGAGAGCAAGCTCCAGCAGGGCTGTTCACAGGAGCAGGGAGCAGAGCACAGCCTGTGACCAGGACCCCAGGGGCAGGGAGGGATGCACCACAGGCCCCATTGCCCAGCCCTGATTTCCTTCCATGCACAAACTGGGTCCTTTCCCATCCTTGGGAGAGCTAAAGCCTTTCCTCTGCTGAGTCCACAGTGCAGGGAGGCCCTGTTTGATAAAATAGCACAAGGATGGACCTTCCTGCTGTGCCACGCTCGGAGCAATCCCCCAGCCTGCACTGGGATCCCCCCAGGATCACAGGGGACAGCATCTAACTCACGCCCATCTCACACCCACGCCACAAACACCCGAATTCCCCACCCTGGAGCACGCCTGGCTCTGCCTGCCTTGTTGAGCCCAGTGTCCACAACCAGCAGGGAGCACAAAGGCGCCTCGGTCCCTCCCTAAAACAAAGATCAAAGCCCCCGCTCGGAGCTGAGGATGCCACCCCCGCCCGCCGCTGCTGGAGGAACATTAAAACCCCATTAACCTGGGGTTGTTATTAATCACGCAGCATTACCCAGCGGGGACAGCCCCGCAGTGTGAGTGCCCGGGCTGCGGCCGGCTCCCCCGGCCCGGCTGCAGGTGACACAGGAGAAGGTGGGAGTGGTTTATAAGCGTGCGGGCAAGCCAGCTCCGGATAATGGATTTCCTGCACGAGGCAGCGCAGGAAAGCGTCGCTGAGATTGGAAATAATCACCCCGAGGCAAGGCAGGGAGCGGGCTGCAGACGCCCCTCACCCTGCGGAGGATAATCCCCTTTGTGACTGGGCTAAGGGCAAGGCGAGGAAACCACGATTTATCATCTGCTCGAACCACATCCATCCTCTGCAAGACGATTTCCAGTCCTGCTGCTGAGCACGGCCAACGGCAGGCAGAGATCCCAGGCCAAAGCCAGCCCCGGAGCTCAGGAGGCGTCACTTTGGAGAGCTCCGAGGACGCAGAGGGGACACCTGCAGCGCACACCGGGCAGGACAACGCCAGGAGAGCAAAGCCTCTGCCCGCACGTGTGTGTGCAGCCTGAAGCCCCATCAAGCCCTCACAGCTCCGTGATATTAAAGCTTTCCCCTCATGCATAGAAACAGGCAGGGGGGCTAATTGCTTCTTATGACACTATAATGGTAGGACTATTTACACTAGATTAAAATCCAATTCATAATGAGGTATAATAACTTTGCAAATGCCAGGATTTGTCAAAGGGTGAGGAGCGCCGCCGAGACAGGCCCGAGCAGCCTCGGACTTGGGGTGCCAGCCCTGCCAGGGGAGGAAGGGGCTCTCGGCACAGTGAGGGTGGGCTCTGGTTGGATTCTCCCTCTTTGGTTGCTTCTTCCATAGGCTGAGCAGAAGGGAGGGTGGAAGGGAGCATGGGGACAAGCACAGCCCTGGAACAGCTTTACAGCCAGGCAAGGGCAGTGCCCAGAGCCAGGGGCTCTGCCGTGCCCGGAGCAGGTGAACTGGCTGTGGCCAAGAGGTTGGATCAACCACAGAGCTGCCCAGGCTTCACCTCAGGAACAGCTCCTTCCCCAGGGAAATTCTGTTCCAGACACTGATAAACCAAAGCTGCGTTGCAATCCACCAGGTAGCAGGGGTGCTGAGGCAGCCTCTGGACCAGGATCAGGCACTCGTATGGAAAACCTCCCTTGCTGGGTGTCACACACCAGGCCACACCCTCAGAAACTCACCCTCCCTGCCCAGCAGCCCTTCCCAGCAGCCCTCCAAGGAGAGAGCACACACACACAGCCCCTCGGCACTGCCCTCGCCCCCCAGCTGGTGCTCCTGCCGTCAGGGGGGGTGTTTGTCCCGCAGGAAAGCCGGGGCTGAGGTTGGATCCAGCCTGGATCTGCTCCCTGCCTCTCCATTCCATGTTTACGGATGTGACCTTGAGTGAGCCCAGCAACACATCACTCCTGACGCGCTCAAAAGAGGAATTTATTTATTCCCTGCCAATGACATGGACTGATGGTGCCCTCTGAATTTCAAGTAGGACTCGGCTCTGTTTTGATAGTCTGGGTGGCTCTGATGGAGCACAGACAGAGGAAAGAGCCCAACAAGCTCCATTTACAACGGGAACGTTTCTCCCCAGCTCCCGGGGCTCTGTGCAATCCCTGCATCCCGCTGAGCGGGCTCGGGGTGGTGCTGGCCCCTTGCACAGGGCTTTAAGGAATGGAACTCAGGGGTCCCATGGTCACAGAGGTCTTGTGGTGGGTATCAGCCCCAGAGAGTGCTCAGGGGCAACTGCAGAAGACAACAAGTCCCAGGCTGAGTGGAGATGGAAGGGTGCTCAGGTAAGCGTGAGCCCCGATGTGCTGGCATTGTCCCAGTGCCACCGAGCTCTCCAAGCCTTCCCAAACCTCTGTGTGTGCCCAAAACCAGCCATCTGCTGAAAAAACTGATGGGAAAGCCTCTAGAAAAGCAGTTCTTCAGCACACAGTGCTGTGAATTTGTTGCCTGTCCTGCCAGACACTCAGCACCCCCAGCTTGTGACCGCTGGGTCACACACGCCAAGGACAAGGAGAGCTGGGAAGAATATTGATTTCCTGAAGGTGAGGCCCTCTCCTCTATGTAAACTCTTCCCTGATGGGATCACTGGAAGAGCTACCCTGTGCACAGGAACACAGGAGGAGAACTGAGTTATAAAAATAGCAAAAACCTTAACACACTCCAGGCTCAGAAGAAAATCAGCTGAGCCTCAAGTACAACAAAGACAAACTGAATTGTCCCCAAGTCACACTCACCTCAGCAAAGGGCTCTTGCTGGCCCTATGGAGCATTCTCCCCACGTCCAACTCGAGCATGTCCCATTGCCAGGGCACAGCAAGCCCCATTCCAACCTCTCTGAGAAATGTCAGCGCTTTTATTTGGGTTGAAGCCTTGTCCACAGCAGCTCCTGGTGGTGGCAGAGCCAAGAGAGCCCTGGCAGCCACAGGACTGGCCGAGGAGCCCTCTGTCCTTGGAGGGCACGGGCTGCCACAAGAGCCAGGGCTCTGCAGGGGTACCAGGAGTGTGGGCAGAGGGGAGAACTGGTGTCTGCCAGCTGGGCACAGGCCTGGCCACCACCACCACGGAACCGGCACCTTGACAGGCCCTGCCTCAGGGCGGGGCTGTCAGGTTGAAGGAGAACCCAAAAAAAGCAGAGCTGCTCCTCACACAGTTTTATAGGCAGACCCTTCCTAAGGGGAGGCAGGAGATGCTCATGAGGTCACCTGTCAGGATGATGTTGGGCAGAGACAGGACCACTTTGGTATGATTTAAGCTTGATTTATTGTTTCTTTATCATGAAGGCGTAAGAACGTCTTCACAGAGGAATTCAGAGGTCAGCCATGGTGTAGAGTGGTCACAAGACTGCAGGTTACAAGGTCTCTTAAAGGTTAATTGGCCAATAAACTAATGCCACATACATATATTTTCATCTCTACACCAATAGTCGATCACATCTGCATTACACATCTGTCGCATTGCAGACTTTTTCATCCAATCGTGTAACTGACATACAGTTCTCTATTGCTCTATATTACTACATTTTAAACTTTTTACTTTGTTCTATAACTACTTCTGTATCTAAACTTCAGACTTCAAATCTCTCTGATCCTGGGATTCCAACAGTCACCCTCCAGCAGAACACGTGGGTGTTGGATGTGTAAAGAGGTTCAAGCTGCAAAAGAGGAGATGCCAAGGAACCCAGCAGAGGGAATGAGGCCCAGGAACTCTTCTGACCACATGGCACCTCCAGCATCAATCCAAGAGGCTCCTTGGCCAGAGTCTGAACCAATTATCTTCTGGCAAATGTTCTGCCCTTCGACTCAGCAGCATTGAGAAGAAAAACACCATTTCCCCCATTCTGGTGTTGTTTGTGAGACGGAGAGCGAGCGGGAGCGGGCGGCGGAGCAGAAAGGGATGGAGGGGATGGCACTGCATCCCAATTGGAAAGAGCCAGTGGCCACTGCCCAAGTAAAATTCCAACTTTATGACATAATGGGCTTTTTCTAACCAGCGCTTGCTATTAACTTCAGCACTGGCTTAAACCCCTTGGCCTCAGGCGCAAGCAAAGCAGAGCTCACACACTGTAAATGTTAATACTGCTTTAGCACTGTAATAAGCTAAAAGGTGGATGCAAGATCTGGCACATTAATTCCTTTTTTCATCTTTTTAGCACATTTCAGGGTAATATGAATAATAAATATTTGAGCTCATGAAGGTTAACGGATGGATAACTCTGGAGACTGCGACTCCCCAGGTAGGAAGGCAGCAGTTCCTTCCCACATGTCAGTGTCTCCAGCAGCGAGCCAGGGAATTTGCCTCCTCCTGAGTCAGAGTTTCTTCTTGGCAGGGAAGTGTTTGACATTAAAGCTTGTTTCCCGGCACACTTGTCCATGCTTCAAATGTTTGGGCTGGGGAATGAATAGAGGTGGATGTTTCCAAGCATCACAGGGCAAACCTGTGGAGAGAGGGAAACCTCCTCCATCCCAGCACAAGCTCTGTTCCCATTGAGCAAGAGCCAGATTTGGTCAGCACAGGGCTCTCAAAGCTGTTCAGCCATCTAATTCCTCCTGCAGCCAGCTCTGGATTCACCTGGCCTCAGGCTTGGTGGCAGAGCAAGGGAGCTGAGCATGCACCTCCAGAGTTTTCAGGAATGTCCGAAAGGCAGAGCACTGCCTGCACCTGACTCAGATGTCACCACCAGCCCCAAGGCTCTGGACCTGGCCTTATTTCCTTGTTTTGCGGGTGCTGGGTCTAAATTACAAGGCTTTGAAGTCTGCCAGGTGTCAGCCACACAACACTGAAGGAGAGCGGGCGGGTGAAAAGCTTCGCTGGAACTGGCACAGCTCTGCACATCACCCCTGGCTTGCAAAAACAGGGAGAACAGGGCAGTGGGAGAGTCACACTGCTTTGGCACCCAGGCAGCGCCACAGGGGTGCCCCTGCTCATCCCAGAGCCACGAGTGAGCTTCCAGGGAAGCAGCCTAGAACGGATAAGGAAAACCTTCTAATTCCAAACAAGGGCCATGTCAGGGGAGAAAGGATAGGTCTGGTGACCCAGGGAAGGTTTGAAGCCTGTGCTCAGAGAGCAAACACTGGAACACGAGAATTCCCATTGCTTATCTATCGACAGAGACCTGGCAGGTAGGAGCACTTGCTGGGAGAAAAGGGCTCAGGATGAACACCAGTGCGATCCCTTGGGATGGAGGATCTGGGGCTTTCCCAGATTCCATCTGCTCTTACAGCTTTGTCTTCTTGACCCTCATGGCACTGACAATGCCTGAGGTGCCATGTCTGACAAGCATGGCAAAGCCCTGATGTTCCAGCAGAAGTCCTACTGCCACTTCCCTCTGCGCTCCCAGGCTGGTGGACACGAGCACTGTGGGACACTGGGACAGGGCACAAACCTTCCTTCCCCTGGCAGCCAGCGCTGGGATGGGTGTCAGGACGCGTCACCGGAGGGGAAGGTGCAGGAGGAAGGTCCTGGCTGTGCCGCAAACCCGGGGCGGGGATGAAATGCAGCCCGTGCCAGGGCAGTGCAGGGGCTGGAGGGGGCAGAGCTGCTGCACAGACCCCTGATACTCCCATCCCCACCATCGCCGCAGGAAACTTGGACAGGCCGAGAGCCCTGGGCTGGTGCTGCTCAGGGAGGACAGCCAGGGGCGACACGGGAAGGGCGGGCCGGAGGAGCCCCGCGGGATGGAGAGGGGAGCCAGGCGGGCATCGGGGGCCGCCAGTCTCTGGGACCCTCACCAGGGAGCAGCCCCCGGAGAAGCGCAGCCGCGAGAGGCGGAGCCGGGGGGGCTGCGGGCGCTGCCCACCCTCCGCCCCGCATTTGCGCGCTCGGCGCTCGCCAGCCACGGCTGCGCATCCGCATCCAGCGCCGCCGAGGCCGAGCTGGGGAGGGGGAGCTGCCCCCGCCCTTTGGGGGTGCGTGCCTGGATGCTGTGCGAGGGCAGCGTGAGCCCCCCGCCCCGCAGCCCCCCCCCCGCGCTCGCCTTTCGTTTTGCTCAGTGTTGCGTGACCGCCGAGCCCCCCTCCCCTGGCGATCCTTGGGGGATATCAAGGGCAAGGAAGAGAAGGGTTACCTGGAGGAAAGGGTTGCTAAGCAACCCCTCCCCCCCGACCCCCCCCCAAAGCACCGCAAACCCAAAACTCGTTCCAGGCCTGCAACCAGATTAGCA